>JAMPIV010003177.1:0-180159 GCA_024509875.1 Oreohelix idahoensis
TGGACCTGTACCCATCATTGTTGTTGTAACTTTTTTCTGTTCTTTAGTTTTATTCAATTTCTTTGTATTTGTAGGTCTCCCCTTTCCTTTTATTTAGTTGTATACACAATTTATATTCATATACTGTGACGTCATTTGTGTTGTTATTCCTTTGCAGATTCAGTGATTACTTTCATTAATTTCCCTATTTGATTTATTTGATTTCTGCAAACGTTTTCGTATTGTCAGTCTTATTTGTATGTTGCGTGCATATTTTGACGCACATTTTACAAAAATTGATATGGCTATTTGATATGGGAAAATATAGACATGCATTCATTTGTGTATGAAAATGCTGTCTATGGTAAAAGCGAGATAATCCATGTTTGATTCACACTTTTGATTATAGGAGTAATCGTTCTGGATATTGATCCGGCGCAAGGATAGTGCGCTTGCGTTTGTACTTATTTTTTAGGGCCAGAAAATATATTAATTTGCTTATTGTGTTTATGGCCTGAATTCATATGTATTACATATTATTAGTACAAGTAGAATCAGTCCTATATTGTATATTTTGGATGGGTAGGAGGGACTAGATTCTTGTATTCCGGTCTAGCGGAAGTATGAGTTGTCTTGACAAGTCGTGATGAGTTCCGATGTACTGCTTACAAATGGCGGGGTACGTTTTTTCTAGAGCTGGTCCCTTTTCGTCAGGAAAAAAGGTCTTACGAAAGTGGTATTCTTCTTCTGAAGGAGATGGTGTCTCTACGATAGTTTGTGTTCGAGACTCTCCTTATGTCAGTATATAGATGATTCGGACTCCAGGTAAACCCAGCTCCTATTTTGATGATCTCTCGTCGGTTAGGCCTAGCTTGACTTTTGGTGCTTCGTTATGCTAGTGTCGTGTTTGGTATCGACGAAGATGACAGATTTTCCTGCAGCGGTTATGGCTACGTGAAATTAACCTGATCACCGTAGAGCTGTATGGAAACATTTATGAAATCCTTTATATACCCATTACAAATAAACTCTGGCTTATATTCTCCTCCCTATGCATGAGTGAACGACAACTCAGGGAGGTAGCCATGTTGGATTTCGGTCATCATATGTTTTGATCATTGCCAAGAGAACAGATTATTTATCTTATTATCGGACAGTGACAGAGAGATCTCAATCCTGCTAGAAACCCCCCTTCGTGGTTTCATAATCTATACTACAAACTATGGACGTCAAGTAACTTTAGTTATTTATCGATTCCTTCACTGACGCGTTTAGTCAGATAGGGGAATGCGGCCATAATGTATCATGACATTGAACTTTGATGTACTGCCATTATTTCTGAATGTGTCATGACTTCAGATCTGCTATGTATACCTACAAATTGATATGTCAACGAACCATGATGTACTCGTATGTCCCAGTGTGTACGTCTGAATAAATTGAGTAAACTAAGATTCCAGCAGTCTGCATTGGTGCCTTGTAGACAAGTGTGAGTGGTTATATTGGTCAGCACACGAACAGCACACCATTCGCGGTAATCACACTCTACACTTCTACTTCATACATACACCATCCTGCGTCGGCTGAAGTGACCAAGTTTAGGGCCTGCTTCCCCTGGAGCCTTTGCCTTCCCTAACTAAGGACTAGGGTGAGTTACCCATTTACAGCTGGGTAGACTGGAGCATGCCTGATCTCAACAACACACCACTCTTCCTTACAGAGCAGACAGACTGATACTTTACAGTGGTGTACTACAGGTGTAGTAAGAAATAACGTCTTTACAGTGGCGAGCCAGATTCCTGGGTCCAGCTTACGCAGTTTTGTGTTGAGAATCACAGTTTACAGCTGAAAGAACATTTGTTTGAACACATCAACACCAGTAGGACAGCTAGCTATACAGTCGATGTCAGCTTGACCTGTATTACCGATAGGATGCTGTATCTAGGTCAGCGCTTGTTGACAGTTTTTTCGCTGTACAGACAGTATTACACAGGACAGTGGTATCAAGTGTAGAAAATATCTGGAGCAATAATTGTTGACATTTCTCAACGTACAGAAGAATCACAGTGTTGTTGAAAATAAAGTGCATAGTTCATCGTGGATCTTCATATGCTCAAAAGAGAAAAAATTGACAGTGTAATAGTTTAGAATTAAATCTATTACTGAATAAAGTGGCAAGTTATTATTATTTAAATAAACTGTGCCTGCTTTACAACACTATACCTGCAACACTTTCCATTCATGACATAAATGATATTGTATGCTATATGCTATTTATGCTTACATGTTATTTGTTATGTATTAAATTAGTTTATGTTCTGTGTGACTAGTACAAGGTATGCCGAGTTACATTGGTCTGGTACTAGTATTCGATAGGTACACATTTTCTTAATTGGAAATTTGTTAGCAACAATTTGCTGCTATTTCTGTTAGTTGTGATGAGGTGTTCTTTTCTTCGTTGTTTTTGTTAATAATTTTGTGTCCCTTAGCTTGTTTGATTTGTTTGTATAATTGTAGGTCTCATCTTTTCTTTCATTTCAGTTTTTTACACCCTTATGTTTATACACTGTGGCGTTATTTGTCTTGTCATTTTATTTTTGCAGTTATCATCACGGTTTCTGTGATCATTTTTTTCATTTCTTCTATTTAATTTAATTTGATCTCTGCAAATGTTTTCAGATTGTCTTTTCTTGTTTGTCATTTGTAATGTCTTTAGTTGACATATGACGTATAGTGGTATACACTGATAGTATAGTACAGATCAGTACTTTATGATTGTTATTGTTATAAAACAAAATGTACAAGACCTTTGTAAGGCTTGTCTCCCAAAGTGATTGGTAAAGGGAAATATTTTTTCCACAGGTACTCAAGTGATCTTTGATTACATTGAGGTATACAAGACCTTTGTAAGGCTTGTCTCCCAAAGTGATTGGTAAAAGGAAATATTTTTTTCCACAGGTACTCAAGTGATCTTTGATTACATTGAGTTATACAAGACCTTTGTAAGGCTTGTCTCCCAAAGTGATTGGTAAAGGGAAAATATTTCCTTTTTTCCACAGGTACTCAAGTGATCTTTGATTACAGTGAGGTATACAAGACCTTTGTAAGGCTTGTCCCCACAGTATTTGAGATACAATTATTGTTGTCCACAGGTACTCAAGTTATCATTGGTTATTATAAACCATACAAGTTTGGACTAAGACTAAGTCTAAGGTATAGACTTGTCTCCCATTAACTTGAAAGAGGGTAATTTATTTACTTTTTCAGGTTTCTGATTTAAGAAGACAATATGTCTACATTAGATTATTTCATTATACAAGGAAAATCTCTTGATAAGACTGGAAAAGACTTAGAACAATGGGCTGTTGCTCAATATGACAAAGCATTAGCTGCAGAAGAGAAAAAAATTGCTGCTGCTGTTGAAGAAAGAAAAGCTGCTGCTGAGGAAAAAAAGCTGCGGCTGAGGAGAGAAAACTTCAAATAGAAGAAAAAAAAGCTGCTGCAGAAGAAAGGAAAGCTTTAGCTGAAGAAAAAAAAAGATTAGAAAAAGAAGCTGATACTGCTGCTGAACTTAAGAAATTGCAGATGCAAGTGGAGGAAAGGAGATTTGAGGCAGAACAGAAGAAATTAGAAGCTGATGCAGAGCAGAAAAAAATTAGAAGTTGCTGCTGCTGCAGAGCAGAGAAAATTAGAAGTTGCTGCAGAACAGAAAAAATTAGAAGCTGCTGCAGAACAGAAAAAACTAGAAGTTGCTGCTGCTGCAGAACAGAAAAAACTAGAAGTTGCTGCTGCTGCAGAACAGAAAAAAAATTAGAAGCGGCTGCAGAACAGAAAAGATTAGATAGAGAAGCTGAAGAGAGAAAAGCAATAAGAGAACATGAGTTTGAATTAGAGAAATTAAAATTGACATGTATGAGTAATGTTAATCAGGCATCTGGTGGTAATGGTAAACCCTTTGTGTACAAGGTCAAAGTACCAGCGTTTAACCCTACCAGTGATGACATAACATTTTGGCTTTCTAGATTTGAACGGGCTTGTCGATCTCATAATGTTGACAAATCACAGTATGTGAATCAGTTGTCTGAAAATCTAAAAGGGGAGTCTCTGAGTAAGTTATATTTCGTTGAAGAGGCCGACAAAGACAATTATGATGCTGTTAGGGCAGCTTTGATAAAGAGATATCAGCTGTCTGAGGAAGGTTACCGTCTTTTGTTTAAAACAATGAGACCTGAGGTAGGTGTAGAATTCTCAGATTTCATCTCAAAAGCACGAATTACACTTTCACGATGGATTGAATTATCCAAAACAGAGAAAACATTTGATGGTCTTACAGATTTATTGCTAAGAGACAAGGTCATGTCTTCTGTAAATAAATCATTCCTAGAGTTCTTACATGAGCGTAAACCTAGTACAATAAAGCAAATGGAAGAATATTGTGACCAGTATGCCACGGCACACCCTGACATGATTCTTAGTAACTCTAACATTAAAGAGAGTATGCCAGTTGCTTCGGCAACAGAATATAATCAGAATTACTCACACACATTCCAAGGAGCTAAAAATAAATTTGATAAAAAGGTTAATTGGGATAAGTATCAAAACCAAGATAACCGCTCAAATCAGAGTTCTTCTTCGAAGAACTGGAATCGGGCTGATAGTCCTCGACACGCGAGGGGTGCCCATAATGTTAGAAATTCTCGGAAAGGGAGTAGCTATAGGAACTACCCAAGTGCTTCATGGAGACAAAAGAAACAATATTACAGGGATACTCAATATAATGAGCATGATGATTATGATCATGAATATTATGATTCAAACCCAAATATAGGGGTTATAACAGAGGCAATAATAATTATAGAGACAATTATAACCGAGGTAGATCACAACACAAAAGACATGGTAAATCGTATTACCAGGCAAACTCTGCACAACAGGAGTTCCACGACACCGATAATCAGAATAATGATAAAAAAAGACTCCAACAGTGTAGCAAATTCCGCTTTTGATTTTGCTAGAGCATCTGAGTGTTCGCAATGCAAAACATTATTCGATCCAACCACAGTGTCTACTTTAAGCTGCGGTCACCCACTTCCCGCTCTCCATGCGTCAATCGCGCATAATGGAAGGGGTGCTCTTGTCTTTAATAGGGGCCTAATAGATGGTACTCCGGTATCAATTCTTTTCGACTCGGGGTGCACTACCATTGGAGTGAGGCAATCACTCGTAAATCCTTCTCGAGCTACAGGCAATATAGTCAAATGTGTAACATTTGGTGGCACATTGGAGAAGTACTCCACTGCCATTATCAATATTGCTACGCCTTTCTTTACAGGAGAGGTGCAAGCATGTCTCTTGCCGAATCCGATCGCTGATCTTATCATCGGTCGCATTCATGGAGTGAAAGAATGCACTCCACAGCAAATTTCTAATTGGGAAAATGTTAATATGCAATCTGCTAATGCAGTAATCACTAGGGCTCAAGCTCTCAATATGCCACAATCTTCACATTCTGAAGATGATGATGCGCAGATCCAAGATGATCCCTTGGAGATTTCCCACGATTCCTTTATCAAACAGCAGGAAGATGATCCTACTCTAAAGAAATTCTTTACTCTGGCAACAAAAGGTGATCCGAATAAGGATACAAATCGTAAATCTTGGATTACGATGAAGAATGGCGTACTTGTACGTATGGTACAAGACTCCGCTAAGTCCATTCATTCTCAAATCCTTGTGCCTAAAAATATGAGAGTTAAAATCTTACAGCACGCTCATGATTCGCAGTGTGCTGGACATGGGTTTTTCCCGTACTAAAGCTAGAGTTCTTCAATCTTTCTTTTGGCCTGCTGTGAATAAGGACATACGAATCTATTGTCGATCTTGTAAAGTATGTCAAGAGATTAAATCCAGAGGTCCACGCCATGATGCACCTATTCAGGCTGCAGACATTCCCATTCGGCCATTTCAAAAAATGGCGATAGACATCATTGGTCCATTTAAGATAAAGTCTGCTAGAGGACACCAATTTATTTTGACGTGTGTTGATATGTGCACACGTTGGCCGGAGGCTGTTCCTCTAAAGAGCATAACTACTGCTGATATCGCAGATGCTCTTTGGTTAATATTTTCTCGTCTGGGGTTTCCAGCAGAAATATTATCCGACCATGGTACCCAACTCATATCGGATACCATGTCTCAAGTAATGTCGACTCTGAAGATAGAGAGATCGCTGAGTAGTATTTATCATCCTATGTCCAATGGGATGGTGGAACGTTTGAATAGAACTCTGAAAAACCTACTAGGTAAGATAACAGAAGATCATCCTCAGGATTGGGATAGGGTTTTACCCGCGGCTCTCTTTGCATATAGAGAGGTCGCCAACGAACATACAGGATTTTCTCCCTTTGAACTTGTCTTTGGCGCGAAACCGTGAGGTCCTATGTCCTTACTTCATGATCTTATAACTGCTGATAATATTGTCGATGACACAAAATCCTTATATGAATATGTCATCGCACTTAGACACAAGATTATTGAAGCATGCAAATTGGCAACTGCTTCTTCTGAATTTGCGAAACAGAAGGCAAGGGAATTTGCCAATAAAAAGAGATGTTTGCGTCAACTTTGTCCAGGTGACAAAGCATTTGTCTTGCTACCTTGTAGGGAAAATAGACTTCTCATTTCTTGGAAAGGTCCGTACGATATAATATCAAAGGTTTCCGATGTTGACTATATCGTCGATATTGACGGGAAGCGTAAAACCTTCCACATCAACATGCTCACGGAATTCCATGAACGTCCTGATTATTTACAACCTGTTTTCCAGGCAACGGACGATTTTCCAGTCCAACATGGACAGTACTCATCTCTGTCAGTAATACAGGATGAGGAAACGAGTTTCTCGGATGTAAATTTACCTTTTCCAATGATTCCTCTTCACTCTAATGAATCATGGAAAGATGTTGCAATTTCTCCAGAATTATCTCCAGGAGAGCAGAAACAAGTTTCTACTATGTTAGAACAATTTCAGGATGTCCTTACTGACATTCCTGGTCAAACTGATGTCATTCAACATGACATTATTCTTACTGACCATAGTCCTATAAGAGTCAGACCGTATCCTATTCCGATACATTTTCAAGCACAGGTAGAGAAAGAGTTAGATGAGATGATAGAGTTAAAAATTATAGAACCATCCACATCAGCATATTCTTCGCCGATGGTTATAGTACGGAAAAAAGACAATAACATACGTCTTTGCGTGGATTATCGCAAATTGAATCAAGTGACTAAATTCGATGCTGAGCCTATGCCTTTACTAGAAGAGCTACTTACGAGACTATCGAATTCTCACTTCTTTACTAAACTCGATTTGTCTAAGGGATATTGGCAAGTTCCACTATCCGAACACGCCAAACCGTTTACTGCTTTTTCGACGCCTAGGGGTCTATTCCAATGGAATTTCATGCCTTTCGGTCTTATGAACGCCCCTGCTACATTTGTACGCATGATGCGTCGAATCCTATCTCATCGCTCAGATGTCATTGCGTATCTTGATGACATCTGTCTTTTCAGTGATACTTGGAACGATCACTATAATGGTATAAATGAACTATTGTCTATCTTACGCGAGCATAACCTGACAGCGAAACCATCGAAAGCATGTATTGGTTTTAGCGAAATATCTTTCTTAGGACACCGTGTTGGTCATGGGTTCCTAAAAACAGAAGACCATAATACAAGTAAGATACTTAACATTTCTATTCCTAAGACTAAAAAGCAAGTACGAAGTCTCTTAGGTCTAATACAATTTTTATGGACGATTCATCCCGAATCTGTCCTCCATTATGTCACCTCTTTCTTCCTTGCTAAAGAAAGGGTCTCCTAATGTAGTCCATTGGACTCAAGAATGTCAATCCTCTTTGGATAAGGTTAAAACTATGTTTTCTACTTCACCTATCCTAGTATTGCCTTCTAAGGATAAGACATTTATTCTTCGTAGTGACGCTTCATCCACCGGGATTGGAGCTGCACTAATGCAAGAGTACTCTGGAACTCTGCATCCGGTGATGTATATTTCTCGGAAATTAAATGCCGCAGAGAAGAATTACTCGGTCCTAGACCGTGAATTATTGGCTATGGTTTGGTCAATCCTTAAACTGCAAATATTTCTTCTGGGCGCGCATTTCATTGTGGAAACTGACCAGAAGGCTCTTACGGCTATTCAGAGTAAAAATCTGAAGAGCGCGAGATCAACGCGATACGCGATTGCTCTACAGCCATTTCATTTTTCGGTGCGAGCTATCCGTGGGTCAGAAAATGTGATGGCAGATATTTTGTCTAGATGCCCACATGATTCATAACTGTTATACAACTTTGATACAGTTGTTTCTATGTTGAAATGTGTACACATATGTAATATATCATATATTGATTGTAACACTACTTAGCGGTTCATTGATATGTATTCACCGCTGATTTTTCAATGGTTTTCGTCTTTGATGATCATGATGTTAAGATATCTTAGATGAAATTTACGTATAAACTAATGTGGAAATTGTGTCATTGCTAATATTGTAGTATGCGTTGGTGACACCTCTCTGGAAATATTTATACTTAGAGAAGTACTTTCTCTAAGGTCATAAAACTTATGCTTATCATCTGCGCATTGTTATTGGTGCGTTGTGAGCCTATTGTATGTTGCTCCTAGATGTATTTCAAAAAAAAAATGTACCATTTTTTTTTCCCGAGGGGTGTGGTAATCTGTTGCGTGCATATTTTGACGCACATTTTACAAAAATTGATATGGCTATTTAATATGGGAAAAATATAGACATGCATTCATTTGTGTATGAAAATGCTGTTTATGGTAAAAGCGAGATAATCCATGTTTGATTCACACTTTTGATTATAGGAGTAATCGTTCTGGATATTGATCCGGCGCAAGGATAGTGCGCTTGCGTTTGTACTTATTTTTTAGGGCCAGAAAATATATTAATTTGCTTATTGTGTTTATGGCCTGAATTCATATGTATTACATATTATTAGTACAAGTAGAATCAGTCCTATATTGTATATTTTGGATGGGTAGGAGGGACTAGATTCTTGTATTCCGGTCTAGCGGAAGTATGAGTTGTCTTGACAAGTCGTGATGAGTTCCGATGTACTGCTTACAAATGGCGGGGTACGTTTTCTAGAGCTGGTCCTTTCGTCAGGAAAAAATGTCTTACGAAGTGGTATTTCTTCTGAAGGAGATGGTGTCTCTACGATAGTTTGTGTTCGAGACTCTCCTTATGTCAGTATATATAGATGATTCGGACTCCAGGTAAACCCAGCTCCTATTTTGATGATCTCTCGTCGGTTAGGCCTAGCTTGACTTTTGGTGCTTCGTTATGCTAGTGTCGTGTTTGGTATCGACGAAGATGACAGATTTTCCTGCAGCGGTTATGGCTACGTGAAATTAACCTGATCACCGTAGAGCTGTATGGAAACATTTATGAAATCCTTTATATACCCATTACAAATTAACTCTGGCTTATATTCTCCTCCCTATGCATGAGTGAACGACAACTCAGGGAGGTAGCCATGTTGGATTTCGGTCATCATATGTTTTGATCACTGCCAAGAGAACAGATTATTTATCTTATTATCGGACAGTGACAGAGAGATCTCAATCCTGCTAGAAACCCCCATTCGTGGTTTCATAATCTATACTACAAACTATGGACGTCAAGTAACTTTAGTTATTTATCGATTCCTTCACTGACGCGTTTAGTCAGATAGGGGAATGCGGCCATAATGTATCATGACATTGAACTTTGATGTACTGCCATTATTTCTGAATGTGTCATGACTTCAGATCTGCTATGTATACCTACAAATTGATATGTCAACGAACCATGATGTACTCGTATGTCCCAGTGTGTACGTCTGAATAAATTGAGTAAACTAAGATTCCAGCAGTCTGCATTGGTGCCTTGTAGACAAGTGTGAGTGGTTATATTGGTCAGCACACGAACAGCACACCATTCGCGGTAATCACACTCTACACTTCTACTTCATACATACACCATCCTGCGTCGGCTGAAGTGACCAAGTTCAGGGCCTGCTTCCCCCTGGAGCCTTTGCCTTCCCTAACTCAGGACTAGGGTGAGTTACCCATTTACAGCTGGGTAGACTGGAGCATGCCTGATCTCAACAACACACCACTCTTCCTTACAGAGCAGACAGACTGATACTTTACAGTGGTGTACTACAGGTGTAGTAAGAAATAACGTCTTTACTTTATGTATTCTGTTGGTTGACATATGTTTTATATAGGTATATTTCATAAGACACTATTGCCTGTGCACTGCACTTTGATTATGGTAAAAACCAGTACTTGATTATTATTACTGTTATACAAGACCTTATTAAGGCTTGTGACCCACAGATATTGGGATAGTGTGCTGATTAATCAAGTCATTAAGAACTTGTGGTATTATTATTGTTTCAAGTGATTAGTATTATTGTTAGACATCATGTCTACATTAGAATACTTCATTATACAAGGGAAAACCCTTGATAAGACTGGTCAACAATTAGAAGAATGGGTAGTTGCTCAATATGACAAAGCATTAGCTGCAGAAGAGAAAAAAGCTGCTGCTGCTGCTGAAGAGAGAAAAGCTGCTGCAGAGGAGAGAAAAGCTGCTGCTGAAGAGAAAAAAGCTGCTGCAGAAGAGAGAAAAGCTCTGGCTGAAGAGAAAAGATTAGAAAAAGAAGCTGATGCTGCTGCTGAACAAAAGAAATTGCAGATGCAGGTGGAGGAAAGGAGATTTGAAGCTGAACAAAAAAAATTAGAAAGAGAGGCTGCTGCTGAACAAAAGAAATTGCAGATGCAGGTGGAGGAAAGGAGATTTGAAGCTGAACAAAAAAAATTAGAAAGAGAAGCTGCTGCTGAACAAAAAAGATTAGACAGTGAAGCTGAACAAAAAAGATTAGACAGAGAAGCTGAAGAGAAAAAAGCAATAAGAGAACATGAATTTGAGTTAGAGAAATTGAGATTGACAAATATGAGTAATGTTAATCAGGCATCTAGTGGTAATGGTAAACCTTCTACTTACAAGGTTAAGGTTCCACCGTTCAATCAGTCCAGTGACGATATTACATTCTGGCTGGATAGATTTGAACGTTCTTGTCGTACTCATAATGTGGATAAATCACAATATGCTAACCAATTAGCAGAAAACTTGAAAGGTGAATCTCTGACTAGGTTATGCCTTGTAGGAGAAGCAGATAAGGATAATTATGATGTCATTAGGGCGGCTTTGATAAAAAAAATACCAGCTAAGTGAGGAAGGCTATCGCCTTTTGTTTAAGACGATGGTGCCTGAGACAGGTGTAGAATTCTCAGAATTCATTGCAAAGGCACGTCTCACAGTTGATCGTTGGATTGAGCTTTCCAAAACAGAAAAAAACGTATGAAGGACTTATGGATTTGTTGCTCAGAGATAAGATTATGTCATGTGTTAACAAACCATTCCTTGAATTTATACATGAGCGTAAACCCAAATCTCTAAAGGAAATGGAAGAATATTGTTCCCAATATGTCACTGCACACCCCGACGTGACTTTTGGCAACACTAAGATTAAGAAGAGTATGCCAGTTGCTTCAGCAACACCATACAATCCCAATTATTCACACAGATTTCAGGGACCTCAAAACAGATTTGATAAAAAAAGGTAACCATAATAGTTATCAAAACCAAGGTAACCAATCATTTCAGGGTTCTTCTTCAAAGAACTGGAGACGAGCTGATAGCTCTCGACATAGGGGTGGTCACAATTATAGCAATTTCCATAGAGGAAGTAATTATAGAAACTATCCGAGGTATCCGTCTTGGAGTCAACAAGATCGCAATTACAGAGATACTCATTATAATGAATATGATAATGGTAACCAAGAGAACTATGACTCAAACCCAAATAGGGGTTACAATAGAGGTAAAAAATAACTACAGAGGTAATGATAACCGAGGTAGATCTCAAAACAGAAGACATAAACCACATTTTCAGGCAAACTCTGCACAACAAGAGTCCCATGAAGCCTATAAACAGAGTAAAGACAATAATGACGCTAATAATATGGCATGTGCCGCTTTTGATTTTGGGAGAGCATCTCAGTGCCCCCAATGCAAAACATTATTTGAGCCAACCACAGTGTCTACTTTAAGCTGCGGCCATCCTCTTCCTGCTCTTCCTGCATCAGTCGCGCATGATGGAAGAGGTTCTCTTGTCTTACATAAGGGTTTAGTAAATAACAATCCAGTCTCCGTGCTATTTGATTCTGGATGCACCACAATTGGTGTTAGGCAGTCACTCGTAGATCCTTCCCGTGCCACTGGACAAGTAGACAAATGTGTAACATTTGGCGGCACATTAGAGAAATACTCTACTGCTATCATTAGGATTGCTACTCCTTTCTTTACAGGAGATGTACACGCATGTCTTCTTCCGAATCCGATCGCTGACCTCATCATCGGTCGCATTCATGGAGTCAAAGAATGCACTCCGCAACAAATTTCCGCGTGGGAAAGGCAAAACATGCAGATTGCTAACGCTGTAGTCACTAGAGCTCAGGCTCTTAATATGCCTCAAACTTCATCTACTGAAGATAATGAAGTGCATAACCAAGATGATCCCTTGGTAATTTCTCGTGACTCGTTTATAAAACAGCAAGAAGATGATCCCACTCTGAAGAAATTCTTCATTCTTGCAACTAAAGGTGATCCGAATAAAGACACAAGTCGTAAATCGTGGATTACAAAGAAGAATGGCGTACTTGTACGTATGGTTCAAGACTCCATTACGTCAAGTCATTCTCAAATCCTGGTTCCCAAGAATTTGAGAGTTAAAATTTTGCAGCACGCTCACGACTCTCAGTGTGCTGGACACATGGGTTTTTCCCATACTAAGTCAAGAGTCCTTGCGGCTTTCTTTTGGCCATTGGTAAACAAGGACATACGGATTTATTGTCGATCTTGTAAAGTATGTCAGGAAGTTAAATCCAAAGGTCCACGGCATGCTGCACCCATTCAGGCGGCAGACATTCCTATTCGGCCGTTTCAAAAAATGGCCATAGACATTATTGGTCCATTTAAGATCAAGTCTGCCAGAGGACATCAGTTTATCTTGACGTGTGTTGATATGTGCACACGTTGGCCAGAGGCTATTCCTCTGAAGAGCATTACTACTGCTGATATTGCAGATGCTCTTTGGCTTATATTTTCTCGTCTGGGGTTCCCCGGAGAGATATTGTCAGACCATGGCACCCAACTAATATCAGATACCATGTCTCAAGTAATGTCTACTCTGCAGATAGATAGATCTTTAAGTAGTATCTATCATCCAATGTCTAATGGGATGGTCGAACGCCTTAATAGAACACTTAAAAACTTACTAGGGAAGATAACTGAGGATCATCCTCAAGACTGGGACAGAGTTTTACCTGCGGCCCTATTCGCTTACAGAGAGGTCCCCAATGAACATACAGGAATTTCCCCCTTTGAACTCGTCTTTGGCGCGCGTCCGCGTGGCCCTATGTCGTTGCTTCATGATCTCATAACAGCTGACAATATTGACGATGACACAAAGTCATCCTACGAATATGTCATCGCGTTGAGACAAAAGATTATCGAAGCATGCAAATTAGCAACTTCTTCTTCTGAATTTGCGAAACAGAAGGCAAGGCAATTTGCCAATAAGAAGAGATGCTTACGACAACTTTGTCCTGGTGACAAAGCATTTGTATTACTACCTTGTAGGGAAAACAGACTACTTATTTCTTGGAAAGGTCCGTACGATATAATATCGAAAATTTCCGATGTCGACTATATTGTCGATATTGATGGGAAGCATAAAACCTTCCACATCAATATGCTTACTGAATTCCATGAACGTCCGGATTATTTGCAACCCATTTTCCAAGCAACGGACAATTCTCCTGTACAACATGGTCATTACTCATCACTGTCCGTGATACAGGATGAGGAAACAAGTTTTTCAGATGTAAATCTTCCTCTTCCAATGATCCCACTTCATTCTAGTGAATCATGGAATAACGTTACTGTCTCTCCTGATTTGTCTCTAGGAGAACAGCGACAAGTTTCAACTATGTTGCAAACATTTCAGGATGTACTCACTGACATCCCTGGACAAACTCATGTCATTGAACATGACATTGTTCTAACTGACCATACTCCTATTAGGGTTAGACCTTATCCTATACCTATACATTTTCAAGCAAAGGTCGAGAAAGAGTTGGATGAGATGATAGATTTGAAAATAATCGAACCATCCACCTCTGCATATTATTCGCCGATGGTTATTGTTCGAAAAAAAGACAATAACATACGTCTTTGCGTTGACTATCGCAAATTGAATCAAGTAACGAAGTTCGATGCCGAACCTATGCCTTTACTGGAAGAGCTACTTACTCGACTCTCCAAATCTCATTTTTTCACTAAACTTGATTTGTCTAAAGGATATTGGCAAGTTCCTTTATCTGAACGCGCCAAACCTCTCACGGCTTTTTCAACACCTAGAGGTTTGTTCCAATGGAATTTTATGCCTTTCGGTCTTATGAACGCACCAGCTACATTCGTACGCATGATGCGCCGAATCCTATCTTATCGGTCAGATGTCATTGCATATCTAGACGACATCTGTCTTTTCAGCGATACTTGGGAAGATCACTATTCAGGGTTAGATGAATTGCTGTCTATTTTGCGCGAGCACAACCTGACAGCGAAACCCTCTAAAGCCTATATTGGTTTTAGCGAAATTTCTTTCCTAGGCCACCGAGTTGGTCATGGTTTCCTAAAGACAGAGGACCATAATACTAGTAAGATACTTAACATCTCTATCCCTAAGACTAAAAAACAGGTGAGAAGTCTGTTAGGTCTTATTCAATTTTATGGCAGATTCATTCAGAATCTATCCTCTATCATGGCACCTCTTTCTACACTTTTAAAGAAAGGTTCGCCTAATATGGCCCACTGGTCTCAGGAATGCCAATGCTCTTTGGATAAGATTAAAACATTGTTTTCAACACCACCTATTTTAGTGTTACCTACTAAAGATAAGACATTTGTTCTTCGTAGTGATGCTTCATCCACTGGGATTGGAGCGGCACTAATGCAAGAGTACTCTGGAACTCTGCATCCTGTAATGTATATTTCCAGAAAACTTAATGCGGCAGAAAGGAATTATTCGGTTTTAGACCGTGAGCTATTAGCTATGGTTTGGTCGATCCTCAAACTACAGAGATTCCTTCTAGGCGCACATTTCATAGTAGAAACCGACCAAAAAGCTCTTACTGCTATACAGAGTAAGAATTTGAAGAGCTCGAGGTCTACTTGATATGCAATTGCTCTTCAAACTTTTCATTTCTCTGTGCGAGCTATTCGTGGATCAGATAATGTGAATGCAGACATTCTGTCAAGATGCCCACATGATTCCACATAACTATTAGGTCTTAGACTTCTTGATATGTCTAGTTTATAATAGTTCCTTCCTATATTAAGATAGATACACATTTGTAATTTAATAATATAATAATTGTATCACTACTTAGCGGTTCATTGATGTTTATTCACCGCTGTGCTTTGATGATTTTTCTTCATAAATCATAAACTTAAGATATCTAATACGAAATTATGGTATGAAATTTTTTAGGCATTGTGTAATTGCCAGAATTGTATTATACTTTGATGACACCTTCCTGGAAAAATTTACTTGTAGAGAAATAATTTCTCTCAGTTTATGAGATACATTCTCACCAGTCGCTCCATAAGTCGACTTAGCCTCATATTAGGCGTTATATTTATTCCTGATATTTTCATCTGCGCATTATTCATGCGTTGTGAGCCTATTGTACGTTGCTCCTAGACGTATTTCAAAAAAAAAAAAAATGTTCCTTTTTTTTTTTCCCGGGAGGTGTGGTAAGACTGTTACGTGCAGTCTTTGATATCTTACAATATAATACATTTGTATGCTTGTTATGTTCGCAAATATTTTATAAACAAAATAGATACTTTTTAGTGCTTAAGGAAAAGTCATTATTGAGTTACTTCCCTTGAAAGGAGTGTCGTCACTTTCGATCGAACTCCGCGGATGAATCCAGTTTTACTGCGATTTATTCTTTGTTTGGGTAGAAATAGGTTGTTCTTCCTTCAGTGTATCTATGGCCTGAATTTATGTGTATTGTTTGTCTGGGTAGGACGAGTCTGTCTTATATCTGAATATCTTTGCATATCTAAGTCGAACTATATGTTCTTTTTGTCGCTAGAAAGGTCAAAGGGCTGTTCGGCGGATGTGTCGCTAGAGAGGTGTGATTTGGCTTCGCCCTAATGGGGCTGTGATTTTTGTGTGTCGGCTTGTCGCCGGAAAAAGTGATCTCAATATTTATGGGGAAAGTGATAGTCGTCTAGACCTATCGTGTATGCTTTACCCCAGTGTTTATTCTTATTGCCAAGGAATGGCAGAATCATATTTCTGATACCAAGGTAACATGTAGCTGTCCTTATGAACTCTCTTACGAAGCCACCGTTTTTCGATAGGCACGATTTGTACGTCTGAGAGAATATATTTAACTAGATGAAAACGACATTCATTTCTAGCAGCACTATATCTTGTATGATGAAGTCAATTGTATCATGATAGAATCTACGGAGCAATGAGAACATTTAATGAATGACTAACTTTAATACAGATTCATTATCTGTATCCAAACGTGAGTGACAGCTCACGAGAGAAGCCATCTTGTATCCAAATATTTTGTGACTTTCAAGAAGAGAAAGGGATGCTACGTATTATCGCTTGATGAGTCCAGAGATCACTGCTACACATGAGAACCCATTACTAGCGGTTCAATATGATTATATGAAAAATATGTGCTGAACATTATTTTTAAGGAATCTTCGCTAGACGAGGTTAGGTCTAGAAGCCATCTTGAATATTGTTTATAATCTGACGTGCTTTGTCAGTAAACTCAGATGATATATATATATATGGGCAATACTGAGTGCTTGTCTACTGACAGTCCATTATGCTATTATTCTACATGAGTACCCATGTATCATTGCAAGACCATTTATCCACTGTACCATGATGTATTATGCCAACCTGTGATTTGTCACTATCCGTGATGTCGAGTGTGTACGTCCAATTAAACTGTAGCAAAGGTACACAGTCGTTGGTGTCGATGACTTCCAGCCATACATGAGTGTGAGAAAAAGACCATTTGTCAACACCACGAACTCTTCTTATCATTCGCATATTAGACTCTCAATCTATGTCTACACACCACTGCGTAGGTCGAGTTGACATTCCATACTCAAACCACAAGCAACACAACAACACAGCATTTAACTCTGGTGATGTTCTAGTGAGCTTATATTTATCAACTGATGAGCAAAAAGAGAGTTTATCAATACCTTTATATTTGTTTCATATTAATTTATTAATTTGCTTCTTGCTAACACTTGGAAGCAGAATAATGTTACTTTTGCGATTCCATCATAAGAAATAAGAGTATTTTGAGAAATTTCAGAAGCAAGTTGAAAAGCAAAAGTGATATCACTCTTCTGGTAGAACCATAAGGAATGACAGTATTTAGTGCGGCTTGCTTTTGCAATTACTGTAAACAAGCCACGAGGATAGTCACTTAAAGCAGTAGTAATTAACTTAAATTAAAATTCAATTTCACTCGAATATCAAAATATTATAATTTGGTTTTGACATTTCATAAGTTTCCTAAACAGTTACTAGGAAAAAAAAAATATCCGGGCAACGCCGGGTCGTTACAGTTAGTAATAAATACAACATTTTAAATATTCTTCTTCTTTGATCCTTAGCCGCCGACCGTCAAAGCAGTCACTGGCCATCACGCCTAGTGGCGTCTTGTAGGGCAACAACAAATTGATTCCACTTTGCTCGGTCGGCGGCCATCCTTCGTACAGTGCCCCAAACGAGCCTCAGACTCCGGATGTCCGTCCCGCAGCAAAGTTTGTTTATTTGTTATCGTTTCCGTAACTTAAATTTTTTTTACATAGACAAGAAGAAGAAGAAGAAGCAGCTTTTGCAATTACTGTAAACATGCCACGAGGATAGTCACTTAAAGCAGTAGTAATTAACTTAAATTAAAATTCAATTTCACTCGAATATCAAAATATTATAATTTGGTTTTGACATTTCATAAGTTTCCTAAACAGTTACTAGGAAAAAAATCCGGGCAACGCCGGGTCGTTACAGCTAGTAATAAATACAACATTTTAAATATATTGTATATTAATGCATCTCAAGTTGTTCAATATTGGTTGAGTGAGCCTGTGTGCGTGTGAATGTTTGTTTTACACTAAATGTGTACCTATTCTATATACACATATTATCATCTTTATTTTCCACAAAATATTTTTACATATAGTGGTGTGATACTTTAAATAAAACAACAGTGTGGTATAACATACATGCATACATACACACAGACATATCAGAATCTTTATTCTCCATAAAATACATTAATATGTACAGACATGATATAATAGATACAACATGGCAAATGGGAGAATCATTAGAATTTACATAAAGTGTTGAAGACGTCTCAAGTAGTTCTATGTGGGGGTTTTTACATCGAACCTTTGTGTTACACATATATAATTTTTTTTTAAGCTTTCTAAAAGCCATTGGCATATAATGATATGATATAACCTGCCAAAAATGAGAATTATTGAAATTTACAAAAAGGGTGTGGAATACCATTCAAGTAGAGCAATATGGTTGTTTTTACATGGGGGTTTTATTAGAATTTTTGTTTGCCATAAAAAAAAACTTTGACAGCTAGTAGAGTGAGATATTAAATATAGCATCAAATACAATAGTCGTTTGGTATAGTAGACAGAGCACAATTGAGATTAGACGGTGGGGAAAACATCCCAGCAATTTAAAATGGGTGTTTTTTACATCGAAGTTTCCATATCCTGTAAGAACCTATAATTGCACTAATACTGACATATTTACATAAAACCTTTGCTTCAAATTTTCGCAACCCTAGCATACACATACATACATACATACATACATACATACATACATACATACATACATACATACATACATACATACATACATACATACATACATACATACATACATACATACATACATACATACATACATACATACATACATACATACATACATACATACATACATTCATACATACATATCAGAATCTTTATTCTCCATAAAATACATCAATATGTACAGACATGATATAATAGATACAACATGGCATATAGGAGAATCATTAGAATTTACATAAAGTGTTGAAGACGTCTCAAGTAGTTCTATGTGGGTGATTTTACATCTTTGTGTTACACATACACAACAATCTTTAAGCTTTCTAAAAGACATTGGCATATAACGATATGATATGATATGATATGATTGTTACGACACGTTTAATGATGTCGTCTGCTACAATGTATTAGGATGCGTTAATGTATGTATTAGGATGCTATAAATATAAGATGTTTCGCGCTTCACGATATTTATTGAACGCAAATTTGTATAGTTGTCTAGGATTAGGATAACGTGGTACGTTGGTATAGTACCACAAGACAACGCTCTATTTTCACCCTTGAGAGTCTGAACTTCATTCAAGTCAGACGTGTTATACTTCGCTCCCAGTATTGTTATTAATCGTGCAGTAATTCTTATTGAAGAAAGGCCAGGGTCAGCCTTATTATTATCAGATGCAATGGAAGAGCATCTCTCTTCCAATATAATGTTTTCCTGGAGCGGAATTATCAGGGAGTATTTAATTGATCGGCATTGATCTTTCGTCAACCGTGTGGGTATCACTATCGAATATCCGCACGTCGGCATTGCGTATATACAGCCCACATTGTTGTTCGACAGTTATAATTTAGTCTACGAGACAATACTTGACTGCACGAGTATATAATATAATGTGTGATGTCACCACCAAGACAATCGATACTAAATGGGAACAACTGAGAACAACAATGACAGAAGCAGCTGTAGCGACCACCGGATACCTAGTACATAAAAAGAAAAAATGGATGAGAGAAGATACTTGGGATAAAATACAAGAAAGGAAAACAGCAAAACTTAAACTACTAGCGGCAAGTACACATAATGCAGTTGAATCTTGAAAACTAACTTATAACTTGTTAAATAAAGAAGTGAAGACAAAAACTCGAAGAGATAAAAGACATTTCATCAATTAACTGACCGTAGACGCTGAAAATGCTGCAAGAACTGGTAATAGTAGGTGCCTTTATCAAATTACAAAACAACTATGTCACCAGCCTACTGATATGGAAACACCTGTTAAAGATAAATTAGGGAATCCAATACCGACAGAAAAAGAACAAATGAAGAGATGGGCTGAGCACTTCATAGAGGTGCTAAACAGACCACCACCTATAGTAACACCTGATTTTAATAATGAAACACCCACAACCACCTTGCCAATAACTTGCGATGAATTCACGCTGGACGAGATCAAACAAGCCGTTAAAAGATTAAAACATTTTAAAGCTGCTGGAGTTTATCACTACCTGGAAAATTATTATGTTGCATGATGTTAGAAAGACTTAAATTGCATGCTGACGAAAAGATCAGAGAAGAACAAGCGGGTTTCAGGCCGAAACGATCATGTATTGATCAAATATTCACACTAAGAACAATTATAGAAGAATCAGCGGAAATGCAATCGCCACTTATTATCACCTTCGTCGATTTTCAAAAAGCCTTTGATAGTCTACACCGCCCATCATTGTGGAAGATACTTACAATCTATGGTTTTCCAACAAAATATGTGAATATAATCAAAGCGCTATATGACAATGCAAGATGTTGTGTTAGAACAAATAAAGGGAATACAGAATGGTTTACAGTAGAAACAGGGGTGAAACAAGGCTGTATTATGTCACCACTACTTTTTGGAATAGCTATTGATTGGGTTATGAGAAACTATACCCACAATGAACAATTAGGTATAAAATGGACAAATGGAAAATTCCTGGGGGACCTGTGTAAAAGTGTGTTTGACTGGAGATGTATACGGTTGCTCAGTGTAAATGCCCAGATGTAACGTACTGTTTTCTGTGTTATGAATGTTAGTACGTTGAGCGTGTCGTGTTGTCCTGGACAGTACCAGGTTGTAGCGAGAATTTAAGTCACTAGCGTGAGGTGCCGCCAGGGTATAGTAGACACACACATCATGTCAGTATTCATGTAGATTCAGACGTGTAGTACTTGTATGACAATGTGGTTGATTGTGTAAGTGTGTAGATAACGGTGCTGATAACACGAAGGCCGTATAGGCTCTTGGACGTCTTTACATTAACTCACACAACCACAAGTAGAACTCAGTGAAGTAGGAAATGCTGCTGACGTTTACAATATTTATTCGTGACGTACGATCATACGATGATGATGGACGAAACAGTCAATAGTATAAGATCGTGTACATAATATGTTTAGTTACAAAGGTCAGCTTCAGACATCACAGATCCAAGACATGTAACAATGTCTTGACCAATGTTTACAGTTTATGCAATAGCTCTAATCCCTGACTGAGCCACGTCACGTAAGCCCTAGCAAATATATTGCTTAGTACGGGCGATATCAGTTATTTAAACAAAGTCAATGCCATTGTCCTACAATTAGCAAAAGACTTCAGACTGGCCTCACTTGCCAGATACTTCATTCTGGTGAAGAATATTGGCCGTAGAGACGGACCAATATGATGACAACGAAATCAGGCCGCAGGTCGCGGGCCTCGATAATCAGATCACTCTCAGTTTACACAGGCTCCTGAGATTAGATATATTTTCTGCCAAAACCATATTCCGCCTGCATTGCGGATCCATAAAGATGATTCCTAGGCTCATGTGTGTAACAGGTCAACTTAGACCTAGTCTTTCAAATATGAAGCCATACTGGAGTACAGTATTATAACGCCTTGTGTGCTTCGCTCACTATGTCGCCATCAGCGATAAATGTACCTGTAAGATCTAAACGAGACGAAAAGACGGTTTTTGCCGCCAAGATCGCGCATGCCCAAAGAGCATGGACCAGATCGAGGCAAACCCGGACCAGGCGTTTCCGACCAAACGGGTGATAAAGATACTCCGTATATGATCCTATAAATAGACTTAAGACATGTCAACTCTAAGATATGCCTGAGACAGGACAACATAAGACAGGAGAAGATAATCACCAGTCAAACTTGTCACATAAAGATAATAAACATTTATCTCTCTTTGATCACATTAAACCAAACATACATTAGGTTGGTGTTTTTTCCACCGTCAAAAATGATTGCAACATTACCACACCTTCCGTGGAACAAAATGGCACATTTTTTTTAAATACATCTATGAGCCAGGTGCATTAAGCTCATAACGCATGAGTAATGCGCCGATGAAAGGATCACCCAAAATATAACATCATAATGTCAGATCCAATCAACGCACAGTAGAGCGTCTGGTGAGAAGAAAAAAATCTCACTAGATAGGAGAAACTATTTTCTCAAAGTAAATATATCCGGGGAGGTGTTACCAACCAACTCAAAAGTGCAGGTAATGTTACAACAAAAATTCATATCCATGTGTATAAATGGTGAATGACAATTTCCATTAAGAAATTACACCAACATCGAAATCTCACGACGTATAATGAGTATATAACCATAAATTTAAATGGTCAATCATTAACAACATTTCTAAATTCTTTTTACAAACATATGGTTATACATGTGTATAGAACTAATATCTGATGACGTCAAAAGAACAAGACGATTCTCTATTCCGGCGATGTCGTGAAAGCAAAATCCTCAAGGAACATCAGGACGTCTATAGAAGTCATCGTAGCTATACACCGTTCCAACATATCACACCGGTTTGCTGAGAACAATACAAATAGTACATTTCTTAAAATATTATAATGTACCATAGTCACTTAATATATATCTAAACTATAAATGTGGCCGCATTAATTTTTTCGACCTTTATTTCATATGAAACAAAGCCTTCCTCTGTTTTACCGAAGACGGTAACAGA
Source organism: Oreohelix idahoensis (assembly GCA_024509875.1). Lineage (NCBI taxonomy): Eukaryota > Metazoa > Mollusca > Gastropoda > Stylommatophora > Oreohelicidae > Oreohelix > Oreohelix idahoensis. The sequence continues at coordinate 23,112 of JAMPIV010003177.1, forward strand.
GAAAGCAAGAAATCAATACATAACCATGAGTCTAAACCAAGTGACAACAAGTGTTACAGAAGCATGTTATTGTAAGAATAGATCATAACTTTAGATATGTAACAGTAGATCTAAACAACAGAGCTAAGTAGCTTCATGTGGGCATCGAGACCGCCACAACGAGATCTATCACCAGTATTGTTATTTGCTTTGTTGCAACTATTGTTCTGGTTATAACCGCAGTTTTCACAACAGCGATTGTGATTTTCCCTTTGTTGAAAATATCTACCAGATTGATGTTGTTTTCTTTGTGAACCATTATGATAGCTAGAATATTTTTTATTGTGGCTATCCTTTCGAAAGTTACCAAATTTGTTGGAACCATAACCATGAGGGGTATCAGATTGCCTCCAATTCCTAAAAGACGAGCCTCTTTGGCATGAATCAGTTTGATCCTGTCCAAAGTTACGCTTACTTTTCTTAGTTAAATTGATTTTATCTTTGCCTGTAGCAACATGCTTAAAATATTGATCATACTGGCTAAGCTGAGTATAAGAAGTAACCGGAACGGTAGAACTTTTTTCGTTTTGCACATAATGAGTATCATTCTGGGAACGAGTACTAATATGTTTGTTCTTTGTTACAAGTTTATCAGGACTGACTATCACAGTCGGATTACTCTTATTGACCTGACGCCAACAATCACTCCTATTAAAGGCAGCATCGTTATTACGTGGGAACCCATATTTGCCACGAAAGGATTTGCTTGCATCGAGTGCATGTGGCTGACTCTTTGCATTAGCAACACGTTGACCATCAGGTTTATGTTTAAATCTATCCACTTTGGTAGTAGATAACATATTATTGTACAAAACAATATCCAATAAACCATCAACTCTTTTACGAAGTTTTGTAACTACCATTTCTGTCATAGCTTTCCCTCTAGCAGCAGCTTTATGCATTTTCTCGTTGGTTTTAACTTCCCTGTTATAATCCAACCTTGTAACATGTAACTGAGAAGCCAAAGTCTTCTCCTTAACAATACTATCTTTAAGATCCTTTCTTAATATTGTCATCTGAGATGTTGTTTCTAAAACCTTAGCCTTCTCTTGAACAAGTTCAAGTTTGAGTGCTTCCATAGCACTATGATGAGTAGTCATAGGTTCATCTACTTTCTCATCTTTTTCTGGCTTCGCCCTAAACTGTGTTAACTCCAGTTGTAGTGCCTGAATCTCACTATCCTTGTTATTCTTAAACTCATTAATCTCCTGCAGAGATAGCATATTCTTATTTATAGCAGTATTTTGTAACAAATTCACCTCATTCCTTAACTCTAGAATTATTTCTTCATAAGACTTCTTGTCTTGTCTGGCCTGAGCTTTTAATTTGCAACACATATCTTGCGCACTAGCAAGTTCCAAGTTTGCTCTATGTAAGTCATCCTTAAGTCTTGTAACCTCAACTTTTAATCTTTCATAGTTTGTTTCATCTCACCTTCTAACCATTGTTCGTATTGAGAGAAGCTCATCTCATCTTCTAGCTTATGTTCATTTATTACCTTCATTCTTTCCTTCTCTATAGATAACACCTTTTCCTCATGGAGTCTTTGGTTTTCTTCAGCTTGCATCTATAACTTTCTTTTTTCCATCTCCATTTTAACCTTTACGTATGCTCTTAACTCCTCAGCAGACATACCCAAGGAACTCCCCTGTTCAATGTAGCAATCCAAGAATTCATTTACTTCCTCATTAGTCATTCCAAAGGATTTTCCCTGTTCAATGTAGTAATCTAAGAATTCTTTTATTTCCTCAGTAGTCATACGAAAGTATTTCTTTTGGACCCAAAAATACAAACTAGACATTATGTCTAATAATGTGCTATCAATACCTCTGAAATAGCAACACAAGTTATCCCAATCCTAGTGGGAGATAAGTCTTTTACAAAGACTAAGTACAATTACCTTATTTATAAAGTCACCATTAATCAGCTCAGTATATAATTTGCATCATATAACTAATAGTACATGATCAAATATACATGAAGACTGTATATATCAACAATATTACGATAACTAAACAAAGACAAGCATCTAAACAAAAGAAAACATTCGCAGAGGTCAAAAGAAAATACAGCTTAACTAAATCGAATGTTTTGAAAAATCACAATGATAACTGCGAAAAATTCACAATAATACAATAACAACACAGTGTATAAACAAAAGGGTGTAAAGGAATTAACAATAGAAAAGAGAAGGCAGACAAATAAAAACCAAAACGAATCAAAAACTAAAGTACGGAGAAAAAATAACGAAAACAACACTAACACATCTCGTCACAGCTAAGAAAAAAAAAAAGCAACAAAAGTCGCTTGCAATTTTCACTGTGAGAAATATGCACAATACCTAAAGAACGCTTACAGTAACCCTCGGTTGAGTGGGATATTTACTGTAAGACCATTCAACCTGAACCCGCAGAAAAAAATACACACTAACTCAACAAGTAAACAAAGAACAAGTAAATAATAGAATGCATATAATGAATGTGTAGCGAGGAAAGCTTATTTGCACACAAAATAAAGGCTAAGTTTAACACGTAAACCAGGCCACTTATCTTTTAAGCGTAATCCTCTACAACCGCAATGATGCAGTTCATTGCAGTACACTTGTAAACACTAGTAGACGTTCCACCGTTGAAGGTCACCATAACTTGACAACGGGTGTAGTAGTATCCAAAAAAGAAGAATGTCGTAGTAAACAACAGGTTGAACTGTTCTATGTTTACAATTCGAGCTTGCACGTAAACTTGTGACGTGAACTTTGACACATATGTCCTTCGACGATTGTCACAGTGTTAAACAACTTCGTCAGCAACTGTGGTCTATGCAGCACTATTGTAGCAGCTGTGGTCCATGTAGCAATTCTGCAGCATCCATAAATGTATACGTCGGTCAGCAGACGTTGACCTATTTCCTAATGTGTAGCTGACAACTAAACGTCAATCTTGTTTTCAGGAAGCGTAAATCCAGATGTGGGAAGGAAAATCCGTGTCGTTGACAAAAAACCCACGAATCTGGTCCACCAGATGTAAATGTGTGTTTGACTGGAGATGTATAAGGTTGCTCAGTGTAAATGCCCAGATGTAACGTACTGTTTTCTGTGTTATGAATGTTAGTACGTTGAGCGTGTCGTGTTGTCCTGGACAGTACCAAGTTGTAGCGAGAATTTAGGTCACTAGCGTGAGGTGCCGCCAGGGTATAGTAGACACACACATCATGTCAGTATTCATGTAGATTCGCCGTGTAGTACTTGTATGAAAATGTGGTTGATTGTGTAAGTGTGTAGATAACAGTGCTGATAACACGAAGGCCGTATAGGCTCTTGGACGTCTTTACATTAACTCACACAACCACAAGTAGAAGTCAGTGAAGTAGGGAATGCTGCTGACGTTTACAATAGTTATTCGTGATGTACGATAATACGATGATGATGGACGAAACAGTCAATAGTATAAGATCGTGTACATAATATGTGTAGTTACAAAGGTCAGCTTCAGACATCACAGATCCCAGACATGTAACAATGTCTTGACCAATGTTTACAGTTTATGCAATAGCTCTAATCCCTGACTGAGACCCGTCACGTAAGCCCTAGCAAATATATTGCGTAGTACGGGCGATATCAGTTATTTAAACAAAGTCAATGCCATTGTCCTACAATTAGCAAAAGACTTCAGACTGGCCTCACTTGCCAGATACTTCATTCTGGTGAAGAATATTGGCCGTAGAGACGGACCAATATGATGACAACAAAATCAGGCCGCAGGTCGCGGGACTCGATAATCAGGTCACTCTCAGTTTACACAGGCTCCTGATATTAGATATATTTTCTGCCAAAACCATATTCCGCCTGCATTGCGGATCCATAAAGATGATTCCTAGGCTTATGTGTGTAACAGGTCAACTTAGACCTAGTCTTTCAAATATGAAGCCATACTGGAGTACAGTATAATAACTCCTTGTGAGCTTCGCTCACTATGTCGCCATCAGCGATAAATGTACCTGTAAGATCTAAACGAGACGAAAAGATCGAATAATGTTTCAGTTACCTTCTCAAAGAATCCTTACACTCTAAGGTAACACAACACAGCCAATACTGGCATAAAGAAACACTCAGGGACAAAAGAATGCCAAAACAGTCATTCCCAGAATTTCCAATCCCTATCGACAACTTGGCAGAGAGAAATCTACGGATCGGGACATCCGTTCTAAGCCTCAGGTACACTCTCTCTGAATCAGTCTCCCGGTTTTTGCCGCAAAGACCCGCGCATGCCCAAAGAGCATGAACCAGATCGAGGCAAACCCAGACCAGGCGTTTCCGACCAAACGGGTGATAAAGATACTCCGTATATGATCCTATAAATAGACTTAAGACATGTCAACTCTAAGACATGCCTGAGACAGGACAACATAAGACAGGAGAAGATAATCACCAGTCAAACCTGTCACAGAAAGATAATAAACATTTATCTCTCTTTGATCACATTAAACCAAACATACATTAGGTTGGTGTTTTTTCCACAGTCAAAAAATGACGGCAACACCTGTATTTCGCAGATGATTTAGCATTCTTAAGTTCAACACCCAGACAATCCCAAGAAGCAGTAAATAATTTGTGTCATCTTTCGGTTAAAATAAGTCTCCAAATAAATGCCAATAAAACTAAAGTTATGAACTTTTCTAACGAGATCTTTAATATCATCCTGAACGGGGAAAAACTACAGAAAGTTGAAAGTTTCAATTATTTAGGCAGTAAAATGACTCAGGATGGTGACACAACAAGAGAAATTCATACTAGAATTGCTTTGGCAGCTAGCGCTTTCAATAGATTATCTAACATTTGGAAATTACGATCATTGAAATTACATACCAAGCTTCGTCTGTTTAATTCAAATGTTATCTCAGTGTTAACATACGGCTGTGAGAGTTGGAAAATAACAAAATCATTGGAGAACAAGCTGAATACATTCGAGAACAAATGTCTTAGAAAACTCATGAACATCAGTTGGAAAGAATTCAAGACTAATCGACAAATAAGAGAAGACTCTAGGCAGAAATATGTCTTCAACTATATAAGGAAAAGACGATTGTCATATATCGGTCATGTCCTACGAATGCAAAACAACAGAATACCATTGCAGGCACTCACTTGGGTTCCTGAGGGTAAGAGGAAAAAAGGAAGACCAAAAAAAAAAAACACTCAGAAGAACAATAATAAGAGAAGGAAGAACGTTGGGATTAAACAATGTGCAAGAGCAAAGAGGAGTGGCGTCACAACGTACAACCTGGAGAGCACTGGTTTCTGCCTTATGCGCCGTGTTTGGTGCTTAAAGAATTTATTATTATTATTATGAAGCCATAAATTGATGACTTTTGTATACGTAAATAAATATGAATATATGTGGACTCTTAACCATTTGGAATTATCAACTTACTACAGTTGAATTGGTCAATTTACCCAGCATCCGCAACTTTCATCTATAAGCACGATCGCTCAATGAAGAGAAATTTCATTAAGAAGGAAAATACAGGCAGAAATTTAATATGAAGTCAATTTTATTCTCCAACAAGGAGAACAGCCTATAAACTTTTAAACACCAAAAACACACCCGGCAACAATCATATGATATAATCTGCCAAAAATGGTTATTACATGAAATTTACAAAATGTGTGTGGAATACCATTCAAGTAGAGCAATATCAGTGTTTTTACATGGGGGTTTTATCAGAATTTTTGTTTGCCATAAAATGCTTTGACAGCTAGTGGAGTGAGATATTAAATATAGCATCAAATACAATAGTCGTTTGGTATAGTAGACAGAGCACAAGTGAGATTAGACTGCGTTGAAAACATCTCCACCAGTTTGCAATGGATGTTTTTTACATCGAAGTTTCCATATTCTGTAAGAACCTATAAATTGCACTAATGCTGACATTTTTACATAAAACTTTGGCTTCAAACTTCCACAGCCCCAGCGACATTAATCCACTCACACACTTTGCATGCACATGTTCCAAACTACCAATTATCAGTACGATAACATGTGTACGATAGCCTAATTTATTAATTTCCGCAGTCAGTGGATAGTATTTATCAAATTTATGTTGGTAACATTTATCTAAATGTGCATCATATGGTATTTCTACTTCTACTAGAAATGCTGTTTTGCTCTATTGATTGATTATTGTTGTATCAGCTTTTACGACACGTGATTTAAATGAGATATTTCTGCTGCCGAAAAGAAATGGTTTAACCATTATTTCTGTATTTATTGTTATGTCACTGTTGCTATCATTTTCGACGGAGTCATCTGTCAAGTTATTTGCTTATGTTTGTATCATAAGTATAATTGTGTCTTTACCTGCGATGTCAGGTTGATTAGGGGTTGTCTTCCCTTGTTTATTCATTCATTGTGTTTGACCTGTAGGTTCAGAGGTTGACAGTTTAGGCCTTTAAGTTGGGAGTGTTTGAGCCGGGACGTTTTTCTGAGGGACCAAGAGTCCATTGTTTTTCGGGGAGAATCTTCGAATAACATTAAGTTTCCCCTACAACTCTTTGCTCTGGGATGAATTCCTTGTGATGTTCTGAGGATTCATTTGCCAGGTAATACCGACCTTTATGCATTATTACGCTTTTCGGTGGCAGAACATGTAAAGGATTACCTAGGGTGAACAGCAGCTCACTGATCCGCCATTTCAGAACTTATATATTTGTGCTCGAGGTAGCCATCCAAGACTGTTAGTCTTATATTGTCCAGAAATCCAGTGACGAAGATATATTGTGGGAGCCGCAGATTGGCGGAACTTCTATCTACAATAAGTGTTACTGCAGGGTTGATGATAACCTATTTAACAGAAGTACACGGCCGACGTCAGAACGAGGCCTGTGCTTTCGGCTATTATACTACAGCCTGATATGTGCAATTGGCGGGGAGTGCCAAGTTGCACCTATGTGTCATAGTAACTAAGGCATCTGACGCGTTTTTAGGGCGACGCTACGAACTGTATTATTGTTAGAACTTTGGATGTTTTACCGTTTGAATTTGCCAAATGTATACCTATCGATGTCAGGTCAGCATGACCTTGTTACACTGACTGTTCCTGTTGATATTATGTGTGTTCCCGTCAATAAATGTCTTGAAACATGCCTGCAGTGTCAAAGCATCCTTGATTACTGCATGTGAGAGTATGGGTTGCAGGATCTACATCTATACGAGCCTAAACACATTCGCGTCTTCATTCGCACCCACACTCAATTCATCATACGCTCGCACTACACATCTAACAACATGTATACTGTCTTGGGCCAGTGATCACATCAACAAGAGAAAAAAGACAGTTACAGTCACTTTTATTACTGTTTGAGGACGTCACTGTCTCATAAACAATGTCTACAACTCTGCTGTGCCTTTGTTGGTATAAGGTTTGAAATTTAGTACATCCATTTAATGAATGTGACACTGTTTGGTACGGGTGTTACATTTTGCACTTTTTCGTGTATGACTGTGGGTAGTATATGTAAAAGACTTTCGCATTCCAGTAACTGTAACCTCGATCTAACAGCAAATGACAGTACTTCATCACATAGTAGATAGAAAGGTAGATGACAATGAGTGGTTTACACATTTCATTTCGCGCACTATTCTTCAATGTGACGATTTACTCTTTAGTTCACTTAGAATTTGGTTACGTTTATGTGATTTAAATCCAGAATAAAAAGTGTTTGCTGACTTGTATTTTAGACTTACATTTTCATCTATGTTTACATGTACATTGTAATGGCCAGTCATCCACTTTTACATTCACTCCTTCACGCGCGCATTTTTCATTCAGTTCTACCCAAAACGATATTGGCCAATTCACTTTCGATCGTTTAACTAGATGGTTCGTTTGGTTTACCTCGTAACTGGCAAAGTTATTCCTATCGTCATCCACTTGGTACATACATACATACATACATACTTATATAATTATATACATACATGCATAATAAGAATCTTTATTCTCCAGAAAATACATTAATATGTACTGACCTGATATAATAAAATACAACATGGCATATAGGAGAATCATTAGAATTTACATAAAGTGTGGAAGACGTCTTAAACACCGAATGTTTGTGTTACACATATGTAACAATCTTTAAGCTTTCTAAAAGATATTGACATGTAATGAAATGATAAATTATATGGACATTGTTCTAACTTTTTATTGTTTATTTCATGATCCCTAAAGATGAGAATTGCGTTGAAGTCCAGAAATATGATTACGGTTACCGCTGGAATGATTTTGATTGTCTCACTGTACGTAAATATGTCTGCGAATCACCGTTAAGTAAAATTCACAATAGGTGAGAATAATTGCCTACCAATTAATTTTTATTTGATATATGTAGGACTAGACTCTTTGACTGGTAATTAATTGATTAATCGGTTAAAAAGAAATGTTTAATAGACTAACTGATAAAGCAAATTGTAATCGCTTATTCAATTATTAGCTATGTTTATGTGTTTTGTTTAAATGTGAGAGCATTTGCTGTGTTAGACGTTTGTAATGTTAAATTTAGCAAGCATGTTCAATAATAATAAATTGTTAGGTTGTAACTTTTCACTATTTTCATTATATTTTTTTAGGAAAATGTTGTCTCATAACAAGAATTTTTAAATAAAATCCTTAGTGATTTAAAAATAATGTTATTTGTGATTTTTTATAATTTTTCTTATTGGTCGAAATTCATCGATTACCATTGATTAAATAAATTCGATTAATCGATTAAGATTTTTTTAAATCAATACTAGCCCTAGATATAGGAAACAGAAATCAAAGATATTGATTAGTTTAAATTGGGAAGAAAACACCGTTCAGTGGTGTAATTTCGTCTTCCCAAATTACAAGTATCTATTAACCAGATCACAATGAATTGAATATAGTATTATATATAATAAAACTCAAGGACCAGTTGTGTATAAGAATATATAATATAATCCAAGAACTTATTGTGTATATGAATATATAATATAACTCAAGAACCTATTGTGTGTGGGTATATCAAGACTAATCGACAAATAAGAGAAGACTCTAAGCAGAAATATGTCTCCGACTATATAAGGAAAAGACGATGGTCATACATCGGTCATGTCCTACGAATGCAAAACAACAGAATACCACTACAGGCGCTCACTTGGGTTCCTGAGGGTAAGAGGAAAAAAGGAAGACCAAAAGAAACACTTAGAAGAACAATAATAAGAGAAGGAAGAACGTTGGGCCTAAATAATGTGCAAGAGTTAAGAGGAGTGGCGTCACAACGTACAACCTGGAGAGCACTGGTTTCTGCCTTATGCGCCGTGTTTGGTGCTTAAAAAATTTATTATATATACATATATATATATATATATATATATATATATATATATATATATATATATATATATATATATATATATATATATATAGACACACACATATATATACCCACAGACAGATTTACATATATATATATATATATATATATATATATATATATATATATATATATATATATATATAACAACCTTACTTACTTACTTAATTGTTCCCCTTCTACCGTGAGGTGTAGAGATTTGGAAGAGAGAGCGCCAGGCTATCCTATCGGCTGTCTTCCTCCTGCCTGGTTTGATTCTAGTCCTCGGTCCTTCAAAGATTGTCTACATCTTGTGTTCCATGTTCCAAATATCGTAGTCCGTAGTCCGTTCCAGTTCGTCGCCTTTAGAATCTGTCCGGTTTTCTCTCTTCTAGTTCGTGTACTCATGTTTTAAAGCAAACAGGTGATTGGCCTGTTGTGCCTTTGCATTGTGGAGGGGCTGCCTCCTTACGGCCTCCATGCAGGCCGCCCTCTTCCTTTTTCAGCCAGGCTTGGGACCGGCCTAGGTGGAGTTTGTGTAACAACCTAAGGACCAATTATTTATGTTTGAAAGAAGAAAAAGATGAAACAGTAAATAAATGGACAATTAAGTTGTGGTCACCTTTACAATTAAAATATGTATTAGATGCACATGACCTGCTGAGTTGTAATACTACTGAATTAAAGGTTAATTGTTAGAGACTTTACAATACTGCAATCCCTTCGTTAAGCGCTCTTAATTCGTTCCTGCCATATGGAACGCTAACCACTAAAACGCACACAGAAAACAGCTGAAAGAAAATCTATTTGTACAATAAGACAGTAGAAAACATTAATCCGTTCCCGAGATCCAGAAAACTTTAAAGAAATTAAGTAAAAGTGATATAGAACTAAAACTTAAAATTTAAACAAATATATTAACTACATATAATTATCTTGACTTATGGACGCGAGTCATGAGCAATTACTACAACCTACAAAAACCAGCTCCAAACCTCGGAAATGAAGTATCTGAGGAAGATGGTTGAAGTAACAAAAAGAGACATGATCCACAACCAGATGATACTTCAAAACTGCAAAACCCAACCCTGCAGACTCAAGTAGAAACGTCCCAACTAAGATGATTTGGCCTTGTCTGCAGAATGGGAGAAAATCGGCTACTACAACAAGTATGAGAAACTAATAATTAGAGTTCCAGGCCTTGGGGACGATCCAGAGTCCGCTAGGAGGTCAGCATTAGAACATCTCTGAAGGTCTAGATTAGAACCCGGCCAGGAGGAAGACACCTGATAGGATAGTATGGCGCTCTCTCTGGCAAATCTCTACACCCTAGGGCAGAAGATGAATTATTGATAGTGTTAATGTTGATAAAAACCGACGTCACTGCACTCTGGGCAAACCCATATGTGCCCAGTCTCCCTCAGCAAATGTCGAAAGGTATGAATGTTAATTGTTCCCGTTGCTCGTTGGTTGCACACACGCCATATCCATCCTCTCATTCGTCTATCCCTGATGGTCTAATATTTGGTGCCATATTCCATCAATCTTTGCCTTGATGATTCATAGATTGCAGTGTCATTCTCTAATAGGCGATCACTAATTACCCTCAGTATATACAATGCACCCTCAATTGGTGCTCTTGAGACCTTCCGAAGCATGGATTGTGGGTCTGATACAATAACCGTCATTGTTAATGAAGTCTCACACAACTACCTAAAGGCTGCAGTAGCTGCCTCTACCTCCATTCTCATGCTGAAGGTTGTTGTCACGTAAGCACTGATATGTTCAGCGACGATTCTGCCCTTTACTATAGCAGAGAAGCCCCACCCTGGTTTCTCCCCACCGATTAGAGACACATCAGCGTACTTCATGGCATCATAAACCCAAGCATGATCATTAATCAGTTGATCAATTTCCAGCTGTGCCTATCCATTGGCCCTAGTTTTGCAATGTCTACTAAGGATGATGGTGACTTTATGGTAATTAGTCCAGTTCTCATCTGATTTACTCCACTCTGCGCCTTTGAATATATTTTCACCTGCATAGTCCTTGCCTCTGCCTGTGCCATCAATGACATACCCCCGTTTTATTCTTGTTCCCTTAATGTCAGCTATTCATCCATAAAGGGGTGCCATTTTTGTCTGTGGTTACCAGCAAATCGGATTTTTACTGAGCCATCGCATGTCTGGATTTAATAGACAGTAATCCCAGCATGTACCGCTTCATGATGATGGGAGTATCTCGCTTACAGCCCAAGACTACACATTCCTTCATTTTGAATGCGTTTCAATAGTTCACATTGTGATATTGACAGTGTGAGTATTTGTCAATTCTTGATGACAGACATGACCAACTAATTATACAGAAGAAACAGTACTCTGTTCCAGATGCTTTGCGGTCATTTTTTTTAAGACTGCTAGAAGTCTGTTGCACTTTTGTGTGATTAGATGAACATGGTACATGTATGATAACCCGCGATCGAATGTTATTCCGAGGTATTTCAGCTTGTCTTGTCTTTCAAATTTACGTTCACTGAAAGTAATGTCTGGAGGATCTGCTTTCAATATGGAGTTGTTCAAGGAGCACCAGAGCACATGGGCTTTGTTGAGATTGATCTTTCCGTGCCCAACTGAGTCACAAGGGCCTCCCACACTGTTTCCATGGCCTCCTTTGTGAAGTTTTTAAATCTACTGATGGCTTGTTTTTTTAATTCCTCTTTCTCTTTAACAATACATTATTCCTCGTTTACCTCTTTTGTGCTTTTCTCCATTCATTGGTTACCCTTTGTTTTTCAACCCATTTCTCTTTCCACTGTCTCATTCCACCAAAGTAGGTTTTCTATTTGTCCGTTTTCTGACATACTGATGCAGTGTATGTATGGGCTTGTTATGATCTTGAACTTCTGACAGATATTTGAAGGCCTGTTTCGGTTTCTTGTGTCTTGTGGTTCTACATTTTGCATTGAGGACAACGCAGAGTAGGTTATCACTGTCCTGTGCCCCTAAAACATCCCAGCTTGCCAAAGTGGCAGAAATACTAGATATACAAGCCATAAACAAATGTTTCTATGTGGGGTTAGATAATAACGTGTCTTTGTTTGATATAGAACAGTGGAGTTTATACTAAGGTCATGAGTGACCCGGTCTGCTTGAGCTTATGCTCAGCGTCCAGTGGGACAAGGTGCTCTATGTGTTCGTGGGAATCTTAATGTATGAAAGGATGCACTTGATTTACTTAGCCGCTTGTGTTTATGTATAACGGAATATGACGCGAGGATGCATATAGATTTTATGTGTCTCAGCTGTTATGATTTACGGAATATTGAAATAACACAAATGGACAAGTGTCACGTAGTGCACGCAATACATTTGAACATTGATGAAGGAAATATACTACTCGTCAAAAGTCAAGGGCCACCTATTATTTTCAATACACTTTTATATAAGCACATAGAATGAGTAAATGAAGGAAGTTTTTAGTAAAAATGGGTGCAATATCTTTCTCTGACAGTCCTCTATGCACGTTAAGCATAAAAACAGCTCACCAACAACCATGGTAATCACGTGCAATTTGGTTTGCTGACCATAAATTCACATTTTTAATCTGTTTTTTTCAAACTTCCGTATAACCAAACAGGTGAAATAATCGTGCTGATTGACATTCCGCGTGCAATGGCGACTTTTCGTGAACAGAGTGCACTCTTAATTTGTTTTACAATCAGCAGACTTAGGGTAGTTTCATCACATGCAAAAACCATGCCACCGAGAAGAAGTCTTGACACCTTACATAGAATGAGGGCTATAGCGTGGGTTGAAAGTGGTTTATCTGTCCGTGAGGTTGCTAGACGGTTTGCAGTGTCACACTCTACTATCCAAATAATTTTGGAGAGACTTCAGGCCACAGGAAGTGTGGAGGATCGCCACCGGCCAGGTCGCCCTAGATGCACCAATAGACATGATGACCGGTACCTCTTGTTGTCAGCCCTGCGCAATCGAACAGTGACTTGTTCCATTCTAAGATGTCAGCTGAGACAACCTGTAAACGTTAATGCACCATTCGCAGACGTTTACATGAATTTGGACTGGCTGCTCGACGTCCTGCAGTCAGAATCCCTCTTACTCCTGCTCATCGCAGAGCCCGTGATGCTTGGTGCCGCGAGCACATCCGATGGACAGGGCAACAATGGAGTCAAGTTCTCTTCACTGATGAATCTCGCTTCACTGTGTCATTCAATGATGGTGTAGTGAAAAAATTCTAATACCCATATATAAACTGGAACAAAACTGGAAAATTAGAACATAATGTAAAGCCGAATTAAATAATACAATAGACAGAAAGAAGAATGGTGAAAGACCAGTGCTATCCCAATAGCGTACGCCTGCGTTATAGAGCGCCATAGGGGCTGAACAAGAGATCCCCTTTTTCTACTTTGTCTGCATAAACTACACGCAAATCACAGTCGTTTCTAAAAATAAAACTAGTACTGTATTTCTTAGACGACCTTGATATGCAAACTGCATAATGACCTAGATACAAATACTAAACATTAATGTCATTATACACACAAGGTTAGCCTTGGAAGACAGACGGGCTTAGTAGAAAAAAAAGCAAAGAAAGAGAGATACGGGCCATACAACACAGTAACGCAAAGTCGCTCGCAGCGTGTCTGAAAATAAACCAACTAGCAGTGTGCATAGCCTGATTTTTTTCAAATAAACAGGATGAAAAAACTTAAGATTTAACAAAAGGTCCCGACTCAATCTTAGCTCTTATAGGGAAACATAACATTCTACTGTTTTACGTCTAAGCTCCTGACTTTATACTGACAGTACAGTTAAAAAGATGCGGACAGTGGTAGTTTTAAAATAAACAATTAACATCGAAAAAAGACATTATTTTTAAATAAGCCATTTAGCCTCATGATAATCATATATTCGGGTTCCTGGGGACTTATAGACAAAGAATATGTACTTAGTTGTCTAAATAGTCCATTAGATAAGTAAATATTGGTACTAAAACATATAAGGAACGTGGATACTGTCAGGTTTGGTCATCTCTGTTTGAGGTGGAACTCCATGAATTTTGTCGAAATACTGTAGTGAAAGAAAGGTTAATATCTTACGAAGCAGGGGATTGGCTGAACTTTGTAGTTAGACGAAGGATTATTGGTTGACCTCTGCATAGCTAGTAGATGCCTAGGAACGGATGCAAAGTGAATGAGAGAATAGACAACAACTGTGTGTTAGTTTGAAAAGATTCAAACTGATTGGTCAATGCTGTCGATATTGGCAGAAAAAAATTTGTAGAAGACGCCATATTGTTATACATTCTGGAGAAAAGATCAGGACTGTGTTCTTATAATATAACTATATTATAGCAGCCTGGACGTTACCGCAGATTGATACTATACCAGTCATCTTTAGTGTGTTTTCCTTACGAATTGTGGTAAGCTAGACATGTTTAATATATATTTTATATGAAAATTGAATGTGAAATGATAAATTATGTCTGTATGTGTGTGGTTCAGTAGCAAACATGAGGCAAAGCCTAGATATTGCTCCACCATGTAAAAGCTTGCCGAGAGGAGTATAACTGCATATATTGGATTGCCATATAGTAACATAACACCTATCCCATTATATGGAAGGGATTACAACTGGAATTGCAGAGGCGTTGTAACCATTAGGAAGAGGAATACTGGTGTATATTGTCACATGAAAAGCTAGCAGTTGGCCTACAGCGCTGAACTTTATGTCTGTTTGTACGGTCCTGTAATTCTGTGTGGAAATATATTATATATTAGTTATGAAGAAGGAGGCACAACCTTCTCATTTCAGGGACCGTGGTACTGATGTTAATATAGCAGCACATGGTCTGAGCTTTGCTTGATCCAGAAAGCTGGCAGCAGACTCTTTGCCCAAGATATCGGCCATTGGGTATTTTCTATCAAACTGAGAAGCAAGCGAGCAGACGATGCATTTTTCCTGCAGCCGCTATATGAGATAAGAATTTGTCAGCAAGAGCCGCTCAACCTTGTATAACCATCCCTCTACTGAAAGTTATTAAAAAGACCAAAAGGGACAGAACATTTAAAAAGAAAAAAGACTCTGTGAACCTTTTAATATTATTTCCAACAGTGACAAACACATGAAGTCGTGATGACAAACAACAACCTAGCTATTACTACCAGTATTACCTCATAATAGTACACAACAACACCACACTTCTTGTACCATAACATTCTATGTCTGGAAACATATCCAGTGTGTAAATTCATGTACACTAAGTCCCCTATAATTATATTTATATAATCCCAACTTACCACAGATGGCAGGATTCGAGTTTGGAGACGACCAGGAGAGCGATTTACTGATGACACAATTTGAGACGTGGATCGTTACGGTAGGGGTTCTGTCATGGCCTGGGGAGGCTTCTACAAACATGGCAGGACCCCACTCTACATCATCCAAGGCAACTTGACCGGCCCAAGATACCAGAAAGAAATTTTGAGACCAATTGTTCAGCCTGCTCTGGAAACCATAGGTGGTAATACCATCCTCCACGATGATAACGCTCGACCACATCGAGCTCGTGTGGTGAATGAGTTTATTCAGCAACATGGGATCATCAGGATGGCGTGGCCAGCTCATTCACCTGACCTTTCTCCGATTGAGCACCTCTGCGATGTCCTTGGTCGAAGATTGTCAACAAATCACCCCTTGCCAATGGATGTGGCACAGCTGACTGTATTTCTGCTTCAGGAATAGCAAGCTAATCCTCAGGATTCTTTACGGACCCTTGTGGACTCGATGCGTCTACGCTGTCTTGAATGCCTTGCTGCAAACAAGTGATCATACCCGATTTTGAAATGTCTATTTGTCCAATATCTATTGTGTGACTTTTAAAAAGGTGGGTGACACACTTCACAGCTTCATTGCGTTTGAGTGTGTGTTTCGATTTATGTACGTGACATGTAAATTTGGTACTCAATAAATGCCGTTTTGACTGATACCAATTACGTTTATATCAGATTTGTTTTATGGTTTCAACCAAGGTTTTTCTAAGTGGCCCTTGACTTTTGACGAGTAGTATATATAGGAATACAACGTATTTGAATGAATTGTCATGACGAATGATAAGCAAACGATACTTACACATATTTCTTACTTACTTACTTAGTCGTTCCCCTTCTACCGTGAGGTGTAGAGGTTTGGAAGAGAGAGCGCCAGACTATCCTATCGGCTGTCTTC
Source organism: Oreohelix idahoensis (assembly GCA_024509875.1). Classification (NCBI taxonomy): domain Eukaryota; kingdom Metazoa; phylum Mollusca; class Gastropoda; order Stylommatophora; family Oreohelicidae; genus Oreohelix; species Oreohelix idahoensis. Next base: position 39,774 of record JAMPIV010003177.1, read on the forward strand.
CTCCTGGCTTAGTTTCATTCTAGTCCTCGGTCCTTCAAAGATTGTCTAATGTTGTCCTCTCAGCGGATTCTGTGTCGTCCTGGGCGTCTGGATCCTTGGCTCTTTGTTTCCCATGCTTGTCGTGGTAGCCGATCTTCTCCCATTCTGTAGACATGGCCAAATAACACTAGTCAACAAATTTTCAAAAGTTTTTTGTACCAGAAATTAAATGTACCATTTCTTATTGATTTTGACATGCTGATTTCAAATATCATAATGAAATTCACCAATTGGCTCTGGTTTTTTTTTAAATGATGAATTTACATTACAGTAATACAAATAATGTATGCTTGTTTACTTCTCTGGGCTGAACAGCTAGTCTTTCTACTTTAGCATTATAAAAATTGTGGTTACATACTCAATTAATTGATATTTTAATATAAAATGATAGAAAAAATAAAAACATTATTTAAAGTTCACATATCATGCTTTAAAAAGGCACATTTGAACCCATTCTGTCATTATTCAGTCGCTGTTCGAGCTCTCTTTGCTTGCTTCTTGTAGTCAATCGATGAGGTGTCTCTTGTCACAGTCCAACAGTAATCAACAAGCATTGAAGGGCTCCAATTGCCTTGATACCTTGTCTCCATAGCAGCAATGTCCTGGTGAAATCGTTCACCATGCTCATCACTGACCGCTCCACAGTTTGACGTAAAGAAATCCAGATGAGAATCCAGAAAATGAATTTTCAAAGACATGTTGCAGCCAAGACTCTTATACTTCAGAAGGAGATTTTCTACAATTTCATTGTAATTATCAGATCTGTTGTTTCCAAGAAAATTGTCCACCACTGACTTAAATGCTAGCCATGCTGCTTTTTCCTTGCCATGCAACACGCAAAGAAACTCGTCATCATGAAGAAGTTTTCGAATTTGCGGACCAACAAATACTCCCTCTCTTATTTTAGCTTCACTCAGTCTTGGAAATTTTCTGATGAGGTATTTGAAAGCCTCATCTGTTTTCTCCATTGCCTTGACAAAGTTTTTCATGAGACCCAGCTTAATGTGCAAGGGTGGCAACAAAATCTTGCTGGTGTCGACAACAGCTGGGTTCTCAACGTTCTTATTGCCAGGCTGCAATGACTGCCTGATTGGCCAATGTCTTCTGATGTAATTGTCACTTCGTGCACGGCTATCCCACTCACAGAGAAAGCAACAGTACTTGGTGTATCCACCCTGTAGTCCAAGCAAAAGAGCGACCACTTTTAAGTCACCGCAAAGTGACCAATGATGATGATCGTAGTTTATACACTTCAAAAGCTGCTTAATGTTTTCATAAGTTTCTTTCATATGAACTGCGTGACCAACTGGAATTGACGGTAACTCATTACCATTATTCAACAAAACAGCTTTAAGACTTGTCTTGGATGAATCAATGAAAAGCCTCCACTCTTCCGGTATGTAATTGATGTTGAGGGCTGCCATTAAACCAGAAATATTGTGGCACGCAGAAAGGTCACCCTCTTTGAAAAAGAATGTAATAAGCGGCTTCTGGCGGTTCCTATACACAGAAATTGTAACATCTTCTGCCAGGAGATTCCACTGTTGCAATCTGGAACCCAAAAGCTCCGCCTTGTTCTTCGGTAAATTCAGATCTCTTACAAGATCATTCAGTTCACCTTGGGTTATTAAGTGTGGTTTAGTGGATGTAGTTTGCTCAAAATCTGTGTCACTTGAGGTTGATGGTTCAGGACCACCAATGTCCTCTTCATCAGTGGAAGCAGCTGAAAAGGATTCTGGCACTTTGGGAACTGGTAAGTCATCGCCATGTGGTACCGGAAGTATTGCAGAGGGGATGTTTGGATATTCCAGAGTCCATTTTTTCTTCTTTGATATGCCTTTCCCAATTGGAGGGACCATGCAAAAGTAACAGTTGTTGAGATGATCAGTGGGCTCTCTCCAAATCATTGGGACTGCAAAAGGCATAGCTTGCCTTTTGCCAGTCAACCACAGTTTAAGATGTGCTGCACATGTATTGCAGCATATGTGTGGCGCCCAGCTCTTATCTTGATCTCCTATTCTGCAGCCAAAATACAAACTGTACGCCTTCTGGCATTTCTAACTACGATACTTTTGATAAGGACAAATGCACTAACTAATGGCAAAATTTTATCAGAGATAAGGTATTTATGCACAAAGGTGATGTAATCATAGGTAGGATTGCATCATCAACTTCTAGTAACATTTTTATTGGTCATTAGAAAAAATTATGCAATCGCCCACAACAGTTGCGTCATATATATATATATAAATTTACCGTAATTAAATAAACTAGTAGCATATATCTTGAAAATTAGAGCCAATCAACATTTTTTAATGTCATTTTCGTTTTCAGCACACCAAAATTAGTTAAGATCAGCTATTTTCATTTCTGGTACATTTTGGTTGTTGACTAGTGTAATCTTAGTTGGGACTGTTCTACTTGGGTCTGCAGGGGGTGGACACATATTTCTGTGAAGCAAATATGTATGAGAAGCCAAAGTGAAAAATAAACGAACTATTTACGATGAAGTTGAGTTCATTTTTTAGATGTTTTAATGTGGCAAAGTATTGGAGTGTTGTTATTGCTCAGTTATAAATCAAAATTGGAAAGATACTAACATTCTACCCCATAGCAAAATTAGTTTTTTACACACGTATACCCCCACAGTTCCCGAGGGTCACTGAAAATACATAGAAAGAATATGAGCACAGCTTCGTGGGGCGTGACGTGCAGGCCGACTAGTATGACGTCATGTATGCGGCTGGCAAACTCATTCTGTCAAGTATATTGCTGCATAAACCACTGCTGCAAGAGCTTGAGACTGCGTGACGCAACCAGTCCTTCACTAGTACCAGCTGTAGTTGTGTCTCCGTCATCTATGTGTACATACACACACACTGGTGCACACAACCATTCCTTCACGAGGACCAGCTGTAGTTGTGTCTCCGTGATCCATGTGTAGATACAAGAACAACGATGTTGATACACACACACACTGGCGCACACACAACCATTCCTTCACGAGGACCAGCTGTAGTTGTGTCTCCGTGATCCATGTGTAGATACAAGAACAACGATGTTGATACACACACACACTGGCACACACAACCATTCCTTCACGAGGACCAGCTGTAGTTGTGTCTCCGTGATCCATGTGTAGATACACACACACTGGCGCACACAACCATTCCTTCACTAGGACCAGCTGTAGTTGTGTCTCCGTGATCCATGTGTAGATACACACACACTGGCGCACACAACCATTCCTTCACTAGGACCAGCTGTAGTTGTGTCTCCGTCATCCATGTGTAGATACAAGAACAACGATGTTGATACATACACACACTAGCGCACACAACCATTCCTTCACTAGGACCAGCTGTAGTTGTGTCTCTGTGATCCATGTGTAGATACACACACACTGGCGCACACCATCATTCCTTCACTAGGACCAGCTGTAGTTGTGTCTCCGTGATCCATGTGTAGATACACACACACTGGCGCACACAACCATTCCTTCACTAGGACCAGCTGTAGTTGTGTCTCCGTCATCCATGTGTAGATACAAGAACAACGATGTTGATACACACACACACACTGGCGCACACAACCATTCCTTCACCAGGACCAGCTGTAGTTGTGTCTCCGTCATCAATGTGTAGATACACTCACACACTGGCACACACAACCATTCCTTCACGAGGACCAGCTGTAGTTGTGTCTCCGTCATCCATGTGTAGATACAAGAACAACGATGTTGATACACACACACACTGGCGCACACAACCATTCCTTCACTAAGACCAGCTGTAGTTGTGTCTCCGTCATCCATGTGTAGATACACTCACACACTGGCACACACAACCATTCCTTCACGAGGACCAGCTGTAGTTGTGTCTCCGTCATCCATGTGTAGATACAAGAACAACGATGTTGATACACGCACACACTGGCGCACACAACCATTCCTTCACTAGGACCAGCTGTAGTGTCTCCGTCATCCATGTGTAGATACAAGAACAACGATGTTGATACACACACACACTGGCGCACACAACCATTCCTTCACTAGGACAAGCTGTAGTTGTGTCTCCGTCATTCATGTGTAGATACAAGAACAACGATGTTGATACACACACACTGGCACACACACACTCACACACAACCATTCCTTCACGAGGACCAGCTGTAGTTGTGTCTCCGTGATCCATGTGTAGATACAAGAACAACGATGTTGATACACACACACTGGCACACACACACACACAACCAGTCCTTCACTAGGACCAGCTGTAGTTGTGTCTCCATGTTCCATGTGTAGATACAAGAACAATGATGTTGATACACACACACACTGGTGCACACACATATATGTGGGCTCACATGATTACACATACATAGACGTAGATCATGAATTGAGCCACATATTTTCACAAGTATATATATATATATATATATATATATATATATATATATATATATATATATATATATATATATATATATATATATATATATATATATATATATATATACGTAAATGAGCCTAAAAAGACCACACACAAAAAATGTATAGCTTCCGTTACACTCATTCACTTATTATTACTGTTATTGTTGATCAAAAGCGACACCACTGCGGCCATAGGTGCTAGGTCTCTCAACTAATGTCGAAGGGAATGAATGATAATTGTTCCTATTGCGTGCTATACATCTTCTTATACGTCCATTTTAGCTAGTCATTTGATGCCAAATTCCATAAATAATTTTTCTTTGATTCATCGATTGCAGTGTCTTTCTGTAACAGACAATTATTAATTGTAATCACTATCCCTCCCTAATCCAATAACACTGTCACCGCTATAGGTGATCTCGAAGCTAGACTTTCAGCTTTTTCATTGCCGATCACGCCTGCATGACCTGGATAGTATATCTTCACAAGTTATTAAAGTTCCCAGGTTCCTATGGATGTTTTTACTCACACAGTATCCTACCATTATGGATCTTCTGAAACATGAAATGAGAGTCTGACACAATAACTGCCCTTGTTAACGAAGTTTCAAACAGCCACCTCAGAGCTCCAGTAGCTGCCTCTGTCTCATGCTGAAGGCTGTTGTCACAAGTCTTGCTATGTTCAGCGGCGATTTTGCCCTTTACTCTCACTGAGAAGCTTCTTCCTGAGTTCTCACAACTGAGAACAAACCCTTCAGTATACACAATGGAATTAGCATCCCCGGCATGATCATGTATCGGCTGATTAATTTCTAGGTTTGCTTTCCTAATGCCATAAGCTCTAATTCTTGCCAAGGCTGATGAGGACTTGCTGGAAGTTTGTCCTGTTCTCATCTTTCTCTACAATTTCCCTATTAATATATTTTCAACAGTGATCACTTCTCCAATCGTTACCTCTCCTTGTGCAATCAATAACATTCCCATTTCATCTTGCCCGCTTGATGTCAGATATATTTCTCAGCAGGGTGTATTTTTTATCTGTTGTTACCCGTACATAGGCTTTTGCATGCGTCACTGTGAATATGGATCTGATCGACAGTATTCCGCGCATGCGCCTCATCGTCACAGTGGCAGTATCTCGTGTACAACCGACTATTCGCATCTCTTCACATTGAATGCGTCTTAGTCAATCACGTTGTGAAACTGACAGCGTGAGTATTTCCAGACCATACTCGATTACTGATATGACTAGCCGAAGATGCAGATGAAACAGTAGTCTCTGCTCCAGGTGCGCAGCGGCCATTGTTTTTGGGGTTGCCAGACCTGTGTTGCACTTCCGTATGATATATTCAACATGGCATTTGTACACTAGCCCAAGATCAAACGTTACTCCAAAATACTCAAACTATTCTTTCCATTGATTTTTCTCCTGGCAAAGCTAATGTTTGTCTCGGCCGTATTGGTTGAATTGTGGCTACTTTTGCTGTAATGCAGTTAAATAATACAGGTAATGGTTGAGAACTCTAGGGTAGTCCAGGGCAAAGGTGCATTAGTTCTGAAGTCCATGTTCCCAAGCGAAATGTAACCTGATCTCTTTGTTAACGCATCTTATTAACCGGGGGTTTGCACTACTTGTCATCATACAGTTCATTAAAGTAGCAATGGTTACACTGTTATACGCATCCTCTTGGTCAGTCATTCACATATACAATAATTAATTACATGTTTTGTTTTAGAGAGAATTACAAAAAAAAAAAACCATTCACGTAGTCAATAACTAATTATTTCCTTAGCAGTGCGTTCCCACGTGTCTCATACCACATATTTTTAAACAGTTGACCTTCGACATGTGCTATATCTTCCTGCTGGATGAACCTATAACATTTTGTTACCGTAAATTTGTTTCTTATTGCTTGATTCATTTTTTAGATATCCTACATTAAACTCTTGTCTGTAGATGTGTATTGCTGGGGATAAATGCGATGCATCTTTATTTTTTGCTGAAAGAATATGGTGATCTAATGTCACATCTACTGTTCCACATACTTTTACGTCATGCAATATTGATCTAAACGTATTGTGTATTTATGTATGATCAGTGTGATATTATGTTCTCTACATTGGTTATTTCCATATACATGAATGCGTGCGCTAACAAACACTGACAAACATATGTTTCCATCACATTAATTATACATATACAAACATATTATTTATACACGTTGTTACCTTAGGCCACATCCTAAACCTGGCAAAGACCCCACACTGCTCAACAGCTATCGAATTATCCCACTACAGAATGTATATGGTAAATTACTTGAAAAGATAGTTGCAAGACAAGTAATAAACCACCTCGAAAATGGACACATCCTTCCTGATACTCTGGGTAGCTATAGGCCTATGAAAACAACGTGGGGTGAAGCTGGATCGTTTGCATACGATGTGCACGAGGGATTCCAGGGTAAAAGAGAAACGGTGACTGTAGCAACTGACATAGAGGATGCTTATAACAGTGTTGAGCCTCTATGCCAACTTTACGTGTAGTGTTGGGCAGAGCAACCTAACCTTTGAGGTGAAGACAGGAGTACGACAGGGATGCCCCTTGTCAACCACTCTATTTTTAACAGTCATAGACTGGGTGATGCGCCAGACAACAGAGGGCAGTCCAAGAGGAATAAGATGGACAACATTTTCTACATTGGAAGATCTGGAATATGCAGATGACATTGCACTACTAGCACATTCACATCAACACATCCAGGAAAAAACGGATAGACTTAATAAGTTTAGCCAGCAGGTAGGCTTGAACATCAATTTAAAGAAGTCTGAGGTCATGACGCTCAATGTGAGCAACCCTGAGCCCATATCAGTAAGGAATCAGCAATTGGTACAGACAGATACCTTCACATACCTAGGAAGCATAGTAACACCAGACGGCGGGGCAGGCAAAGACATCAACATCAGAATGAATAAGGCAAGAACAGCCTTCTTTAGCCTAAACAACATCTGGAAGTCCTCCCAATACAGCACAAGCACAAAATTAAGATTATATCAGAGCTGTGTGCTTTCTGTGCTTCTCTAAGGTGCGAAATGCTGGAGAGTTACAGAGAAGCAAATGTCAAAATTGTCCTCTTTTCACACAACATGCCTAAGAAAAATCCACCGAATCTTTTGTCCGAATACCATCAAAAACCAAGATCTGCTTACTCGTAGCAATCAAGAGGACATGCACACCATCATAGCTGGCAGACGGTGGAACTGGGTTGGCCATGTCCTCAGAAGAGACCCCGATGCCATCACAAGAACAACTATGCTTTTAACCCGTGAAGGAAAACGAAAGAGAAACCGACCAAAAACAACCTGGCGGAGGACTGTGGAGAATGAGAGGCAAAGAATGAACCAGAGTTGGGGCACTGTACGAAGGATGGCCACCGATCGAGCAAAGTGGAATCAATTTGTTGTTGCCCTACAAGACGCCACTAGGCGTGATGGCCACTGACTGCTTTGACGGTCGGCGGCTAAGGATCAAAGAAGAAAAGATAACAGTGTTGACTTGCAACCCTAATAGATTGTATAATGTCATATGGTGTAAACCCTTGGATAACAAGGCAGATAGCAGTTGACTTAATGGAGAGATCAGCTGCATTTCACTTGGGAACTTGGACATCAGAACCAATGCGCATTTGCCAATGACTACCCCAGGGTTCTCCACTATTACCAGTGCTGTTTAACATCTACACAGCAAAAGTAGCAACCTTTCAACCAACAGGACTAGAACGGACATTAACTTTTGCAGATGACATACTCATGTACAGAACTAGCTCAGACAGACAGGAAATGGTCCAAGGGACACTACAGGCGGTTCTAAATGGTGTGAAGAAAGCGGATCAGAGGATCCATACCAAAAATGCCTGTGTGATGTGGTGCTCTTTGAACAACTCCATAGTGAAAGCAGACCTTCCAGACATCACTTTCAATGGGCAGAACATTGAAAGGCAAGACAGGCTGAAGTAAACAGGAGTAACGTTTGATCATTCAAGTATCCCGTCAAACTGATCATACAGAAGTGCAATCGAGGACTGGCAACCTTAAGAACAATGGCTGCTGCGCGCTTGGAACAGAGACTATTGTTTCTCATGTATCATCAGCTCGTGATTTCAGTAATTGAGTACGGGCTAGGAATACTCACGCTGGCAGTGTCACTATGTGGACGACTGGAACGCATTCAAAATGAAGGGATGCGACTTGTTTTGGACTGAACGCGTGATGCTCCCCCCTCCCCCCACCCCCCTCCTTGTGACAATGAGATACATGCTCGGATTGCTGTCGATAAGTTCCAGATTTGCGATCGCCCAGGCAAAAGCATATATGCGGGTAACTACCGACAAAAGTCCCACTCTACATAACAATGTAGCTGACATCAAAGGACAAAGAATAAGTGGGAATGTCATGGATGGTACATGCAGAGGCTACGATTGGTCAGGTGACCAGGGTTGTAAATGTATCCAAAAGGGAAGGGTGGAGTACGTCAGGGGAGAACTGGATAAACTACCAGCAGGTCATCTCTAGCATTGGCAGAAAGTGCAGATCTCGGAGCAATGGAAAAGCAGAGCTGGAGATTAAACAGCTGACACATGATCATGCTAGGGATGATGACGCCATTGAGTACATTGATGGGTCTATAGTGCTTGGTGAGAAATCAGGTTGGGTCTTCTCTGCGAGAAAATAGGGCAATGTCGTCGCTGAACAGAGTGGAGCCTACATGACAACAACCTCCACCATGAGAATTGAGGAAGAGGCAGTTACTGCAGCACCGAGGTGGCTGTCTGAAACTCGATCAACCAGGGCAGTTATATTGTCAGACTCTCAAAACATGTTTTGGAAAGTTAAGAAGGGATGGATGCGACAGGAATGGAAGACATAAATAAAAGCCTCAAGTATTGAAGAACTGGTGTGTATCTACTGACCTGCTCATACAGGGGTACGTGATAATGAGAGAGCTGACAGACTGGCCTCAAGAGCGCCCAAAGTGGGGACACTGGACATGGATGAGGGAGAGATACTAAGGGCTATTACTGATTGCCTGCTGGATAATGACAATGCAAGGTATGAATCAACAAGATGAGACTGTTGGAGTTCGACATCAAACGTATGACTAGCAGAGATAGACATGAGAGAGGATGCATCCGTCGTATGTACAACCAGCGTGCTACAGGTACAATTAGCATTCATACTCTTCGACATTTGCTGATGGAGACTGAGCACCTATGGGAATTCCCGGAGTGCAGTGAGGTCGAATCTGATTAATAATAACAATAAATACTTACATGCATAATTTCATACATATATCTGCACATACATACGTGCATATTATCGAAACATTTAACCTTTCATCATTTGTGTAGGAAGCTGTACAGAGAAATGCATTAGAAAACTGTTAAACAAAATGTTGATTTACTTTCTGCTTTGTTTCTGCAGGCTTCCATCTTACTAACCACAAATTATCACAGGAGTTAGGTCGACTTTCACTTGGCGGAGGTCGGGTAACAAAAAATCTGCTCACTCAACGATAGGAAAAAATATTACCCTAAACGATGAAGCAAAGTGCAGAAAATTAGAAGGATGTTTGAAATAATGCAAGTTTAATACAAAATCTCGATACATCTTCAATCTGTCAAAAATAAAATACGTTTTCCTGATATGCGTCGTTCATAAACTATGTTCACAAATTGAAATGACTCTTTAGTGTATAACTCGTTTGTTAAGTGTACCGCGAATATGAATTATTCGCAGGTGGAACTGAAGAAGGTAGATGGATACCACCAACTAGGATGTCTGTGGTAATGGCTCGGTATGTATGACGGCCAACTTGAGGAGTTCAGAGTGAAAAAGAACGTGAATCCTTAAGAAGAAGAAGAAGGTTTCATGATGTATTCTGGTCTATGGTGACAATTTCACTCCGGAGTCTCAAACGATACGACACTCTCCCCTCATCCCCCTTTTCTATTAACAGGATCACATCAACGATTCGATCAAACACTCAAAGCACAAATGATATAAACAAATTATAAACTAACATGCTGCGGGTATTTTCTTATTGATACAACTTGAAAAATGCAATAATAAATATTAGTGACACAATAAAGCAGGTATGTTAAACACATGACTAATTAATCAATACATTAATTACTCTGAATATCATTTGATTGATGAGACTGGACTTCGTGAAATATAGTGAACGCAGAGTCAAGGAAAATGAAAGTTGTTAATCTTACACAGGATTACTCAGCACATGACGATAATGAACTAGCACCTATACTGCACAAACATTACTAATAAATGAGATGTCCATATATAGCTCTGGATGCTTTCTTCTTGTTGTAAACTAACTATGGCCTGTTAGGAATATTGGAAACTAGCAATGATGAATTGCTCTGTTTCGCACCAGTTCTTCCTGATTCTTGCACATGAGTACTGATGATGGACTAACTTGACCAATTAGTACGGATGGCTTCATCTGATGGAAGACTTAACTGTATTTTACCAACCACGTCTTTGACATATACCGTGAAATGCATGGGTGCGCAGTAGTGTGGTTTCAGGCTATTTATTTAGAGTAGATATGGAAACCTTTTCTTTCTTTGTTGAATCAGAAGTTACACGACTGTAGAAGCTGCCAGTTCAAATCCTGTCAAAATGTATGCAAATTACATTAATGTAGTTATTGACGTGAATGAAAGTAATGAAAGTATTAGGAGATGGTCTTAATTCTCGTGTTGTTTGTGTTACTCTATCATTTCATACCTTCCTGGTATATATTATATTTCTCATTTTTGAGATCAATTACTTATTGGTACATAATATATATATATATATATATATATATATATATATATATATATATATATATATATATATATGTGTGTGTGTGTGTGTGTGTGTGTGTGTGTGTGGACTTAAACATATCAAATTGTCACGAGTTGTCTCTCTTTATCCACTATAGTAGTCCACGAAGAGACAGATAGCTCGAGTAAATAAGGATGAAATTTCCAAAGGTAGGACCCACGTTCAAGATTACTCTTGGCAGTGATATAAATAGAAGGGTCTCATAAGTATTTTAGGGTGGCAATTACAAAACCGTGATTTCTCTGTTCTTGTAAAATTTGCATTCCGCGCTACTTCCGTGAGGTAGGTAATTTTATCATGATTTGACAATTGACTCGTATTTAATCAGTCCCCAGCCGAACGTAACTGAGTAAAGTATTATTAATTCTTTGACTCCGCAATGTGTTCCACCCTGTGCCGTAATTTCATTCATGATAGACTAAAAACAACGCTGAGAGAGTTGTTTTGGCACGAGTGTTAAATCTGACCAATGCTCTGACCGTTATTCCGGAGTCAATGAGTTAATATGTTAATTCTTTCTATTATGTATTTACAATTATTCTTATGGGTGCAACTGTTGAAAGTGTGTTTACGTGTCTGTTGAAGGTGGTATATATATATATATATATATATATATATATATATATATATATATATATATATATATATATATATATATATATATATATATATAAGTGGTACCACAGTAGAAGATAGATGTACTGGCACTGTTGGTAGTTGGTACTGCTACTGGTGTAAATATTTTGACATACACGCCCACACAGGGCTACTGTAAACAGGTCATGAAGACGTCACAGTCATACAGGATGATGAAGTCAAGAAGCGTTGAACGACTGGTGACGTTTCCAAACATTTTATTACAGTACAATATAACAGTACGCTGACATCGACACATACATTGACATCTGAACGAAGGTTCAACTCATCATAGACGTAATCACACGCCAATACACCTCTGGCAAAAATAGGACGCTTGAACAGAGGGCTTACATATATAGTTCTTTGATACTCTGGTACAACACCTCTGACAAAAATAGGCCGCATTGGACAGTGGGCTTACATAAATAGTTCATTGATACTCTGGTACAACAATTCTGGTAAAAATAGGCCGCCTTGGACAGCGGGCTTACATAAATAATTCATTGATCATTTGGTTCAACACCTCTGGCGAAAATAGCAATGTTACCACTTCTACGCACCACGAATAAGTCGCCTAAATAACTCGAAGTTTTGTGGCAATGCAAATAAGTTCAAAATGTCTTCTTTACCTGCTTTGCCTTCCATGAATCAAACACCAGAAAACACTTGGCATTTCCTAGGCTTATAACTCCATGCCAGAATCACATTAAAGGGGAATCCGAAACATAATCTAATCACAGAAGAACTCTGATCCCCTAAGACACTTAGCCAGAGCAAAACGCTGAACAACTTGTCAGCACGAAAAAAACCAGGCGACTCCACAAAAAACAGTTTTCCCGTCGCGCCCAAACCCTAGCGCATGCGCAAATCAATCGCGCAACCTGAGTTCGTTCACTACAGGAATATACACGAAACTGTTCCCAGAAAATCTACGAACAGAACCTTATATGGGCATATAACTGGACACAAGTAAGCCCAAGGGGATATAACCACAAAAACAAGAATATACTCGAAGCTGTTCCATACTATCTAGATATAAATATATCACAAGGTAATCAATACAATGCATAAATAAATTTCATAGTAACACTATAGCGTGCATAACATAAATTCCCAAACACACGCTAAAAAATAAAGAGCATGATGACGCAGGCACCAGGCTCATAATACATAAATAATGCGCTGACAAAGGGCGTAAACAATTACAATGCCATAATACCGTGCTATTCTGGCGCACGATAGATCGTCGGGTGAGAAGAAAAATAAATCTCACCAAGTATAGAGAAAATATTTTCTCATAGCACTAACATAATTATAATAGGAAGTTGCCACCATAGCACAATAAAGTGCTGGCAACATAACAATGACAGAAAAAATTAAAAAGGTATGTCTTCATATACCACGAACAAAATTGCAATATTGCCATGCATAATAATAAATTACCAAATTAGAGGTGCCATTAACGTATTATACTTTAACATTGTGATGTACAATAACATAGAGACACCAACATATATCTAATAAAGGATATATCAAACATAGCATCATATCTTTAACATAATATCGAATACTAGTTTACAACATTACTAACTGTCCATTACAAATACAACTATGCGATGATATGCAGAGTCCCAGAACACTGTGGTAGCGTCTATTCCTAATGGTAGACAGGGACATCACATGAAGGGATACTTGTAAACTGTAGAGATTCTCCGTATAACAGCATTGACTCGCTGTGAGAAAATATAAATGAAAGACATGTGTTTGACAACTGTAGGATTCTACAATATATAACACTTAATTGCAATTCCTACTTATTAAATGTGGCCATGTAAACTACCGGCCTTTATATAGTGCTAATTAAACCTTCTTCCGTTACATTAGAGACGGCACCCGAGAAAGTAATACAAAGTGCTTAGCATCAATGCGGCCCCAATCCCTGTGGATGAGGCATCGCTGCGAAGAACGAAAGTCTTACTTGCAGTGGGTAGTCTTAGGATAGGGTAAGATGAAAATAGTGTTTTAATGTTATCCAATGAAGATTGGCATTCTGGGGACCAGCGTACCATATTAGGTGACCCCTTCTTCAGAAGAGTTGAGAGAGGTGTAGTGATAGACGATAGATTTGGAACAAATGTTCCATAGAATTGCATTAATCCTAAGAGACTACGGACTTGCTTTTTTGTCATAGGCGTCGTGATGTTCAAAATTTTGGAAGTGTTATGGTCCTCAGTCCGTAAGAGACCAGACCCACACTGTGACCCAAAAAAGAAATCTCACTAAATCCAATATGGGCTTTGGATGGTTTAGCGTAGAGTAGATAACAGTTCAAATAGACCTAAAAAAGTGATCTTCCCAAGAATCACTAAAAAGACAAATATAGTCAAAGTAGGCAATAACATCCGAACGATGTGAAAGGATACTACGCATCATGCGTACAAAAGTAGCTGGGGCACTCATAAGGCCGAAAGGCATGAAGTTTCATTGGAACAAACCCCTAGGTGTTGAGAAAGCAGTAAGAGGTTTGGCGCGTTCGGTAAGAGGAACTTGTCAATAACCTTTGGACAAGTCGAGTTTGGTAAAGTATCAAGAATTTGAAAGTTTAGTAAGGAGCTCTTCTAATAATGGCATAGGTTCAGCATCAAATTTCGTCACCTGGTTTAGTTTGCGATAGCCGACGCAAAGACGTATGTTATTGTCTTTTTTTCTGACAATACCCATAGACGAAGAGTATGCCGAAATAGATGGTTCAATTATTTTTAATTGAATCATTTCATCCAATTCTTTCTCAACTTGTGCCTGAAAGTGCAAAGGAATAGGTTAAGGACGGACTCTGATAGGGTTGTAATCGGTAAGTATTATGTCATGTGACATAATTGATGTTTGTCCGGGAATGTCCATAAGCACGTCCTTAAAAGTTTGTAACATAGAGGAGACTTGTCTCTGTTGTTCAGCAGATAACTCTGAAGAGATAGATGCATCTTCCCATGATTCCTTAGAATGCAGTGGGATAACGGGAAGAGGGAGGTTCACATCGGAAAAGGTAGCCTCTACCTCTTGAATTACCGACAGAGATGTGTAATGACTATGCGGTAACACTGGATCGTCTGTCACTTGAAAACAGGTTGTACGTAATCGGGTCTATCATGAAATTCTGTTAACATATTAATATGGAAGGTTTTATGCTTTTCATCCACATCGACGACATAGTCGACATCAGAAATTCTAGATATAACAAACAGCATAAGGGCCCTTCCATGAGATAAGAAGTCTGTTTTCCTTACAAGTGAGTAATACCAATGCCATGTCTGATACGTTTACTGGTTTCGCTTTAGGTTGCTGGTTCAGAGCTGGTTCTTTATTTGTTGAGTTGCGAATGCGTGCTTCGTTCGTTTTATGAATATTCAAATGAGGGTCAACGTTATATGGTCTCATTGTGTAATAAATGTCCAAGAAGACATTGGTTCCTTTCGGAGCTCATTATTATATTGTATACCTTCTTATAGGAAGAGTTCTTCAACTACAATAATAATCAACATTGTCAATTTGACAAACCAACCGTAATGTTATCGATATTGATAAGTCTTCGAGTTGGAGTCCATTATTTATTAACAAGTTCACATACGAAGACATTTCAAGCAGGTATAACATTAACATACAGTTCATTAGAATTTACTTGCATATATATTCTTATCCGTCAGTGTCATATTGAATTCATGTCAACAGAACATCATGGCTGTATACATGTGCTGCTGTGATCCAGACAGCCAGAAATGAGCGCATGAGTCTTGACGAAAATAATCAAACTATTTATCAAATATCCTTCCGTAACGCAGGCTAATCACAAACCTTTATGAATTCACTCGTATATAATATTATCTGGACTGACCCTGAGTCCTGGTATCAATTTACATAAATACGGCTATTAGCAAAGCCTAACCTTGGAAGGAGGTAAAAACACGACTTCACGGCTTGACGGACAACGTAACAAGGGTCCAGTAACTAAGTACCGAAGCGTGACCTTATCGACGCTAACACGTCATAATTTGACCGTGTATTTCGCGTTCCCTAATCCGTGAGGTATAAAAATCAATTTATATTTATTCTCTTGACCAAAAAATGCACACTGCCAATTATAGCAGACGATATCAATAAACTACCGCAACAATTTCACCGGGACAAAGTTGTCGTAACCGCCTATTTTTATTTGCGAATTTCGTCGCCTTCTCCTTAGCAAATTCCGATGCTGAGGTAGCTAACCTACATGCTACGATAATTTTCTTCCTTAAAGCAATTACATATTCGTACGAGGATTGAGTTTCCTTGCTGATATTCTCAGCAGTTATTAAGTCATGCAGTAATGACATAGGACTGTGCGGTTGCGCACCAAAGACAAGCTGGAATGGGGAAAAGCCTGTGTGCTCATTAGGGACTTCTCTATTCGCAAAAAGGGCAACGAGTAAAATCCTGTCCCAATCCTGAGGGTGATCCTCAGTTATCTTTCCTAGTAAACTCTTGAGCGTTCTATTTAGACGTTCGACTAACCCGTTTGACATCGGATGATAGATACTACTTAAAGACCTTTCAATACGTAGTGTAGACATCACCTGAGACATAGTGTCAGATATTAGTTGTGTGCCATGATCAAATAAGATTTCTTTTGGAAATCCTAGACGTGAGAATATTAACCAAAGAGCGTCTGCAATATCAGCAGTAGAGATGCTCTTAAGAGGTATAGCCTTTGGCCAACGGGTACACACGTCAATGCATGTTAGGATAAATTGATGTCCTCTGGCAGACCTGATCTTAAAAGGACCAATAATGTCTATTGCCATCTTCTGAAAAGGGTGGATTGGAATATCCGCAGCCTTGATAGGTGTAGTATGGCGTGGACCTCGTGACGTCACTTCCTGACATATCTTGCAGGAGCAACAATAAAAACGTATATCTTTATTCACGTGTGGCAAAAGAAGGAAGCAAGAACCCTAGATTTAGTACGGGAAAATCCAAAATGACCAGCACACTGAGAGTCGTGAGCAAGTTGTAGAATTCCAACTCTCATACTCTTAGGTACTAGAATTTGCGAATGCACAGACGTCGCAGAGTCTTGCACCATACGGACAAGTACTCCATTCTTTTTCGCGATCCAAGATTTGCGATTTGTGTTAAGGTTTGGATTATCATTTTCAACTAGGCGAAAGAATTTTTCCAAGGAAGTGTCATTTTGTTGAAGTTTTATAAAAGACTCTCGGGAAATCACCGAGTGATCATCTTAGTTATGCACTTCATTAACTTCGACTGATGGAGTCTGAGAAATATTTTGAGCCTGCGCTCTTGTAGTGACTGCATTAGCAGCTTGAATATTTTTCTTCTCCCAGATAGCAATTTCTTGCGGTGTACACTCCTTAATTCCGTGTATACGTCCAATGATAAGATCCGCAATGGGATTTGGGAGTAAACATGCGTGGACCTGTCCCGGAAAAAAGACAGTAGCTATATGGATAATAGCAGTCGGATACTTTTCAAGAGTTCCCCCAAATGTGACACATTTCACCACCTTTCCAGTGGCACAAGATTGATTTATGAGAAAATGTCTAACCCCAATAGTTGTGCATCCAGAATAAAAAAGAACTGAAACTGGATCATTATTCACGAAACCTTTATGTAGGATAAGAGACCCTCTTCCGTCATGCGCAGCTGCTGCAAGGAGAGCGGGTAGAGGATGTCCACAACTCAAAGTAGATATAGTTGTAGGTTCGAACAAAGTTGTGCATAGTGGGCACTTTGATGCTCTCTCGAAATCGAAAGCATAGCAAGCATTAGCATTAGCGATATTATTACCATTGTCACCCTGATTATTCATATATTGGGATTCTTGTTGAGCAGAGTCACCATGGTGACATGACCTATTATTATGTTGCAATTTACCGCGACTTTTACTTTTCTCTAAATCATTGTTATTTTGTCTATTGAAACTATTGTTCTGGTTTGAACCAAAGTTTCCATGGTTGTGATTGTCATTTTCACATTGATCAAAATATATCTTAGATGGGTTTTGTTGTCTCCCTGAGAAGTTATTATTGATTTGATAACTTCTATTGTGGTAACCTCTTCTAAATTTCTTATAATTGTTATGACCAAAATGTTGAGGATTATTAAATTGTCTCCAGTTTCCTGAAGAAGAATCATTACTTGATGGACCTCCTTGGTTCTGTCCAAAAAACTTATTATTTCTTTTATCAAAATTGCGCTGAGGCCTTTGACATTTACGACAAAAATTAGGACCATATGGTGCTGCTGAAGCCACTGGTAAACCTTCTTTGACTTTAGAATTACTAACAGTTACATCTGAGTGTGCAGTGACATATTGGCAACAATATTGCTCCATATCTTTTGAGTTTGTAGGCTTACGCTCATGTAAAAAGGCAAGAAAAGACTCATCAACTGATGACATGACTTTGTCACGAAGCAATAAGTCCATAAGGGATTCACATGTGTGTTCAGTCTTTGACAGCTCGACCCAACGTGAAAACGTTAGACGTATCTTTGAGATAAAATCTGAAAATTCTACCCCAGTTTCTGGTAGCATAGTCTTAACTCTTTCAGTCCCAAGCAAAAAAGTTGGTTTGGCCCAAGCAAAAATGGCCACCCCGGTGCATTTTAAAATAAATATCTCAAAACAAAAACCCGTTCACTCTTAAACACATGCGGTATTTAAAAGAATGTACTTGCAGTCGGAAATACGTTTTGGGTGGTTTGTGTGTAGTTATAATTAGAAATAGTCTCAAACAGAGGCACATATACTAAACGCTTTATAAAGTTGATTGGGCCAAGCGCGTCTAACCCCTGAGGATATATAAAGTCGATTGGGACTTAAAGAGTTAAAGCGAAGACAATAACTGTCTTCATTAAGCTGATATTTCTTTAATAAGGCCTCTCTGGCAACATCATAATTAAACTTATCAGGGCCTTCTACCATACTTACAGTATTCAAGGCTTCACCTCTAAGTATCTCCATTAGTTGTGCAACATATTGCGATTTGTCTACCTTATGAGTTTCGCATGAAAGTTCAAATCTATTTAGATAGAACGTTATATCGTCACAGGTAGAGTTGAAAGCAGGTAATTTGACCTTATAAGTACCAGCATTTGTCTTATTAGAAGTTGTTTGATTATTTGACTCATTTTGAGAATTACCCATATTCACCAACTTTAATTTCTCCAACTCCAAAGTTAAATTCTTTCATCACGTTCCATTTTCTGTTTTCTCTCCTCAGCTTCTAGCTTCTGTTTTCTTTCTTCAGCTTCTAGCTTCTTCTGTTCCATCTCCATTTGGAATTTTCTCTCATCTGCTTCTCTTTTTCTCTCATCTGCTTCTATTTCTTTTTTGTCTCTTTTCTTCAGCTTTATGCGCCTTGGCATATTCAGCAAGAGCAAAATCCTCTAATTTATCTCCAGTCTTACCAAGGGCTTTCACTTGCTCAATAAAATAATCAAAGGTAGACATTATGTCTAATAATATACTATAACACCTTGTATAATATTTATTATCTCAGAAACTCACTTAATCCCAACCTCAGTGGGAGACAAGTCTTTATCAAAGAACTTGTACAATAACTTGATTACAATATCACCAATAATCACCTCTATCTATAGTGCATTATACTATTAATAGTGCATTACCTAGTATGTATATAGACAGTGTATGACAAAATCAACTATACATACAAAATTAACAAGGACAAGATATCAATCACAAACGAAACCGTTCGCAGGGATCAACAAAAGAATAAAGCATAACTAAAGAGGTATGTTACAAAACTTGTAATGACAGCTGCGAAATATAACGATAAGACAATAACAACACAGTGTATAAACAAAAGGTGTAAAGAAATAAACGATAGGAAGAGAAGGCGAACAAATACAAACAAATTAATCAAAACTAAAGAACAGAGAAAAAATATACGAAACTACACTAACACATGTCGTCACAGCTAAACAAAAATAGCAACAAAGGTCGCTAGCGATATCCATTGAAGGAAATTCGCAATGGTCCCTAAAGAACGCTCACAGTAGGCCCTTGGTTAAGTGGGATGTACCCTACTGGAGTCACCACCCAACCGAAACTGCAGAAATGCAAAAACATATATAACATTTAAAATACATGTAACATGAAATATGAAAATATAAATTTATGGAAGGCTTAATTCAGACACAACATAAAGGCCGAGTTCACAAACATAAAGCCACTTATCTGATACTGGCGAAAAAACTCCTGGCTCTGGAACAACAACAATGAAGTTCTCAGCACACACAGTTCAGCGCTAAGACGATCCATAGCTTAAGGGATATCGGAACTTGCCTCCAACACGACAGCAACAATGGCACTGGAACTGTCTTTCAAGTTGAATGCAACAACGATGGTACAGGAACTGGCTTCCAAAATGACAGTAACAACGATGGTACTGGAACGTATCACAGTAGTTCATGTAGGATGCTGTAGATCTATAGACGTGAATGTCGTTAGGGTAACAGCCTGAAACTGGTGACCACTGTTGAAGGCGTGTTTACGTGACTGTTGAAGGTGGTATATATATATATAAGTGGTACCACAGTAAAAGATAGGTGTACTGGCACTGTTGGTAGTTGGTACTGCTACTGGTGTAAATATTTTGACATAAACGCCCACACAGGGCTACTGTAAACAGGTCATGAAGACGTCACAGTCATACAGGATGATGAAGTCAGTAAGCGTTGAACGACTGGTGACGTTTCCAAACATTTTATTACAGTACAATATAACAGCACGCTGACATCGACACATACATTGACATCTGAACGAAGGTTCAACTCGTCATAGACGTAATCACACGCCAATACACCTCTGGCAAAAAATAAACCGCTTGAACAGCGGGTTTACATATATAGTTCATTGATACTCTGGTACAACACCTCTGGCAAAAATAGGCCGCATTGGACAGCGGGCTTACATAAATAATTCATTGATCATTTGGTTCAACGCCTGTGTCGAAAATAGGCCGCCTTGGACAGCGGGCTTACATAAATAGTTCATTGATACTCTGTTAAGACACCTCTGGCAAAAAGGTCACCTTGGACAGCGGGCTTACATAAATAATTCATTGATCATTTGGTTCAACACCTCTGGCAAAAATAGCAATGTTACCACTTCTCCGCACCGGGAGTAAGTCACCTAAATAACTCAAAGTTTTATGGCAATGCAAATAAGTTCAAAATGTCTTCTTTACCTTCTCTGCCTTCCATGAATCAAACACCAGAAAACACTTCCCATTTCCTAGGCTTATAACTCCATGCCAGAATCACATTAAAGGGGAATTCTAAACATAATCTAATCACGGAAGAACGCTGATCCCCTAAGACACTTAGCCAGAGCAAAACGATGAACAACTTGTCAGCACGAAAAAAGTCAGGCGACTCCACACAAAAGTCTTCCCGTCGCGCCTAAACCCTAGCGCATGCGCAAATCAATCGCGCGACCTGAGTTCTTTCACTACAGGAATGTACACGAAACTGTTCCAGGAAAATCTACGAACAGAACCTGATATGGACGTATAGCTGGACACAAGTAAGCCCAAGGGGATACAACAACTAAAACTACCTTATCCCAGAAAATAAAACTACTGGTAACCTCCCTTAGACCACAAATATAAGAAGAAGTGAAAAGATGGCACATTAAAACAAACTGACACTTAACAGCAACCTTTAACTGTTAATCAACCAAGTTATCAGCTCCTATAAAAATGTTTCTGTCATCAATGGTACAGATACCTTGTAGTGGTATGGCAGCTTGCGTACCCTGACAACCCCCAGAGATATGCCATCGGGAGTTTTACTCCTGGTAGGTTCAGCTAAGCTGGACAGGTCTGTGCGGGTATGGGTCAGACAAAAGCTGGTACCCTGGTCCTCAAAGGTTGGGGGTTTTAGTGCAGTGCCGACACCCCTGCCTATGTAAAACATCTGAACAGTTATGGAACCAGGAGCAAAGGGACAAACATTGATGCGGGACGGACATCCGGAGTCTAAGGCTCGTATGACTGTCAGTGCTGGCAGCCGAAAGGCAGCTATTGGCATGAAAACGAAGGCCCCGACCGCAAAACACGAAACTAGAACTGGATTCTGGAACGTCAGAACCACGAATGGAGCAGGAAAGCTGAGACAGATCACAGCAGAGAAAAGGAACTACAGATTACATATCATGGCAATAAGTGAGAGCAGATGGACTGGGACGGTGAGAATAAAAACAGCTTCATGAGAAAGAATAATTTACTCTGGTAGAGAGGATGGTAACTCAGCCTAGGCCGGTCCCAAGCCCGGCTGAAAAAGGAGAAGGGAGGCCTGTATGGAGGCCGTAAGGATGCAGCCCCTCCACCATGCAAAGGCACAACAGGCTAATCACCTGTTTGCTTTAAAACATGATTACCCGAACTACAAGTGAGAAAAGCGGACTGATTCTAAAGGTGAAGAACTAAAACGGACTACGACTTATGTAACTTGGAACACAAGAAGTATAAATGGGAATAAAGAGGAGCTGGTGGAAGAGATGAGGAAAGGAAAACTAGAAATCCTGGCTATTACGGAAACAAAGAAAAAGGTACAAGTTGAAAGGTCAATGGTGATGATGATGGTAATGGTGACTAGTTAACTAGTTTACTTTTGATGACGTTGTCCCATTTAATTATTAAAAACAAAGTAGGGAAAAGTTGCCCCCCCCCCCCCCCCGCGGGAAGAGATTTGTGACGTCACGTAAGGGAAAAAAAGGGGGGGGGGTGTCTGGATTTTTACGACGGAATGTGACAAGCAAGAATGGTAGGGGGAGTTAGAAATAGCAAAGGTTACGTGACGTCTTAAGTGGACGACCCCTTAATGGCCAGCTAGATAACATCACTACAGTAAAACAAATAATTAACATCGGTAAAGTTTCTCTTTGTGCTTGAATAATATAGAGTGACATACCTTTGCAATGTCAATACTCGCCTGAGATACATGACCACTACACATATGACAAGGGGATGTCACTCTATTATATAAAAGTCTAAATAAATAAATACATATAAACATGTAATAACAGGCATCTGTAGGAAATAAAGAAGTAGATGACTATCAACATAAAAACAGCAGAAGGGATAGGCTTACTGGGTGTTAGACCCTCGCATGAAGCTTGTGCCACTGTGATCGGACTGTCTCCCCTGCTCTGCTGTAGTGGTCCAACAATGGAAAACTTGGAGTATAAGGATGAGGGTCTTCAAAGGTACGATACGACCTCCGTTTCCCGAAGCGGTAAGACATGTTTTTGCTAACCTCAAACTACACAAGCCTGAAAGTCCTTTTTTGGACGAGACACAGTGGAGATTCTTCATCGAACTACCCAAGTTTTCAGATAAGTTGACATTTAAAAAATCTATCTTCAGTATTAGCTTAATGCAGTTAGTTTTAGATAATTGGTAGCTAGAAGTGTTAATATAACTTAGGAATTCTAATTAAAAATAATAGAAATTAAATAGCGCCACATGGCAATTGCTTGTGTTAGATCTGGCAGCCATCTTGATAGAAATAATTCAAGTGGTGATTTTCTTTGTAGTTTGTTGTTAGGATTAGATTATTGCAGTTAATGTTAAGTATTAGGGTACTATTTATAAATATTGGTATAATTTAGGAATTGTAGTGAGGAAAATAATTTAAAGACAAGAAATATATTAAAGTTACTGGTAAAAATTTGAACTAGATATAACTGCTAAACTAGGTCTACTCGGTCTACTAGACAGGTTTTAAAGTGTTTCTTAAATAATATAAAATTTTAAAAAAGAAAGGAGAAAGCAAGAATATTCAACTTAGGAATTCTTTTAAATACGCTAGATAGACATATTAAATATAAGTGGTGATTCCTTGTTTAGTTTGATTGAAGTAGGGATATTAGCTTTTAAAATTTAATATCACGTATTTGGTGACTAGTTAAATATCGTTTGGAATATTTAAAAAAAAACAATTAAATAGATTCAATCGACACGAGGCATTTGCTTGTATGAGATCTAGCAGCCACATTGATAGACATAAATTAAGTGGTGATTTTCTTTGTAGTTCGTTGTAAGTATTAGATTATTACAGTTAGTATTAAGTATTATGGGAAAATTTAACTATTAAATATAATTTAAGTTAAAACTCATGTAGGCTAGGGACAGGTTTAAAAGTGTTTCTTAAATAATATTATTATAAAATTGTTTAAAAAAAGGCTTACACAACTTAAGACTAAAGCAGCGAGATTAAGGGTAAACTTTAAAAGTTCATACAAAACCAAGCACAAATTAAAAAGAGTAGTAGCAAACTAAAAAGACAGGGAAAATAACAAATGGCACCAATAACCAGAAACAGTCCGGGAAAGGAATGGCGTGGGCCAATGAAAAGGAACTAAAAACACCAAAATTGACAGGAAAAAACAGGACCATGAACCCTGAAGTCAGAAAAACAGAAATTAAGGACAGGATAGAAACAATAAGGGAAAAACTGGAAGGAGGCTCACTGATACAAACAACAAAAAGCATAATCAATAAAGGCGAAAGCTCAGGAACCAGCACAGCTAACAACAAGATAAGACCCAGGGAAAATGTTAATCGGGACAACCAGGTAAACTCAAACAAAACAAGTCATGAAACCAGAGGAGAAAACAAAGAAGACTCCAAACGAAAGGAAACACCACAAAAAGTGAAAATAACACAAATAGCTGGAACAGAAGCCACGCTTTGATCTCTCCCGGACGACTAAATCATGATGCTGGAAAAAGTAATTGACAAAAAAGTCATTGCCAAAATACAAAAACACAACAGTGGAACAATGCTTACACTAAATGTAACATAAAAAACCAAAACTTTAATGCAGGAACTGCAGGACAAACCAAAAATGATCCAACTGGCCCACAACATCAAAATCTAAATAGAGATGTCAAAAGAAACCAGAAAAAGTGTGGTAAAAGGTATAAACCCAACCCTGTCGGGTGAGGAAGTGCTAAAGAATCTTTCTAAACAGAACCCAGATTTAAAGCTTGTGCACGTAGAACGAATAAAAGTGAAAGGAATTATAATAACCCCAGTGATAGTGATAACAACAGAAGGTAGGGAACCCCCCAAGACAGTACTATTTGGGAAACCACAAAAAAACACAGAAGCCTTCATTCCCCCAGTTTTGCAGTGCTCCAACTGCATGAAAATTGGCCATGGTCGCCACACTTGCAGGGGGAAGGCAGTATGTAGGTTTTGTGCGGGGGCACACCCTTTCATGCAGTGCGAAAAGGCGAAATCAGATACTGACTATAAAAAGGATAATGCAAACAGAAAATGAATTAACTGCAAAGGGAACCACAGCGCCAGATTCCAGGGCTGCCCAGTTTATCAGCAGACCAAAAAAGCACTGAAGTGAGCTATAACAACTCAAACCCCTTTCAAAACGGTCATTAAAGAATTAAAGGAAAACAATACTTATACGAGCACTAAAGTTATAACAGAAATTAAGAGTGTGCAAGAGGAAGTCAAAATGATTAAGTCACAGTTGGCAAAAGAATGTAAGAACCAGTTTGAAAGTAATAAAACAGTACCAAAAAAACCAGTCTGATGATTCAACTACCGTATATCCTCGGAAGATACGAATGCACTGAAAAGTGCAGAGTCAATGCTACAAGAAATGAAAGCCATACAACACCAAATTGCCCAGGATGTAGTTAAATTGTCAGCACTGAAAGAAGAAAATGAAATGATGCTAGTTAAACTATCTGAACTGAAAGATGATAATGAAATAACACTAAAAAGGATAGAAAATCAGAGACAGGAGATTAACTTAGACAGAGAAGCATTAGAAAAGGAAAGTTGCAAACAAAAGCAAGAAGCTAAATGGAAAGAATGGGTAACAAAAACTGTCAAGCACTTAGAGAGAGAGTTATGAAAGGGGAACAAACAGAAGAATCGTCACAAACCCAAGTATTGAAAAAAGTCTTTAATTACATTAAAGAATCACCTCAAGCAACGGATAGGGAAAATACAAACTAAGAAGCAAACTAATAGTTCAAACACAAAACAAAAGGGATACTAGATAATTTTTAAATTCAATAATAAAGGATATAGAATTATACAGTGGAACTGTAGGGGTATCAAAAAGAATTTTGCACTCCTACTAGCAGAGACAAGAGGAACTACCGCTATATATGCTCTTCAAGAGACCCATTTAAACCCAAATAGTAGATATAGTTGTAAGGGCTTTAAGATACTTAGGCACGATAGGAAAGAAGGTAGAGGAGGGGGTGTCGCAGTCTTAGTTAGCGAAACATTAAAAATTATAGACTGATAAGTATTTGATACAACCAACATAGTAGGTATCCAGGTAACTATAGCAGCAGAACCAAACAATCTAACAATCCTAATCGACAGTTATGCCTCTTGTCTCCATTACTCGGCACTGGAAATATATAAAAATTTTTAGGGAGGAAAAAAAAGCCGAGTGAAGTGGTAGGGTCGTTTCGCTTAATTTGTCTAAATCGGTGACGTACTCGTAGCAGAAACAAACCTTTAGTTTCTTTAACTTTATAGGCCGCGAGATACTTGCTATAACTGAAACCAGGGGCCAGATAATTTATTATATCTAAAAAATTTTAACTGGGGGGTGGCGATACACATAAAGTTATTGTTTCTTTTTACTAAATATTTAAATTCTTGTTCTAGAAACTACTTTATTAGGTAGGGTTTTATAACGTTTATGTCGAATTTCCCAGAGATGAAACCTAAAACAGGCAGCTCTCGCAAATACTCATTGGGTCTCTCGATGTGTCCCTCCAAATCACCGAGTTCAGTATATACCTCATCAAAACGCTCACGTAAGATGACATAAGACGCTGTGGTAAAGTGGGATGATATAAATATTTATAGGGGACTTAGTGTACTGACTGAGATCAGCTGTGAAGGTATCTGTATCTAATAGGTGTAGTGTTTTACAGATAACCTTACTTGCTACCACATTTATACCTCAGTCAGAATTATTCTGGAATATTGTGATGACTACGTTGAATGTCTAGGGTTATGTAAATGATGAAGTGTAAGTCACAACAACAACAGACAGATAAACAATTTAATTTATTCCACCACACTTGACAACACTGTGACACTCACACACATTTAACACTCTATAAGACTATCTTAAATGAGTCACTGGTAAAGTTTCATATAGATATGTATTAATTACTTTCACTAATATATATCCTGATTCAACTACACAGTGAACCAGGAATCACAATCAAATGTAATCACAATTTATATGTACATAATTTATAAATATGAACCTTGTAGTGACATATTGTAATAGTATTATCCTATGTGTGTCAGTTGTGTAGTAGTACTATGAGGTAATACTGGTTTTGTTTTTCAAGCTATGTTGTTATTTGTCATCATGACTTCAAGTGTTTGTTTATCTTGGAAATAATATGGGGAAAAGTTCCCAGTTCCTATCAATTTAAACAAGGTATTGTCCCTCTGTTTTACTATAATGTCAATTTTAAAGGGGGACACATAATGTTGAGCTCCTCTGGCCACAGAAGCTTATCTTACGTGATGGCGGCAGGAAAAGACTCCTCTGCTCGATAGCTTCCCTGTGTTCTGGAGACACCTCACTGGTCACTATCTGGACCCAGGAGTATGCTGTCAGCCTCTAGATTCAGCAAAGCTCCGACCAGGTGCTGCTCAATAACTTTAGGACCACGGTCCCTGAAACAAGAAGGTTGTACCTCCTATTTCAGAACTAATTTATAATCTATTTCCAGACTGAACACAATACATAACAAACACTGAATTCAGAGCGGTAGGCCAACTGCTATCTTCATCTGAAACAATTTACACCAGTATACTCCTCCCTAATGGTTACCACACGCCTCTGCAATTCCAGCATTAGTTTCTTCTAGTCAATAAGATAGGTGTCAGTGTACTGTTAGGCAATTCCATGCAATTTTACTTTTCTCAGACACGTTCTGTTCAGGTTGGAGCAATATCTAGGCTTTGCCTCATGTTTGCTACTGAACTACACACATATACAGACATAAATTATCAATTTACATTCAATTTTCATTAAAAAGATATCAAATATTTCAAGCTTACCACAATTCATGGAAATAATACACAATTACGTTGACTGGCAAAGAATATGGCACAAAATCCGACCTGCCGCTGTTTCAGGCTTTTATTTAGAAAAATAAAAGCTGAATCTCAACGCATTGTTGCTTTAGAAAGTTTATTTGAAAATGTGGTGCTGAACTGACGCTTCTAATTGACTATATTGGCGGGTCTAACCAATCGTGCCATGTTTACACAGCTTTTCAAAAAAGTACCACTACTACTGTTTCCCCTAACAAAAAAAAAATTTAGTTTTGGTAGTCCGACTAATCGTGTTTCGCCTTACATTTACTGCGCTCCAATCAAATAGGATTTAACATGGGGACCTATTTCCCGTACAATGGTGGTTTCAAAATCTGCCACTGAGCGATTCTGATTTTGGTTTTGTCTGACACCCTCACTATTTCTTTTGGCTATAATTTGTTAATTCCTAGACTATTTGCGTAACACTTAACATATTATTTGTCAGCAAGTCCTAAGGAACCCAAATATACAAATTTAAGGGAGGTAAGTGGCTGCGTTCAAAATATGTATTTTCTAGGATAGTCGTGTATTTGTTTTTTTATTTTTTATGTTTAGAACCGCCACCTGTCCTGCTGTACTGTCAGACTAATGTCAGGATTTTAGACATAAAACAGTAGAATGTCATGTTTCCTAATAAGCGTTTTGTAAGTTTTTTAAATCTAACTGTCGTATGGGTAGTGTTTTTTTTTTCACTGTCTATCTGAAAAAAAGTATTGCTTCTGGCCTTTCGCTTGGGGTGGGTGGCATTAATTATATATCGCGAGACGCGTGTTTAGTGTTGCATGCGTTCCTGCTTTCAGCCCTCCCTTCTTTCTATCCTAAGTTCATCTGTCTTTTCATCACGCCGTGTATAAAATGAAATTAATGGAAGTATTAATTTAGGTCATTACGCGGTGTGCCTAGCTCAAGGTTTTCTTAGAAATGCAGTACACGTTTTATGGTAGAAAGCGTGTAGTGATGCAGTAGGCTTTACTCTCAACGTGAAACGTTACAATTTGCAGACGAAGTAGAAAACACGGGGATTTTTTGTACACCATTGTGACAGCTCTGTACTTTTACCATTTCTTTTTCCTTTTATTGAATTTATGTGTTAGACTTTACATTTACCTGATAATTTATATATGTGGATTAGAATTTCTCACGACAGACGCTTCGGCGATTTGGGTCAGATGGTCAAGCATCCTATTGACCAAGTCTTGAGTGTCGCCCGTTGTGATAAAACAAACAGACTCTTCCAAACCGGGTACATTGGAAGCTACCGGAACAAGACAGAGGCACGTGTTTTGCTGTATATGTTGTCACGCTACCCCCCAGTCCCTGTCCCGACAGAGGTATCGAAAAAACATTCATAATCAAAGGTCGCCCGATATGGAAACACGAACTGTGTATCGACATCTAGAAACTGCGCGGCGAGTGATTCCCAAATGGGGTCAGGTGGGGTATAAACCCCACCCTTAAATATTTCTACCCGTTTATCCCCAGGACAGGTGCTCTTATATCTTTCCGTAAACCTAAAAAACTTCCATAATTTCCCACATTTGGGACACGAAAAAGAATTTGCCGCTCTGAGTTTGGTGGAAAAGGTTTGTGCCTCATCAAACTCGAAGATGTCTATATTTACTTTAAAACATGTTTCTAAGGAAGGAATGTGGGTTAAATTCACGCCGCGAAAATTGATGAGGGAGTCTATACCCTGATGTAATTGCCACTGTTTTAGGAGCCAACGCGTGGATTTATTAACGTCCCTAACGTCAGCCCCCTGAAAACCTCTAAACATCTAAAACAGTTATCGGTGTAAGGCTTTGAGTGTGAGTCATGTTGTAATGTGTTAATGTGTTTATTGTCGGTGATGTATGGTGGGATATCTGCTAAACAACACCCGATAGGATATTCTTGGATGTGGCAAAGGTAAAAGGAGGTGGCTGGGATTGTCTCGACGAAATATTTTGTGTTGGGTTGGTTTAATTGTGCGTTATTAAGAGTGTCACTCTCGTGTAATTGTGAGACAAAAGAGTTGAAATATGTTATGTTATTAACAAAATGAGGGTTTTCCAAGACACACGAGTTATTGTGTATGGTGGCTGTAATTAATTTTGAATCGTTTTGTTTGTTGGTTAAAGGCGGGTCTGAGCAGTGAGACTCAATATATTGGTTGTGTGTTGTCTGGTCTATGAAAAAAGGTGAATGTGGACAAGTATTTGTTAAGGTTGTTGTGTGTGTTGATGGCTGACCAGTTGTCGGTGTTTATCTGTCTAACGTCAGAAGGTATGTCTCGTAAACTGTCATGGTCTTGTTAGGCCCTTGGTGGGTGGGCCTTGCGCGTTTGAATGGGTTGGAGGGGGTGTCATAGACTACAGTTGATGGTTTCGGCTGGTAGGGGTGAGCCGATGTTGTGGCTCCTGATAGTGGTGATGATGATAGTGTCTGTTGATAGGGGTGAGCCCATGTGGCCGGCGCTCCTGATAGTGATGCTGTAGTGGGCCCCGTTGTTGCAAATGCTGGTCCCTGTGTTGAGGTAGTGGTCCCCGGTGTTGCTAGTGATGATGGATTCTGTGTTGAAAGTGAGAGTGTGGCCGGCCCCGTTGTTGCAGATGCTGAAAATGTTTTGAATGGCGCGCATGGTGATGATGTTGGATTCTTCATAGAGACAGAGGGGTGTTGTAGCTGTAGGTGAACCCGCAAGCTATCAGCTCTAGAAAAGTTGTTACCACAGATCTCAAATTACAAATTCATAGAGTGGACATTCTTGATGTGCCGTAATAGATCGTCACGTCGGGTGAAACTCTGCTCGCAGCGGGCACACACCAGGTTGATAAGTGCCACTGATGTGGTTCCTGTTTGTGGTGTATACGATTCTTCCGTGCTTGAAAGGGGCCCGTGCTTATTCTCTGTGTGTCGTTTAAGTGTATCAGTTCTCGTAAAAAACCAACCACACAGAGATCACTCGTGGCGTTGGCACCCGTGAGCCGTGTCTATATAACGATTCAGATCGCGTTGCTTCGTAAACACACGCTCACAGTCCGAGCACGCATATCGCCGTCTCTCGCTTTGAGGTGAAGACATCTGCGACATAGACAACATTTAAAAAAAATTAAGACAACATTAACAAATTTAAAAAAAATAAATATAAAAATAACAAACTAATCAGTTAACTACAAATCCGACTTATAGATAGATAGGTAGATACACACCACACACACGCACACACAATCGCGCACACACACACACAAGCGCGCGCACACAGACACAGACATGCACACACAGACACACGGATACCTAAGCAGGCATATACACAGAACACGCGCACAACCACACACACACACTCACGCACACACACACAGACAAATACCTAGGTAGGTATACACACACGTGCACGCACTCTTATAACAAGTGTACATCTTTTTCTGTAATCAAGTAAATACAGTTTCTTTTTTTTTTTATTCTGCGATGTAAAAATACCATAAAAATAAAATTGGAAGCAGGCAATTTATGATATTGATTTGGCCCTATAACCCAGCTAGTAATTATTTTCACGACTGCATACAATGACAAGTGATGAGTCATATTGATCTGCCCTCGTAATCTCGTGTCTTTTTTTATAACGAAAAATTCGCCAAGTTTTTTTTTTCTAAGTAATGTTTCAAGTACCACGTGCAGCTGCGTTCCAAACAATGAGACTTTATGATTTACCCTACAACCTCGCTGTCGTTTATTGTAATAAGTTTTTTGTTTGTATTTATTTTATACTGTATTATCTATAGTAAGTTTTTTTCCTTTTGTACTTATAGTTCAAAATGTTTTTTTTTTTAAATCCAAAATATGTTATTTTCTAAGCTAGTATATTTTTAATTTTCACTGGATGGTTTATTTGGTCAATCTGTATGTCTCTGGGGGAGTCTTTTGGCATTTGTACTGCTGGCTCGGGTCCTTATTTTTTTTTAATGCTCGCTTTTATTTTTTGTAATATAGTATTTTATTAACTTTTGCATTTCTGAAGGGTCTGTGTGCCTATGCGATTTTTCGACACTCTTTGTTTTTACCTTGTGTTATCACTCAGATAGTTTCTGTTTTGACACCAGTCAGATGTTAACATTCATAAATGGCCCGACTCCGTAGCTTGAGTTGTAGAGGTTTGGAAGCAATGTTATGAACGTGTTTTGTAATACCGTTGTCTTTTGTTATAACGAGAAATTGGCGAAGTTTTCAGGTGGAATTATGTTCGCGAGACCAAATGATATTGATTTGGACCTCACGTCTTTTGTTTTGAATTAAAGTTGCAAATAAAAGTTCGAGTACCACGCCCATTGTCCAGGACACAGAGGTGTCCGCGAGTGCGCTGACAAAAAGTAATCACACGGACAATTATTTCCGCTGTTGCCAATTATTTTAAACAGCCAGTTCAATTTTAATTTATCTCGTTACGGACAAGTTTTGACTTATAATTATGGTGCTTTTGTCTGTCGACTGTAGAAATTATGTTTGCTTGCAGGTGAGGTTTGAGAGCGCGACTTTATCGATCCAAAAAATGAGTCATCAACAGTCTGAGATGGAACAAGCCGCTTTGTCTATGTGACGAGTAGGGTGTATATGGGTGGATGTAAGTAAGACAACACTTCTACACCGCTCGTCTTAGCTCACTGTCTAAGGAATAACTCCAACAACCAGTGTCAATCTCCAACAATAGATTATATTAACAATAAATCACAATGGACGCAGGGTCATTACAAATACTGTAGACATCATCAATCCCGAGTACTCTACAAACACTCTGCTTCTCTGAATCACTACAATCACAACATAGACCACTTCATAAGTAACTACTGCAACATCCACCCTGCTCTTCTCTACACTCTCGCTGTCTCCTGTCTACTGATTCAACTCTCTACTGACTGAACACACGTCTAAACCAACACACTACTGTCTCTGACTGCCCCCTTCAACCGCACTCACCAAACACGTGAAAACCTTCCACACTCCACTGAGCTTCATTCACGCATCACTAAAGCTAACAGCTTGTCTTAACCTTCGCTCACAACCTTGCTTGTAGCTAAATTATTACAATGCATGAATTCCCCACTCACAACAACTCACATGTCCAACAAACTCCCGCTGAAGCATCAGAACATTCACACATGCAAAACCCCTTCAAAACACGCCGTGACAGTCTACAAGCCGTGGTTTCGTGGAGCGAAAATAGAAATTATGAAAATTTATAGTTAAAAGATTATTTTTTAACTTTTTTTGACCGAATGAATTGCTTCAGGATATATATTTTACCTTTTAACAACACTTCCTATCGAAAATAAACTTAGACAATAACAGACATATAAAAATATATATTTTTTAGTTTAATAGAGAAATAAAATTAGGATAAAAAATAATTTAGGTTATATTTAACTTTTAACTTCCTAACGAAAACAGACACAGACAAAGACAGACAAATAGACACAAAACCGAAAAAATGAAAATAAAAAACTCGAATACAAACACAAACATATAAAACTCCGACTTTATATATATTTAAAAAAAAAATTAAGTATGACATGTGCTGTAGATATTGCTAGTTTCTTCTTAGGATTAAAAAACATAATTTTGGGTATGTTTTAACTTTTAACTTCCTAACGAAAAAAAAAACACGAAAACAAACAAACAAACAGAAACAGATAAAAATCCGAGGTGATATTTTTTGGTTTAATAGAGAAATGATATTTAGAAATAAAAACTAGGATACAGAAAATGTTGGCTATATTTTTTAAATTACTGCGAGTTTAAGTGAGTCCTATCTTGCTTGCGAAATAAAAAAAAATGGTTTTCACAGAGTCTCTGACTTTTAAGAAAACTTCCTTGCAAAAAACACAGACACGAACACAATCACTGATATACAAAAGAATCAGGATACCATACAGTTTTGTTTGTAAGGCTGAAGTGGCGGGTCTGTCTCAAAAGGTTGATTCTTTGTGTTCAACAGTTGGTCTTTCTCATAAGACGTGTGTCTTTGTTGCTGAATTTAGACTGAATGGTGGGGTAAAAAAATGGCTAAGAATATAAAACAAAGAATTCTCTTTGAGAGACGTACTGCACGGATCGCAAGTGCATGCGCGTGCTCATGCGCGTAATTCTTGGCTTTGCAACGCATTTAAGTTCGTGAGTCATGAAACAGCAGTAATATCGATTATATAATTACGTTCATCTCTTCGTGCATTGTCACAAAAAACTACGAAGCGATGTTTCTTTAAGATTATTGAGATAATTATTTTGTCGGGTGTCTCAGGGGGTGGTGAAATATTAACTGTCTAGTATTTTAAGAATGAAAGACGATCGAACGGTAAAAATTGAACAAAGAAGACATTCTCACAAAAACTAGATTTCAAACAGAACTATGGTTTTGTTTGTCCGTTTGTCAGTATGTCAGTGTGACGCTGGTGTATTTAAAAATATATGTATATTCAGTGAAATAAAACGGGTAACACTTTATTGTAAGCTTTAAAGAAAATGATCAGTAATATTGTATTATTAAAAACTACCATATTAGAGCAAGGGAGCCGCGGTAGCATAGTGGTTAGTACACTGGCTTCCTAGCGCAGTGGTCTATGGCTCGATATTCAGATGAGGCGGGAATTTTTTAGGCCACAAACGGCTAATGGGTCGACCCAGCCCGAAATGGGTACCAGAGCAACTCTGGGAAGGTTAAGGCGGCCGGCGTGATGCCGACCACATCCCCCCTAGTGTGCCGACGGTCAAGATAATATGGGCCTAACACCATATTCCCAATATGCCTCAATAGGCGTGTAACGGGTTTCTTTCCTTTTTTTTTATATTAGAGCAAACCTTCAAAATCAAAAGCTATCGTTAAAAAGCAAATGGGATACAACTCAATTTTTTATGGTATTGTTATACATACATACATACATACATGCATGCATGCATGCATGCATGCATGCATACACACACACACACACATACACACATACATACATACATACATACATACATACATACATACATACATACATACATACATACATACATACATACATACATACATACATACATACATACATACATACATACATACATACATACATACATACATACATACATACATACATACATACACACACAAACATACATACATACATATACATACATACATACATACATACATACACATACATACATACATACATACATACATACATACATACATACATACATACATACATACATACATACATACATACATACATACATACATACATACATACATACATACATACATACATACATACATACATACATACATACATACATACATACATACATACATACATACATACATACATACATACATACATACATACATACATACATACATACATACATACATACATACATACATACATATATATATATATAAACAACCGAGTATGATAATAGTTTGCAGTTGTGTTGTGAATGGCGAAAATTAACATTTCACTCGAGTAAGTAACGAATCCATTTTTAGAACGTCGTTGTGGTACTTGTGTTGTTGAAAACCACCAGACTTGGGTGTTTTGCTCGTGGTTGGTTTTCCCCAAGAGGGGTTCTCACGTTGTTGAAAACAATAAAAAAACTTCAAATAAGTGTGTAATTTATCATTACTATCCATGGATCCCAGGTGGCAACATCCCTTCACAGCCCTAATAGCTAGACCGACCGGTAGTGGGAAAACTGTCTTTGTACAACGGTTCCTGCAACATCTTTGCGAGTTGGTGGTCCCTAAACCCGACGAACTTATATGGTGTTATGGAGAGTGGCAGTCCATGTACCAAACTATGGAGGGTATTCAGTTTATTAAAAGACTGCCCGACGTGGACCAGTGGTCAGCTGATAAGCAACGCCTGCTCGTTATAGATGATCTGATGAGTGAGATGGATGATAGAATAACTAAACTATTCACGAAAGGCAGTCACTGTCGCAATATTAGCGTGATCTACATTGTGCAAAATCTATTTGGCAAGAACAAAGAACAAAGAACCATTATATTGAATTCTCATTATATAGTGCTTTTCAAAAACCCCCGACACGGTTCGCAGATTACGACTCTAGCCAAATAGATGTACCCAGGTCGTACTGCCTATGTCCAAGAAAGTTTAAGAGACGCGACGGTGGCCCACAGGGTTATTTGCTAATCGACCTGCGCCAGGCAACACAGGATGCTTTGAGATTGCGCAGCCATATATTTCCCCACGAACAACAAGTCGTTTACGTCCCCAAATAATAAAAAATGTTAAAATTTTTAGGCAGTGCCAAACCCCCAGCCATCAAGGCTGTTATGAAAACAGCGTCACCCGACCTCATAGGAACACTCTGCAAATGTTGTCACAACGTATTAAAAGGTAACGTTACACTTACAATCCCACAGAAGACGCGTATGCTTCGTTACAAAACCACCCTGAAAGCGCTCACCCAAAAGAAATTGTCGCTCAAAAGACGGAAACAATTTTTCCAAAAAAGCGGTTTCTTCGGCCCATGTTTAACCCAAATACTAGCCGTGTTAAAATGTGTCTTAGGTATGTAAAAAGATGGCCAAGAAAATTATTTTGATGGACCCTTGTTTGTTAGAGTCTCAAAAACCTTATAGAACCCCTGATACTTTAAGACATAACATAGGAGAATTGGACAATCAAATGCAACTAGTCTTGGATCGAGAAGATTTTCCGGTGGGTGACAAAGCTAGAATATATCAGCAGACACTGCAGCGCTATTTGACTCCACTGGAGCAGTACAGTCACGTACCTCTAGGCATCGTGGACATTAAATACCAGCGCATAGCGAGCCGACTTCGATGCCCACCGTCGAAGAGCCGGGTTCACCAACTGTACTTAAAGACGAAGTCACGCACAAAATTCTTCGGTCCCCAACCGAACAAGTCACACCCGCTACGCGTAATCGAAAGAAGGTGGTTGACAGTAAATTACAAGAAACATCGTCGTATTCGCTCAGAAGAAGGAAAAAGACTAAACACCCAAAGCGGGAAGCATGGCCAAAGTGAATAAGATTTTAAAACAACATTTCTACGAAACGAAACTACCAGGTTCCTATGGCGGAGTAGGTGCCTTGCAACGTAGTTCCAAACTTACTCGTAAAAGAATCGAAGAATTGTAAGGTCATCAGGATACGTACACCTTACACAAGCCGGTGCGTAGAAAATTAAAAAAGACGCGCGACCATCGCTGGTGGTATCAGTCAACAGTTCCAGGCTGATCTAACAGACTTACGTAGTTTAAGAAAATTCAATGATGGGTTTTCCTATCTAGTGACGTGTATCGATGTGTTTAGTAAATTTGCATGGGCGGTTCCGTGTAAAATATGATATCTTCTCCTTACGCAAACCAGTGGTGAATATGATGGGTGCTGCAGGTAGAACAAAGGTCAACTCGACCGACGCAGGGTTATGCAGATATGGAGTGAGAGTGTAACGTATTAGTTATGCGAATGGTGGAGTGTTCGTATGTCGACCAGTATAAGGCACTCATTCACTCATAACTATAAGTCACCGATACAGACTGCTGTGGTCGTTTCATACTGTTTATTAGGACGCACACACTTGAACAAAACGGATACAGTCATGGGTACATGTTGACACAGTAAATCATGGTATTTGGATCGTAGGTGGTAACATCCGACCTATTTCATGCAGCATTCAAATACAATGGATGACATAAGGCAAGCATTCAATGTTCTGGTAGACTATCGCCTTATCCTCTAACTGACTGAACGCGTCAGTGGAGGTGAGTATGTAAACATATAAAGAGTTCACTGGCCGAACCTTTTCCTTGGTTAAGTTCTTAAGCTGTATATAGCAGATGTTTATACAATAATGCTAAAACCCGATAGTGGGTTTTCCATCATAGCAAGATCTCTATACCACTGTCCGATAGTAAGATTTATATTCTGTTCCCTTGACAGTGATTCATAGTAATGACATGAATTCAAGATGGCCACCTTCTTGAGTTTCGCTCACTCACTCAGAAGAAGGATAAATGATAAGCCAAAGATAATTCGTAATAAATATTCTCATAGCATTTCCATACAGTCCTATATCAATAAGGTTGCTTCATGTAATACATAAGCGCTGTTGGTTAAACTGTCAATCTCATCGATATACAAACGATCCTAGATGCTCGGTAACACGATGTCCATCTAGATCTAACCAAAATAGAGATCATCAAAAGGGTCTGGTATTACCTGGAGTCCGAATTAAACACAATAGAATACATGAGGAGAATCTCTGACAACAGAATCTCGCAGAGACACTATCTCCTACTGAAAGATCATTCACAGATCATTTTCAACCTTGTTACAGGACCAGCCCAAAAACACACACAGCCATTATCAGCTGGCTTCGTCGAGACTCACTACGCCTCCGTAGGAAAACAAATACCTGCCCCAGAGTTCGGCACAAAGAATATAGTCCGACCTAAGCATACGAAGATATACAATATAAGACTGAATCTTCTTGCACTAGACAAGTAATACATATAAATTCAGGCCATCAACATTCTAAGCAAAATCAATCTATTTTCTGGCCCTAACAAATGAGAAATGACATAAATTCAGTATTCATACACCAAATCAATAACAAGAGAGATCACTCATATAATCAAAAGTATAAATCAATCATGGATTATCTAGCTTTGACCGATAGAGTATTTCTTTTCATAGATCAAACAGAAACCATGTTGGTTACATTTGTATGCCTACCTACCTGCAGTAATCCGTGCGTCGCATAATTCCATACAAAAGAATATGTGCGCAACAGATGACCACACCCCCCGGGTCTTGAACTTTTTTAAAAAAAAATACAGGCTAGAGAGCAAGGTACAATAGGCTCACAACGCACGAATCCAAACAATGCGCAGATGATAAGCATTCCAAACATCTCTTCGTAACGCAGCTAATGTAAGGCTAAGAGCGTCCTATGGAACGAGAAATAGAAAGGAATATAAAATCTTAGGATCCAGAGCAAAAAGTCTTTCTCTGACTGTCCAAGATATTTCCAGGCCCGATCGGGTGTCACCAACGCATACTACAATACTTTTTTTTTTTTCGTACGCCCGCTAATACTCGAGGCGAAATCTCAGGTTATTATTTATGTCTAACCTGACATTGATTTTACGTGAGTATCCCTTCATTTCTTGTACAGAGACAGGTGTCCCTCGCCATTCAGGCAAATACTCGCCGATTTCGGAGGTACCCATTGCAGCTGGGTCGGCTCAGGAGCCGCCAGTCCCTGGTCGACGACACTCCTTCAAATGTCCTCGCCAGGTCTCGAGTTAATCCAGTCCAAACAAATGTCGACGAAAAATCCTCAAATGCTAAGTCGCCCGGGTTTGAACCTGTATCACTTAGGATCCAGAGAAAGTCGGTCTTGTAACCACTACCTAGCGAGGGCACCAACCAACTACAATACTGGCAATGCCACTATTTCTACAATAGTTTATACAAAAAATTTCATCTCAGGTATCTTAAAATCATGATTACCAAAGAAGAAGAACATCAAAAGATCAGCGGTGAATATGCATCAATGAACCGCTAAGTAGTGATACAATCAATATATGATATATTACATATGTGTACATATTTTAACATAGGAAAAAAAACTGTAGCAAAGTTAGGCATGTTAGAAATCCAGGATCTAACAGTTAGGTGGAATCATGTGGGCATCTAGACAAAATGTCTGCCATCTCATTTTCTGATCCACGGATAGCTCGCACCGAAAAATGAAAAGGCTGAAGAGCAATCGCGTATCGCGTTGATCTCGCGCTCTTCAGATTTTTACTCTGAATAGCCGTAAGAGCTTTCTGGTCAGTTTCCACAATGAAATGCGCGCCAAGAAGAAATCTTTGAAGTTTAAGGATTGACCAAACCATAGCCAATAATTCACGGTCTAGGACCGAGTAATTCTTCTCTGCGGCATTCAGTTTCGAGAAATATACATCACAGGATGCAGAGGTCCAGAGTACTCTTGCATTAGTGCTGCTTCAATCCCTGTGGATGAAGCGTCACTACGAAGAACAAATGTCTTATCTTTAGTAGGTAAACACTAAAATAGGTGAAGTAGAAAACATAGTTTTAATCTTATCCAAAGAGGATTGACATTCTTGAGTCCAATGGACTATATTAGGAGACCCTTTCTTTAGCAAAGAAGAAAGAGGTGCCATGATCGAGGACAGATTCGGAATGAATCGTCCATAAAATTGTATTAGACCTAAGAGACTTCGCACTTGCTTTTTAGTCTTAGGAATAGAAATGTTAAGTATTTTACTTGTATTATGGTACTCTGTTTTTAGGAAACCATGAACAACACGGTGACCTAAGAAAGATATCTCGATAAAACCAATACAGGCTTTAGATGGTTTCGCTGTCAGGTTATGCTCGCGTAAGATAGACAATAGTTCATTTAACCCGTTATAGTGATCTTCCCAAGTATCACTGAAAAGACAGATGTCATCAAGATATGCAATGACATCTGAGCGATGAGATAGGATTCGACGCATCATGCGTACGAATGTTGCAGGGGCGTTCATAAGACCGAAAGGCATGAAATTCCACTGGAATAGACCCCTAGGTGTCGAAAAAGCAGTAAACGGTTTGGCGTGTTCGGATAAAGGAACTTGCCAATATTCCTTAGACAAATCAAGTTTAGTAGAGAAATGAGATTTCGACAATCTAGTAAGTAGTTCTTCTAGTAAAGGCATATGTTCAGCATCAAATTTTGTCACTTGATTCAATTTGCGATAATCAACGCAAAGACGTATGTTATTGTCTTTTTTTCGTACAATAACCATCGGCGAAGAATATGCTGATGTGGATGGTTCAATTATTTCCAAATCTATCATTTCATCCAACTCTTTCTCTACCTGTGCTTGAAAATGTATCGGGATAGGATACGGTCTGACTCTTATAGGATTATGGTCAGTAAGAATAATGTCATGTTCAATGACATTAGTTCGACCAGGAATGTCAGTAAGGACATCCTGAAATTGTTGTAACATAGTAGAAACTTTTTTCTGTTCTCCTAGAGATAAGTCGGGAGAGACCGTAACATCTTTCCATGATTCATTAGAATGAAGTGGAATCATCGGAAAAGGGAGATTGACATCCGAGAAACTCGTTTCCTCATCCTGTATTACTGACAGTGATGAGTAATGTCCAAGTGGGACTGGAGAATCGTCCGTTGCCTGGAAAACAGGTTGTAAATAATCCGGACGTTCATGGAATTCCGTGAGCATGTTGATGTGGAAGGTTTTATGCTTCCCGTCAATATCGACGATATAGTCAACATCGGAAA
The DNA here is from genome assembly GCA_024509875.1 of Oreohelix idahoensis. NCBI lineage: Eukaryota > Metazoa > Mollusca > Gastropoda > Stylommatophora > Oreohelicidae > Oreohelix > Oreohelix idahoensis. Next base: position 81,324 of record JAMPIV010003177.1, read on the forward strand.
CTTTTGATATTACATCGTACGGACCTTTCCAAGAAATAAGAAGTCTGTTTTCCCTACAAGGTAGCAAGACAAATGCTTTGTCACCTGGACAAAGTTGTCGCAAGCATCTCTTCTTATTGGCAAATTACCTTGCCTTCTGTTTCGCAAATTCAGAAGAAGCAGTTGCCAATTTGCATGCTTCAATAATCTTGTGTCTAAGTGCAATGACATATTCGTAAGAGGATTTTGTGTCATCGACAATATTATCAGCAGTTATAAGGTCATGAAGTAAGGACATAGGACATCGCGGTTTCGCACCAAAGACAAGTTCAAAGGGAGAAAATCCTGTATGTTCGTTGGCGACCTCTCTGTATGCAAAGAGAGCCGCGTGTAAAACCCTGTCCCAATCCTGAGGATGATCTTCAGTTATCTTACCTAGCAAGTTTTTCAGAGTTCTATTCAGATGTTCTACCATCCCATTAGACATAGGATGATAAATACTACTCAGAGATCTCTCTATCTGCAGATTCGCCATTATTTGAGACATGGTATCTGATATGAGTTGGGTACCATGGTCCGATAATATTTCTCCTGGAAATCCCAGACGAGAAAATATGAGCCAAAGAGCATCTGCAATATCAGCAGCAGTTATGCTCTTTAGAGGAACAGCCTCTGGCCAACGTGTGCACATATCAACACACGTCAAGATAAATTGGTGTCTTCTAGCGGATTTTATCTTAAATGGACCAATGATGTCTATCGCCATTTTTTGAAATGGTCGAATAGGAATGTCTGCAGCATGAATAGGTGCAGCATGGCGTGGACCTCTGTATTTAACCTCTTGACATACTTTACAAGATCGACAATAGATCCGTATGTTCTTGTTCACAAAATGCCAAAAGAAAGACACAAGAACTCTAGATTTAGTACGGGAGAAACACATATGCCCAGCACACTGAGAATCATGAGCGTGCTGCAAAATTTTAACTCTCATATTTTTGGGCACAAGAATTTGAGAATGAATGGACTTAGTGGAGTCTTGTACCATACGTACAAGTACGCTATTCTTCATCGTAATCCAAGATTTACGATTTGTATCTTTATTTGGATCACCTTTTGTTGCTAGCGTGAAGAATTTTTTTAGAGTAGGATCATCTTCCTGCTGTTTCATAAATGAATCACGAGAAATTTCCAAGGGATCATCTTGGTTCTGCGCATCATTATCTTCAGAAGGTGAAGATTGAGGCACGTTAAGAGCTTGAGCCCTAGTGACTACTGCATTAGCAGTTTGCATATTGTTATTTTCCCAATCAGCAATTTGTTGCGGAGTGCATTCTTTCACTCCATGAATGCGACCAATGATAAGATCAGCGATCGGATTCGGGAGAAGACATGCGTGCACATCTCCTGTAAAGAAGGGAGTAGCAATATTGATAATCGCAGTAGAGTACTTCTCCAATGTGCCACCAAATGTTACGCATTTGATTATTTTGCCAGTGGCTCGAGAAGGATCTACGAGTGACTGTTTCACACCAATGGTGGTGCACCCCGAATCGAAAAGAATTGAGACCGGAGTACCATTTACTAGACCTCTATTCAAGACAAGAGCACCTCTTCCATCATGCGCGACTGACGCAGGAAGAGCGGGAAGAGGATGACCACAGCTTAAAGTAGAAACCGTTGTTGGATCGAATAATGTGTTGCATTGGGAACATTGAGATGCTCTACCAAAATCGAAAGCAGAACATCCGACATTATTATAGTCTTTCTTATCATTAATTTGGTTACCAGCTTCATGGAACTCTTGCTGTGCAGAGTTAGCCTGGTAATGTGATTTATGTCTTTTGTATTGTGATCTACCACGATTATTATCACCTCTATACTTATTATTATATCCTCTGTTATAACCCCTGATCGGGTTTGAATCATAGTGTTCATGATCATAATCATCATGCTCATTATAATGAGTATCCCTGTAATGTTGGTTTTGTTGTTTCCATGAAGGAAAACTTGGGTAGTTCCTATAGTGACTTCCTTTGCGAAAATTTCTGTAATTATGGCCACCCCTGTATCGAGGACTGTCAGCCCGATTTCAGTTCTTCGAAGAAGAACCCTGATTTGAGTGGTTACCTTGGTTTTGATAACTATTCCAATTAACCATTTTGTCAAATTTATTTTGAGCTCTTTGAGACTTGTGTGAGTAATTATGATTGTATTGTGTTGCTGAAGCAACTGGCATACCCTCTTTAATCTTAGTGTTGCTAAGAGTTACGTCAGGGTGTGCCGTGACGTATTGGTCACAATATTCTTGCATTTGTTTTAGTGATTGGGGTTTATGCTCGTGTAAAAATTCAAGGAATTGTTTATTCACAGAGGACATGATCTTGTCTCTGAGCAACAAATCCATAAGAGCGTCATATGTTTTCTCTATTTTGGGCAATTCAATCCATCGTGTAAATGTAAGACGTGTTTTTGCAATGAATTCTGAGAATTCTACCCCTGTCTCAGGTACCATCGTCTTAAACAAAATACGATAACCTTCCTCTGACAGTTGATATTTCTTTATCAAGGCTGCCCTAATAACATCATAATTATCCTTGTCAGTTTCTTCAACCAAACATAAACTTGTCAGAGAATCACCTTTTAGATTCTCAGACAACTGATTAGCATATTGCGATTTATCCACATTATGAGCTCGACAAGCACGTTCAAATCTATCCAGCCAGAATGTTATATCATCACTGGCAGAGTTGAACGCTGGTACCTTGACCTTGTAAGTAAAGGGTTTACCATTACCACTAGATGATTGATTAACATTACTCATATTTGTCAATTTTAATTTCTCTAACTCAAATTCATGTTCTCTTATTGCTTTTCTCTCTTCAGCTTCTAATCTTTTTTGTTCAGCCTCAGCTTGACATTTTCTTTCCTCAGCAGCAGCTTGAAATTTCCTTTCTTCAGCAGCAGCTTGTGCTTGAAGTTTTTTTCCTCAGCAGCAGCTTTTCTCTCCTCCACTTCTCTGTCTAATCTTTTTTGCTCAGCATCAGCAGCAGCTTGTAATCTTTTTTCTTCCATTTGAAGTTTTCTCTCCTCAGCAGCAGCTTTTCTCACCTCAGCAGCAGCTTTTCTCTCCTCAACTTGCATCTGCAATCTTAAGTTCTCAGCATCTATTTTCTTTTGTTCAACTTCTGCTTTCCATTTATTCTCATCTTTTTGTTTTTTCTCTTCTGATTTTAATGCAATAGCAAATTGAGCAGTTGCGCATTCTTCTAACTCTTTACCAGTCTTATCAAGGGATTTCCCTTGTGCAATAAAGTAATCTAAATTAGACATCCTGTCTAATGAGATCAGTAACCTGAAAAAGTAAATAAATTACCTTATCCCACTTTATTGGGAGACAAGTCTGTACTATAGACTTGTATACTCACTTTACTTTATTTCACTCTGTTAATCTTAGTGAAAGACCTTATATGGTTATCTTGTTTATAATGTAACAAATGATTACTTGAGTACCTATGGAAAATAATATCTTTCTATCCCAATCACTGTAGGAGACAAGCCTTACAAAGGTCTTGTATACTTCCTTGTACAACAATAATAATAATAAAGTACTGGTCTGTACTATAGCATAAGTGTATTCAAATATACCTCATATATCATATGTCAACAAAGACATTAACAAGGACAAACAAGAAAAGACAATATGAAAACAATTGCAGAAATCAAATTAAGTTAAATATAAGGAACTGAAGTAAATAATCACAGAATCTGTGATGATAACTGCAATGAACTAAACAAAACAAATGACGTTACAGTGTATAAACATAAGGGTGAAGAGAACTGAATGAAAGGAAAGATAAGACCAACAAATTCAAACAAATCAAAACAAAACTAAAGAACAGGAAAAATATTACAAAAACAACAATAGGGACAATTTCGTCACAGCTAACAGATATTGCAACAGATGTTGCAGCAAATGTGCAATTAAGAAAATTTGCCCCTACAGAACACTAGTACAAGACCAATATTACTCGGTCTTTCTTGTCCTAGTCACCTCACCAACCGCCCACTGACATATAACAACTATTACATATAAACAAATAATCATGTAACATAAATACATATAGCATACAATATATATATATATATTATGAATAGAATGTGTTGCAGGTATAGTGTTGCAAAGAATGTGTTACAGAGAAGGCTTAGCTTTTATTCAAAATAACTTGCCACTTTTAATAAATGTTTAAATTCTTGAACTAATTTATTACAAAGTTCAACAAATGTAGCATATGAAGATCCAACGATGAAATATATGCACTTCTCTGTCTAACAACACTGCAATTCTTCTTCAGCAGGATAGACAATCACTTCTTTATAACACTGTCTGTACTGCGGAAAATGTCAACAAGTATTGACCCAGATACTGTATACACTTGTCAGAACAGGTCAAGCTGACATCGACTGTATAGTTGTCCTACTGATGTTGATGTGTGTCACATTTGGCCAAAATAAACGTTCTTGTAACACTAGGTGACTTCTCAAGATTAAGACTGCGAAGGCTGGACCCAGGAATCTGGCCTACCACTGTAAAATATGATTTCTTCTCCTTACGCAATCCAGTGGTGAATATGATGGGTGCTGCAGGTAGAACAAAGGTCAACTCGACCGACGCAGGGTTATGCAGATATGGAGTGAGAGTGTAACGTATTAGTTATGCGAATGGTGGAGTGTTTGTATGTTGACCAGTATAAGGCACTCATTCACTCATAGCTATAAGTCACCGATACAGACTGCTGTGGTCGTTTCATACTGTTTATTAGGACGCACACACTTGAACAAAACGGATACAGTCATGGGTACATGTTGACACAGTAAATCATGGTATTTGGATCGTAGGTGGTAACATCCGACCTATTTCATGCAGCATTCAAATACAATGGATGACATAAGGCAAGCATTCAATGTTCTGGTAGACTATCGCCTTATCCTCTAACTGACTGAACGCGTCAGTGGAGGTGAGTATGTAAACATATAAAGAGTTCACTGGCCGAACCTTTTCCTTGGCTAAGTTCTTAAGCTGTATATAGCAGATGTTTATACAATAATGCTAAACCACGATAGTGGGTTTTCCATCATAGCAAGATCTCTATACCACTGTCCGATAGTAAGATTTATATTCTGTTCTCTTGACAGTGATTCATAGTGATGACAGGAATTCAAGATGGCCACCTTCTTGAGTTTCGCTCACTCATTCAGAAGAAGGATAAATGATAAGCAAAAGATAATTAGTAATAAATATTCTCATAGCATTTCCATACAGTCCTATATCAATAAGGTTGCTTCATGTAATACATAAGCGCTGTTGGTTAAACTGTCATCTTCATCGATATACAAACGATCCTAGATGCTCGGTAACACGATGTCCATCTAGATCTAACCAAAATAGAGATCATCAAAAGGGTCTGGTATTACCTGGAGTCCGAATTAAACACAATAGAATACATGAGGAGAATCTCTGACAACAGAATCTCGCAGAGACACTATCTCCTACTGAAAGATCATTCACAGATCATTTTCAACCTTGTTACAGGACCAGCCCAAAAACACACACAGCCATTATCAGCTGGCTTCGTCGAGACTCACTACGCCTCCGTAGGAAAACGAATACCTGCCCCAGAGTTCGGCACAAAGAATATAGTCCGACCTAAGCATACGAAGATATACAATATAAGACTGAATCTTCTTGCACTAGACAAGTAATACATATAAATTCAGGCCATCAACATTCTAAGCAAAATCAATCTATTTTCTGGCCCTAACAAATGAGAAATGACATAAATTCAGTATTCAGGGTGTGCATTTCTTCACTACGGAGAATGAGGATACCAAGGCAACTATAGTGGAAAAATTTAATCGGATCTTAAAAGAAAAAAACGTGGCGTTACTTTACCAAAGCCAAGAGGCTTCGATACGTCGACGTGATAAAGCAACTGATCCGCAGCTACAATAATTCGTATCATCGGAGTATTCGGATGGCGCCATCGCAAGTTAACCTGATCAATCAAGAAGAGGTGTGGCATACGTTGTATTCGACCCCTGACGTCACCGGAAGAAAAGTCTATTTTAAAGAAGAAGATTGCGTGCTGTTCGCACAAGCCAGACAAACTTTTAAAAAGGGTTTTACGCCGGCGTGGACAGAAGAACTGTTTACGGTCAGCCGACTAAACCAGACAAGTCCGATCACGTATGTGCTTAAAGACGATGGTGGGGAGGAATTGAAAGGGTCTTTTTACCAAGAAAAGCTGCAGCGGGTCGGTGACAAAATAGTTTATCGAATCGAGTCCATTTTGCAAGAACGACGAGGTTTAAGGGGAGCTAAAGAGTATTTTGTCAAATGGTTCGGTTATACCTCGTCATTCAACAGCTGGATTTCCTCCAAACAACTAGCGAGATATCGAGACTGATGGAGATAGAAGAAATGAGCACAGCAGTTTTGCGGTCAAACCCTCCGAAGGTACGAGAACCTCGTTTTGGCCTTTTCTGGGAAACTAGTCCTGCGGTTAGAGATCGTTTTCATCTGTCAGATGATCGTTATATATGTCGTCATCGGGGTCTCGTTATTCAATCTGAGTCGGAGCAACGCCGAGGGCCCTGACGGCAAGTTTTGGATCGCCTTAATGAGTAGTTGTCTGGGTTACATTTTACCTAACCCTAAGATAGGATGAGTTTTTACGTGACTTTACCGAGCAATGCCTCGATGAAAATATACCCGAACAATAATGCCGGTCACTTTTTCTTCAAATACCACAGACTATAGAATTGACTTTACGCTACGACGTTGGTTTGTTTGAGATTTAATTCCCCAAACTTTATTTTAACGTACTAGAGGATGAAGTGTGGATACATTACTTCCCAAACAAAGACGAGGGAAAAACGCCTATAATACTCACGTTGCCGGCCGGTCTATACCATTCACCCGACATACTTATCGACGAGTTGAATTAGTTGCTTTTTGCACGGATGTGAATGAAAAAGCGCAAATTAGACTCCATTTTAACAATAATAAGGCCACCTTGAACATGTATGAAAAGGGGCGGAAGTTAGAATTAGCGAGACGTTGAAACACATGTTAGGATTGCCCACCTCGATCACAACAGACGTCGACCCAATACTACGAGGAGAGACTGAAGTACAAATGGATAGCGACATGAAAAATATATACGTGTACTGCGACCTCGTAGCGGCGTGACCGGTTGGGGATGCCTCTGTCCCTTCGTTAAGGATTGTCCTTATTTTGGACAGGACTACCGCGTCGGTTTTTAGGATTTACGACAAACCGCACTACGTACCCCTGAGTTGTTTTTCGTTTGACACCGCGGAAATACGCTTAACTAATGACCAGGGTAAGACTATCCCATTCACTAGCGGAGCTTCGGTGTTGACGCCATATTTCCGAACTAACAGACGAATCGATTTTGAATGGAAGAAAAAAAAATGGTTAGACACGTACTATTACGACGAAACCCCAAAATGTACGAGACGTTCTACTGCAACCAAGCCGGACACGGGATGCTAGTGTTTATCGGAGGCAGATGTCAAAGAGGACATGGCTTAGGTAGTTTTTTTTCAGCGGGCTCGGTCGCATGGTTCTCCCGTGGTTAAAAACTTTAGGTTAAGCTTCACTCAGAGAAGCCATTTTATGAACATTCAAATCCGTTGTGGTGGGTACGAATTATTTCAACACTGTGTAGTTTATTTTACGACAGCGAGAATAAGTTCAAATCAACACGGCCTGACGGTTAACCCTTCAGCATTGAGTTTCTTAAGTTTATCAAGCGTATTTTGCTGAAGTTTAAACTGTTTTGACCGTTTAAAGGAAAACATACCGTCGAAAGATGCGTTTTCAACGTTACTACGACCACCGGAACTATTGAAACAACCAGTACTGAAGAAAAGTGAATGTACCCTTTGAAACAGCTAAAAACAACAATTGACATGATAATCTTTATCAAAACTACCCCAAGTGATTGGCCCTATTTTTTAATTAGGCATAACATCCGTTCCCAAGTTTAAAACGTTTAAACAAAGAAAATGGTAACACACAAAATGCGGGAAGCGTGACACGAGAGGAACTACTTTAGACATTGTTAGAATGGGTACGCCTTAAACAGATCAGAGTAAAGCCATCAATGTTATAAAACACAACAACAAGTTGTCGACCACCACCTGTAACATAGACATACAAGACATAGAAACACATTTTAAGGAACGCAGCCAGCGCAGACTTAATACACTTGCAAGCGACCCCCCATGGAAAGCAGAAATCGTCATCCAAGAGCCAAAGCACTAAACGCCCCGGCCACTGACCCATTTACCGTAGGCGAAGTAATGTCGTGTATAAAAAAACTGCCTAGTAGGAAATCACCTGGGGCTGACGGTGTGACGTATGATACCATCAAGCAGCAGGCACACAAGCTCGCTCCAATCCTAACGGTTATTTTTAACACATGCCTTTTCAACCAACGGGTGCCACCAGACTGGAAGCACGGTGTAATTACCCTTGTGCCTAAAAATGGAAATTTAAGCACCATCGAAGACTGGCGACCCATCTCTCTTCTGCTATCATCATACAAGTTGTTTATGAAATTAATTCAATCTCGACACATGCAGTGGATTGTTGACACCCAGCGACTGTCACCTCGGCAAAAAGGATCATTGCCAAGAAATGGTCTTCAAGAACATGTCTTCACCCTAAAAAACAGCTGTTAGTGACTTTCTACATTCATCAGGAAAGGCCTATCTGTGCTTTGTTGATATCAAAGATGCATTTGGCAGCATTGACCACGAATTTATGATAAGGGAGCTAAGCGAATCAGGCTACCCTGACGTCTTTGTCAACATCACCAAAGATATATACAGTGGCTCCTCCTATCAAGTTACTAACAAAACGCTAGTACTATCACAGACCGGATTGAGCGTAAGACATGTTCTTCAAGGTAAAGGGTGCCCATGGAGGGTCAAACACAAAGAGTATTATGGATCAGGGTGCCCATGGAGTGTTATTGTATTTGAGCAAGGCATCGATAAATGGCTCCGGTGGATTGAGCAAGGTTATCAAATACATCACGTGCCGAATCCCATTCAAGGGTATGTGGATGACGTAAGTCTCTTTGCCACCAACATACACGACCTACAATCAATGGCACAGAAGACAACAGCATTTATGGAGACCAGCGGGATGGAGGTTAAGCCACAAAAGTGTGCAGTGTTCAGCGGTCAGCGAAGCGGAAACAATTGGGTCAAAACTCGTAAGGCGGACATTAATATCCAAGGTCATGAAATCCCCTCTTCTGATCGAGGGCGTTCCTACAGATACCTAGGACATGACATTACAATTGATAATACATCGGACCAGTTTCAAGCAAGCAGCCTTATATTAGAATTTAGGTCAAATTTAACCAAATTAAGCTGTGCCCCACTACCAACATCAGCAAAGATCTCATTAATTAACCCGATGTGTTTCGGTCCTCTCATGTTTTATTTTTCTAACATACACTTTACAGAAAAAACAACTTAAAGAAATTGAAGATGAAATTGTACAACACGTTAGAACATGGTTAGTCCTAAATGAATCATCCACAAGGAGCTATTTCTTCTGTCCCAGGTCGAAGGGTGGACTTGGCATACCAAACCCCTTCATATTATACCACTCTCGACATATTTCATTCCTTATCAGTATGCTCAATTGTGATGATAATCTTGTAAAAACTGCAGCAATAAACTCGTTAGATAGACATATGAAAAAACGTAAAATAGACCAAGTAGGTGAAGATAGGAATAACTTTGCAAGCTACGAGTTAAACGAAACAAACCATCTAGCTAAAAGATCGAAGGTGAATTGGCCAAGATCATTTTGGGTAGAACTGAATGAAGAATGCGCGCGTGAAGGAGTGAGTGTGAAAGTGGATGACAGTGGCCATTACAGTGTACAATTAGACGTAGATGAAGATGTAAGTCTAACATACAAGTCAGCAAATGCTTTTTATTCTGGATTTAAATCACATAAACTTAACCTAATTCTAAGTGAACTAAAAAAAAATCGTCACAAGGGAGAATAGTGCGCGAAATGAAATGTGTAAACCATTCATTGTCATCTAGTTTTCTATCTAATGTTAAATTAAGTGATAAAATACTTTCATTTGCTGTGAGATCGAGGTTACAGTTGCTGGAATGCGAAAGTCTTTTACATCTATACTACCCACAGACATACACGAAAATGTGCAAAATATGTAACCACCCATACGAAACAGTGTCACATTTATTGAATGGATGTACCAAATTTCAAACATTATACCAACAAAGGCACAATAGAGCTGTAGACATTATTTATGAGAAACTGAAATCTGCATACAATAATAAAAGTGACATAACAATAAACAAAGAGATAATAGTTAAACCATCACTTTTCGGCAGCAGCAACGCCTCATTTAAGACTCATGCCGTAAAACCTGATTTAACAATAATCAATCGACAGAACAAAACAGCTTTTATAGTGGAGGCAGCAATACCATATGATGCCCATTTAGATAAATGTTACCAACATAAATTTGATAAGTACTATCCATTGACTGCAGAAATTAACGAACTAGGCTACCGTACGCATGTAATCGTACTGATAATTGGTAGTTTGGGTCATGTGCATGCAAAGTGTGTGAGTGGATTAATGTCGCTAGGGTTGCGGAAATTTGAAGCAAAGGTTTTATGTAAATATGTCAGTATTAGTGCAATTATAGGTTCTTACAGAATATGGAAACTTCGATGTAAAAAACACCCATTTTGAATTGCTGGGATGTTTTCCACACAGTCTACACTCAATTGTGCTCCTCTGTATACTATACCATACGACTATTGTATTTGATGCTATATTTAATATCTCACGCCACTAGCTGTCAAAGTTTTTTTTTTATGGCAAACAAAATTCTGATAAAACCTCCATGTAAAAACAACCATATTGCTCTACTTGAATGGTATTCCTCACACATTTTGTAAATTTCAATAATTCTCATTTTTGGCAGGGTATACCATATCATTACATGCCAATGTCTTTTAGAAAGCTTAAAATTTTTTATGTATGTGTAACACAAAGGTTCGATGTAAAAACACCCACATATAACTACTTGAGACGTCTTCAACACTTTATGTAAATTCTAATGATTCTCCTATTTGCCATGTTGTATCTATTATATCATGTCTGTACATATTAATGTATTTTATGGAGAATAAAGATTCTGATATGTATGTATGTATGTATGTATGTATGTATGTATGTATGTATGTATGTATGTATGTATGTATGTATGTATGTATGTATGTATGTATGTATGTATGTATGTATGTATGTATGTGTGTGTGTGTGTGTGTATGTATGTATGTATGTATGTATGTATGTATGTATGTATGTATGTATGTATGTATGTATGTATGTATGTATGTATGTATGTATGTATGTATGTATGTATGTATGTATGTATGTATGTATGTATGTATGTATGTATGTATGTATGTATGTATGTATGTATGTATGTATGTATGTATGTATGTATGTATGTATGTATGTATGTATGTATGTATGTATGTATGTATGTATGTATGTATGTATGTATGTATGTATGTATGTATGTATGTATGTATGTATGTGTATGTATGTATGTATGTATGTATGTATGTATGTATGTATGTATGTATGTATGTATGTATGTATGTATGTATGTATGTATGTATGTATGTATGTATGTATGTATGTATGTATGTATGTATGTATGTATGTATGTATGTATGTATGTATGTATGTATGTATGTATGTATGTATATATGTATGTATGTATGTATGTATGTATGTATGTATGTATGTATGTATGTATGTATGTATGTATGTATGTATGTATGTATGTATGTATGTATGTATGTATGTATGTATGTATGTATGTATATATGTATGTATGTATGTATGTATGTATGTATGTATGTATGTATGTATGTATGTATGTATGTATGTATGTATGTATGTATGTATGTATGTATGTATGTATGTATGTATGTATGTATGTATGTATTTATGTATTTATGTATTTATGTATGTATTTATGTATTTATATTTATATTTATATTTATATTTATACATACATAAAGAAACTACATGGAGAATTGATCGCGGTTTCCCAAAAACGGAAGGATTTAAGACTCTGTTTATTCATTTCTGGATGTTCTACAGGATTTATGTTGGTGGTTTGTGTGTTCGTTGGTGTGAAATTTCATATGTGTATACTCAATGTGATTATTGAGATTGTCTTATGTTGTAGTGATGATATGCATTATATATATATATATATATATATATATATATATATATATATATATATATATATATATATATATATATATATATATATATATATATATATATATATATATATATATATTTTTTTTTTAAATAAATTGTTCTCATTTATTAATGCGCCGTTCACGACCCTTTCATCCATAATTATTATTACAAGCTCTTTACTATAGTCTCTATTTTTGACCAGAGAAAAGAAAGAGAGAGCGGGCGGTGCTTAGACTATATAAGTGTGTTGATGCTTGGAGAGACAGAAAACTTTAATAAATCTTCTTCCAGGTTGGTCTCAAGTCCACCTCCTATTTACACCTCACTATGTGTAATCTATAACTTTGTCAGGGTCACTATCACTGTCGATTTCACTACAATTGTCTAACTCGACAAATACTCTAACACTTCAACTCAACCACGACAAATGTGAGCTCGTTTCCGGGAATTGAACTCAAAATCTTGAGCAAGGACGACAAATGTTTGCTCGTCCGAGGGATTTTATTGAACTTAGATCATGAGACAACCACAACAATTGAGGTCTCAGTTCGGTATGAATCTCTCACAAGATTCTATCTTTATTCTTGGAGTTTAGTGTTCTGCAGATTATAAGAATTTCTATCCCCTAGACAAATCGAACTTTTTCTTTTGGAAGAAGTCTGAACAGCGTGTTTTCTCCACAGCAATCATAAATCACAAGTTACGTTTATTGTTCATGTTACACATGACTCAGCTGGTTAAGGTTGCTGGTATCACTGCTGAGTTTGTGGTGAAAAAAAAATCTGACGACTATTGTTGTTAAAGTCAGAAAAATGTTTTTTAAGGGTTAAATATTTTTCAGGAGTAGCTCTTCAATCTGAGATAAGAAGCTACAGATAGTCAGTTACTAGCTTGCATCTGTAAAAAGGGACGGTGTTCATTCGGATGATAGTAACCAATCCTCTCAATAGCTGACACTGACAGAAGTGGGGTGGAGTGATGATAATAAGTTTTACCTCACTTAGATTTTTGGGAGTTTTGGGGTTTTGCTTGTCGCAATCAGAGTAGCTACAAACTTCTCGATTTAAAGTTTTCCCATGCTAGCCTAGACTTTATTGATTAATAATAATAATAATAATAAATTCTTTATGCACCAAACATGGCACATAAGGCAGAAACCAGTGCTCTCCAGGTTGTTCGTTGTGACGCCACTCCTCTTAACTCTTGCACATTATTTAGGCCCAACGTTCTTCCTTCTCTTATTATTGTTCTTCTGATTGTTTCTTTTGATCTTTTTTTTTCCTCTTACCCTCAGGAACCCAAGTGAGCGCCTGTAGTGGTATTCTGTTGTTTTGCATTCGTAGGACATGACCGATATATGACCATCGTCTTTTCCTTATATAGTCGGAGACATATTTCTGCCTAGAGTCTTCTCTTATTTGTCGATTAGTCTTGAATTCTTTCCAACTGATGTTCATGAGTTTTCTAAGACATTTGTTCTCGAATGTATTCAGCTTGTTCTCCAATGATTTTGTTATTTTCCAACTCTCACAGCCGTATGTTAACACTGAGATAACATTTGAATTAAACAGACGAAGCTTGGTATGTATATTCAATGATCGTAATTTCCAAATGTTAGATAATCTATTGAAGGCGCTAGCTGCCAAAACAATTCTAGTATGGATTTCTCTTGTTGTGTCACCATCCTTAGTCAGTTTACTGCCTAAATAATTGAAACTTTCAACTTTCTGTAGTTTTTCCCCGTTCAAGATGATATCAAATGTCTCGTTAGAAAAGTTCATAACTTTAGTTTTAGAGGCATTTATTTGGAGACCTATTTTAACCGAGAGATGACACAAATTATTTACTGCTTCTTGGGATTGTCTGGGTGTTGAACTTAAGAATGCTAAATCATCTGCGAAATCCAGGTCCCCCAGGAATTTTCCATTTGTCCATTTTATACCTAATTGTTCATTGTGGGTATAGTTTCTCATAACCCAATCAATAGCTATTCCAAAAAGTAGTGGTGATATAATACAGCCTTGTTTCACCCCTATTTCTACTGTTAACCATTCTGTATTCCCTTTATTTGTTCTAACACAACATCTTGCATTATTGATTATTGAGTGTTAATTCATAAGGAAGTTAATTAGCACCTAGTAGGCTAGGTAACTAAAATCTCTAGGTTTATTCTTCTATAGTGTTTGCTTACCCTGTTATAATGGCCGATCTAGTTAAAGTGCATAGGATTGCCCTTGAGGTAGCTAAGTACATGGAGTACAAGGATAGCAAAATTCAGCCCTTCATAGAATATGCAGTGAGCATGCAGGATCAATACGAAGTAGACGACTGGTTTAACAACCGTTTAATCTTGGCATGGCCCTGTAAAAAAGATGGTGAGAGCGAAGCATCCATCCGAAAGTATGTAGGTGAAGTGATAGAAGAGGAGAAGAAATTGTAAATAGAACTACAAGAAAGGGAAAAGCAAGGACAAGAACGGGACAAGCAATAAGAAACAACGACAAGAAAGGGAAAAGAAGAGATAAGAACGGGACAAGCAATTGGTAACAGAAAGACAAGAATAAGAAAAGCAGCTACAAGAACAGTACCAGAAATTGGAAATGGAGCGACAAGAAAGGGACAGAGAAAACCAAGAAAGGGACAGGTTACACCAAATCAGAATGAATGAACTGGATAGCCAAATCCGGACGATGGATACAGACACTAACTGTAGTCACTCTAGTTCCTCCGCTATTGCGCCCTTATCGGACAATGCCCCTGTAAACCTTGCGCCCATGAAAGATAACTTGCCTGCAAAAACCGTGCCTCAACTCCAGAAAATTGACTTTCCTTTGGACTTGGATCCGAAGCCAAACAAGGAAAGGATTTATGTCGGGACAGCAGCACTAAAACCACGGGAAAGAGTACGAAACGATCCCTGGCATGGAAACTGCACAAAGGTGAGAGAGGTGCTAACAAGCATTATAATTCGGAAAGTTACCGTTTACCAGCCGGAGAACAGCAAACCTCTCATGCTTCAATTCGAGCACCACTTAACCGACACGTGACGCCGAGAAAAAAGAGCCAAACTCTATCACGTCATATTTCGCAAGCTCCCCGGCAGGACAGCGAAAAACCATACGCAGAGGCGCATTCCTCCAACTCAACGATCGGAGAAAGGAGGTGCCGCCCTTCTCATCACACTGAGCTGCTAAGGTGCAAGAATGAGGCGCCTGCTAAAAGGGTTAAATTTTCCAAACTGTTCCAAGGAACTTTGGAAAAAGACATCGAGAGCTTTAACTCGGGCACTTCGCGATCTAACGAGATTTTAAGCCGTCCAGTCCTATGCTTGCAGACTGCGGAGCCTGTAACCCAGGAAGTAGATCTATCAATGCAGGACATTGTTCAACTGACGCAATTAACTTCCTCCGGGGAGGGCAAAGTTGACGTTTTTGATGTACACAGGGCTTTAAGCGAAGGGATCCCTGGTACTCCATCTGAGTCTCACATACTTCTCAGAGCAGAATACAGTGAGGAAAGCTGTCTTACTACTTTACAAGAAGCTATTGTTGACAGCTCTGGCTCACTTCATGCTAGTAAAGGTAAAGCGACTCAACAAATTCTGCAAATCGCAGAAAATGCCTATCTTTCTCCAAAGATAGAAGCTACCGAGATCTGTTATGATTCAGTAGAAACCCCGAATGCGATCGAAGACTCTACGCTTCAGGCATTAGAGTTCTCTCATTGTAATCGCAATATTACAGCGGTCTCAACCCCGCTGATATGCAGCAACGTAGTCGCCTACTCCAGGCCACTACCGAGCAACTTGATCATTTCCGTTTACCAAGCCAGAATTGTGAATGGCAAGGCAAGGAAATTTCCAGACACGCCTTTAGACGGCACAGGTCTGAAGATTGATCAATGCTCCCACCGAAACAGGGGAGTAGGTGTGGAGAGGCAGAAGGAGAAATACGCGAGCGTTTCTTCAGCCAGCAAACTGCTTTATTTGCATACTCGGGTTACTAGCGCGCGGAAAATTCCGGTACGTCGCTGATATCTCAGGTCAGTTAAGTACAAACCTATGAGACGTAAACACCTCGAGTCCAGAAATGATTTTACTGTACGTAACAGGCGGATTACCTATGCAGTGGTCAGTGAGTTCAGGCGGCGCCCAAACTCAAAACGGTTGCGGATTTTTATCCGGTTGATAAACAGGCCGAGCGAACTGTGTAACCAAGGTCAGGTTCACAGGGAAAGGAGTTACGTCAGTGCCGAGTGGCCTAGCAAAATCCCATTCGCCGAACGTCTATTAGACAGAGGGAAGAAAAGAAATGAACTCGTAGCCATACGGACAGACAGACAGAAGTTGGATACGAATTTGGCTTATGAGTATAGGATGTTTCAAGGACATATAACGGACGTCTATGGAAAAGATAAGTTACTGTCATTTAGTCCGTGGTTCACGATTTTTAAACTGGGGGCTAACTTGTCACAGTGACTGATAATTTATTTTACCATCACGTCCCATTTTTTATTACTCTTTTAATGTTCTGGTTTCCTCGACTTTTTGTTTTTTTCTTTTCCTTCGGATTTTACCTACGTGGCCCATTATTCCTCTCTCAGACCCCACCCCACGGCTTTGTTTTCATTCTGGCCTTCATTATAAATTCCCCACTGGTCAGTAGCGGTCAGCTTACGATATTGTTACATAAGGTGCACCTGGTGTTTGTCTGACAAGATGAAACGCGGACCACTCGCTGGATTCAGGGGAGATAAAACTCGCGTTCGGTTTTGTAGTTGTGGCCCTTGAACGACGCAGTGAGCTCTCATAATGTTATGCATTGTCCATCTGGGAAACTTTCTCGCGATTGTTGCTTCTAATGTATAACTTTAGAGTAACATTTGTCTTACTCTTGATTACGTTACTCGCCGAACATCTGTAGAAACAGGCCATACCAGGTGTCCTGGGGTAGCGTCACTTGTAGACAATAAAATTAGATACGACGTAGATTTAATCAGTCAAGCACACTCGTAAATTTTCCTGGCCCATAGATGACCATATGAGACTAAGGCAGAGTTAGCACAGTAGAACTTGATTGTTTGACTATGTTGTCGTCATTCTTCGGGATAAGTAGTCATATCTTTTAAATATAATATATTCATGTTAGCTGATAGGACAGTGACTCATATGGAAAAGGGCAGCCCAAGACTATAATAGCAATGATTAAAATAATTCTAAATCCCATAGTGGAGCATAACTGTTTATTATAACGTTGTTTTAATTTTAGCGTTTGCTTGATGTAAAGGTCGTCTCTTTTTGGGTCTCAGTTTCAGGATATACGGTATCGCTATTGCAAGAGTCCAGTCAGGCGACGAACGTACCATTCTCATCGCTCTCACGGCTCCTGAACGTAATTAGCACCACGAGTGGTCACCCCCATACCTGAAAATATAACCTTTTGTCAACGTGCATCCCTCTAATGGAAAATAAGCTCACGCAGTGTGTAACGAGCCATAGCAAATCTGAAAAATCGTATTTGGCAGTAGTGGTTTCCTACTCGCCTCTTGATCACCAGTCAGAGCTTTGCGGCTTCCAGAATATCTATCAGCGCAGCGTCTTCATCGGAATTGAAACACCAGACGTGTGTGCTTAAACGGAGCACCCAGTCATAAATCAAGTCCACAACCCAGACAAAACCGGATTTAAACATCAAGTACGCAGGCCAACTTACACGTGCTGGATAGTAGCACAGCGGGCCGATTGTCCTGAATTTGACCTCGTCTTGTGTGAGTTTTCGGGTCATCAAAAACCTCTGCACGTATTAGCGGTCAGCCGAATATAGACAGAGAAATCTACAAGCCTCTCTTGCTATTAGGGAGTAAACAACAGTGCATAGATAGTGTCTACAGTGTATTTAATAGTGAAAGTTCATCACCTATAGGAGGATATATATACCTAAAGACACTACCTGGAGTATTGATCGTGGTCCCCCAAAAACGGAAGGATTGAAGACTCTGTTTATTCATTTCTGGATGTTCTACAGGTTTTATGTTGATGGTTTGTGTGTTCGTTGGTGTGAAATTTCATATGTGTATACTCAATGTGATTATTGAGATTGTCTTATGTTGTAGTGATGATATGCATTATTTTCATATATACATATATATATATATATATATATATATATATATATATATATATATATATATATATATATATATATATATATATATATATATCTTCTTTAATAAATTTTACTCATTTATTAATGCGCTGTTCACGACCCTTTTCATCCATAATTAATATTACAAGCTCTTTACTGTAGTCTCTATTTTTGAACACTAGTGACAATACATTTTGCTCTTACATGCAAATGTCTTGAATAATACATGTTGCGTGAAACCAGTAATTTAAATTGATAGTAGGCTGAACACGGCCTTGTCTTTGAAATTCCGTGTTGTGTGAACACGCTCAACATCCATGAGCGAAACTCTCAGGACTATAATAGATATTTCTAGGCTGGCAACCCTGGATTGTAAAATGGCTGAATACTTTTGGCACGGCTCGCTAGATTCTTCTGGCGGGTACAATTTCCCTCAAAGTGCCCCCAAATGACACATGCAGTGGGGATGCATGCTGTCGCAGTAATTAATCCTCAAAGGTGCTTACTAACTTCTTACACCATAATTGACACATCCATTCCTGAGTAAACCAATCAACACCGACATTTTGTCCCAAACTGAACACTGTATTACGGAAATGTCATGAAACACAAACATCATATGAAATCCAAATATCCAAGGTAATAATTCGTAATTCTTCATTCAGAGCTGCTGCAGAAGCATGCGGTGAAGTCCGACTTGGGAACCAGAGAAAGAGGACACCTTGGTGGACAGAGGAAGTCAAAAGAGAAAATAAGAGAGAAGAAAATGGCATGGAAACAATACTTAGGAGCTAAAAACACAACAGGACAAATGGAAAAATATAGAGAATATGTGACACTCAGAACAGAAGCAAAGAACAAAGTGCTAGCAGCAAAACAGAAGTCCTGGAAGAATTTGGAGAAAAGCTAGAAAAAGATGCACAAGAAAACCAGAAATTGTTCTATAAGACCCTAAAGAACATGAGGAAAGAAAAACAATGCCCTCTCAAATTTATAAAGGACAAGCAAGGCAAATTGCTTACTGCCCCGAAGGAAGTAATGGAAAGATGGAAAGAATATTTCTCAGAACTCCTGGATGGTGAGCATGATGAAGCATCAGAAATGATAACCACTGACACAGAAGAGGAAACCAATGATGGTGAAGATGACATAAAGATGGAAGAACTGAGGGCAGCACTAGAGAAAATCAAGATGGGCAAAGCAGCAGGGCATGATGGTATAACACCAGAAATGGTTAAGTACATGGGAGCATCAGGCGACCTATTACTCTTAAAGGTCCTACAGGCAGCATGGTGCAACAAGACCATACCAAAGGGATTGGGAGATTGCCATCATAACACCAATTTTCAAAAAGGGTGACAATCGACAATGTGGAAACCATAGAGGCATATCCCTTCTCAGTGTCCCTGGTAAAATCTACTCTAGAATCCTAGAGCAGAGACTCCGACGCCTAGCTGAGCCACAATTGGATGAGGTCCAGTGCGGATTCCGAGCAAACCGAAGTACTCACACTCAGACAGCTGAGTGAAAAGGCCCTTGAGTATAAGAGTGAGATCCATCTTTGTTTCATAGATCTGGAAAAGGCGTTTGACAGGGTCCCCTGGAGCAAACTTTGGGACTGTTTGGCAAGGAAGAATATTCCAGCACCTCTGATTCATGCTATACAGAGCTTCTACAAGTCTTGCAGAAATTATGTGAGGACAGCAAACCATAAGTCAGTAGAGTTCAGGACCACCACTGGTGTAAGACAAGGTGATATCCTATCACCTTACCTCTTCATACTCCTTATGGACGATGTCATCAAGGCATGTAAGGAGAGAACAAGAAAGTATTCAGTGGGGTACTGGAAGATGAGGCAGGTCTATATTTCAGAGCTGGCATTTGCTGATGATGTTGCCCTGATTGCTAAATCAGAGGCACATCTCCAATCCAACCTGCAAGTCTGGAAGGAAGAGCTGGAGAAGAGAGGGATGGTCATAAGCAGCTCTAAAAACAAAATCCATGGTGATATCACGAGAAGAAAGAAAACATCAGATTAAGTTGGGAGAACAGGTCCTGGAGCAGGTCGACCACTTTAAATATCTCGGAGCTATTATAGACCGAAAGGGAGGCATCAAAGAAGAGTTGGCCACTCGAAAAGCAGCGGCTGGGAGACTTTTTTCAGGCCATAAATCGTGGATTCCTCAGCAAGAAAGAGGTTGGTAAGAAAACGAAGATGGATGTATACCGCTCCACCTATGTCCCAGTCTTGACATATGGATGCGAGTCGTGGGCAATGACTACAACCCACAAAAGCCAGATCCAAACCTCAGAAATGAGGTATCTGAGGAAAGTGGTTGAAGTAACAAGAAGCGACATGGTCCGCAACCAGACGATCCGTCAAGGCCTAAAATCCCATCCGCTGCAGACCCAAATAGAACAGTCCCAACTAAGATGGTTTGGCCATGTCTGCAGAATGGGAGAAGATCGGCTTCCACGACAAGCATGGGAAACAAAGAGCCAGGGATCCAGACCTCCAGGACGACCCAGAGTCCGCTGGGAGGACAACATTAGACAATCTTTGAAGGACCGAGGACTAGAATGGAACCAGGCCAGGAAGAAGACAGCTGATAGAATGGTCTGGCGCTCTCTCTTCCAAACCTCTACACCTCACGGTAGAAGGGGAACGACTAAGTAAGTAAGTAATTCTTCATTCAGAATTAAATAACAAGATTCAGCCATAACATCTCGCCATCTTTTCCGCTCTACAAGCCACCTTACAGTTTAACGTTCCGTCAACAACTCCCCCTCGCACACCGCACTGTTCTCCCGTGTTTTGACCCACAGTCTCGCACGAGGCAACTAACGTAAAACCTGACTGACCACTGTTCATTCGCACTTAACATACACACAGGCCCATGCAATTTACTGTTCATACAAACAACCTCTCTTACTTTAATATTTGTTTACGCACACACACACACACATTAATCATCATCATCAGCGTAATCATCATCATCATCAATACCATATACGCTTGATAATTGTATTACACTAATATCATCATCATCATCACAACATATGCTCGATGTCTGTATTATACTGACATCATCATCATCATTATGTGACATCTACATTACACTGATATCATCATCATCATGTGACAGATAGATAGATAGATAGATAGATAGATAGATAGATAGATAGATAGATAGATAGATAGATAGATAGATAGATAGATAGATAGATAGATAGATAGATAGATAGATAGATAGATAGATAGATAGATAGATAGATAGATAGATAGATAGATAGATAGATAGATAGAACAAACTTTGTTTTCAAAGGGTTAAGAATTGGGCACGCAGGCCCGTCTGACATTCTGCCCTTCCTCTCTCTCTCATCATGTATACTGTATCCTTCCATCCTCACATTTACAGACAAACAGACAGACAGACAGAACGAATGAACGAACGTACGAATTTTATTTTCAAAGTGTTAAGAATTGGTAACGCAGGCCCGTCTTACATTCTGCCCTTCTTCTCTCTGTCATCTTACAATACCCTATCCTTTCAATCGCACATGTATTTTGAGCACTATTTAAGCATACAACATTATCAAGGTAAAATAATAACATACATTTGTAACATCCAGTCATAATCAAATTTAAGTATGTAAAAAAAAAGTAAATAAATAAATAAATAAATTTTTAAAAAATAAATAAATAAATATAAAAAAATAAATAAAAAATAAAAATAAAAGTAATTTTAAAAAATAAATTTAAAAATTTAAATTAAAAAAAAACGCACACAATTTAAACCATTCATACGGTAAATTAGACATAATTGGAAACGTAATCAGATTATGGTGGTATATAATAAGAACTCGTGACATATTGGAAATCTGCTGCTGAATGACCTGGGACTTAGTGTGTTGTCAGCGCATGCGGAAAATGTTCCCACAGTTGAGCAGCTTTGAGTCCCAAACAGATACTGCCACAGGGAGTGAATTGTTGACGCCTCCACTATACGAGATCCAGCTTTATGACCTATACTCCTTAGGGAGGTAAAGGGTATTGATTGATAGATGAATAGATGAGAATCGTGCATATAGGCCTGTCTTGCATCTTGCCCTTCTTCTTACTCATCTTTTATTGCTAGTTATCCAGACATTCTCCAACATACTTCTTCTTCTTCTTCTTCCGTCCTTAGCCGTCAAAGCAGTAAGTGGCCATTACCCCTAGTGGCGTCTTAGGGCAACAGCAGATAGGTTTTCTTTGCCATTGTTTCCCATCACGCCTATTGGCGTCTTTAGGGCAACGGCAAATCAATCCATTTGCTGTTGTTTCCGTAATCGAAGTGACTGGCAAACGGGTGATCAGCCCGTTGGTTAAAACATACTTAAGGTACTAGTTTAATGGCGATGCAACATTATAAGTAGTATAAAAGCATACATTTACAGTATTTGATTACAATTAAGAAGTAAGGTATATTAAAATGAAAAACTAGATCATCAGACCCTCCATACAGTATATTAGATAATAATTCGAAATGTAATCCCTTAGGGCGGCATAGAATTGGCACTCATATGTATTTGAACAGTCTACGATTATATGAGTAGGGACTGTGCATGTTTTTTAGATCATGTGGAAGATTGTTTAAAAGATGAGCAGCTGAGTAAGCCAAGCTCTTCTTGAACAAATCTAGCCTGGGCTTGGGTACCTGTAACTGGTTTAAGCGGTTACTACGTTTTTCATTGAATTTTAAAAGTGGCCACAGATACGTTGGAGCATTCTGAGACAAGATTTTGTTAGCGAATTTAGCTTTGTTAAATAGAAAGCGCTTTCTAAGGGGTAATATTTTATGATAGTTATATAGATCTATACAATGTGTATGGTGTTTATCAGCAACTAGGCGCACTGCACGTTTTTGAAGTGAATGAAGCCTTTTTGTGTTGGATATGGAACAACCATCCCAGATTGTGGAACAATAGTCTAGGTATGTTTGTATGTGAGATGTGTAGAACATTTTCCTTGCCCCCTCATCCAGGAAGTGTTTGATTTTGGCTAATTGGTAAACTTTTTGTGCCGTTAGCTTTGTGAGTGCACTTACATGTGAGTTCCAACTTAGGTGCTGGTCAACAGTTAGACCTAGAGTTTTATGTTCATTTACGTTTTCAATTAGTGATGTTCCAATGTAACTGCAAGTTTTGTAGTTTTTGTCTGGTTGATATTAACATACATTTCCTTTTACTAATATTTATTTCTAAACACCAAGAAGACCAAAGTATTGACAACAGACAAAGTAAAGACCAAACCAGAAATTGAAATTGATAACGAAGAACTGGAAAGTGTCAATGAATTCGAATACTTAGGATCAATCATTAACAGCTCTGGCGACTGTGCAGTAGAAATTAAAAGAAGACTTGCAATTGCTTCACATAAGCTAATACAGATGAAAAACCTATGGCAAGGCACAAGCAAAGAAACAAAGTTACAACTGATCAGAGCATGTATATTCCCAGTAGCAACATACGGCTGCGAGACTTGGACACTCAATAAAACAGTTGCAAAAAAGATTACATCATTCGAAATGAAATGCTACAGAAGGATGTTGAGAATACCCTGGACAGAAAAAAAGACCAACAGAGAAGTACTGCACTCACTAAATGTACAGGAACATTGGCTCCTAAATACCATCGCAATAAGGAAGCTGAAATTTTTCGGTCATATAAAAAGACATAATAGTCTGGAAAAAACAGTGATGGAAGGCATGGTCCCTGGAAAAGGGGAAGGGGTCGACCTAGACGACGGTGGACCCAGGACATCACAGAGAGTCTGAACTTGTCTTTGGCTGATGCAGGTCGACTTGCCCAGAATCGTGATGCGTTCAGAGCAGCTGTAATGGAGACAACGTTCTGGAAAGAATACGTCACATGATGATGATGATGAATATTTATTTGCATTCGATTCTCGTTGCTCCACTTAATAATATTATGTGTGTCAGTTTGTAAAGATAGTTCTAGTGCAGTGCAACTTTTGTCACTAGTGTAAACAGTACAGACATCGGCAAACAGGTCACAGGATGAATGTTTGATGTACAGAGGAAGATCATTGATGTATACGGCAAAGAGAAGAGGGCCGAGAATAGAGCCTTGAGGAACACCGATATCGACAACAGTTGGGTTGGACAAAGAATTATTGTAAGACACCACTTGTTGTCTGTCTGTCAGAAATGATTTAATTAACTTCACCAGCTTAAGGTTTACTTTCATTGTTTCTAATTTTCTTATTAAAATAGTGTGATCTATCATATCGAATGCTTTTTTAAAGTCTACAAAGATTGCTCTACATAAATTATCGTTATTGATGTTTAGATGCCAGTTTTCTATCATTTTTGTTAAGGCTGTGTCGCATGAATGCTTTGGTCTAAACCCCGACTGACTATCAACAAACAGGTCATTATTAGCTAGGTGTTCCATTGCTGTTTTGTGTTTGTGTTTTTCCAGTGGTTTGGACAGCGATGATATAAGCGAAATGGGCCTATAGTTTCTCACCCGGTAATGGGCGATTTAAACGAAACACACCTTCGCCATCCGTGTGCGACGTGGGAGACAGCACAACGTTAAAATATCTCCAATTATAAAGATAACGGGTAAAATAACACGTAGGGATAAAAATATTGGCAAGATATGCCGCGGTTTCTTCACCTACGCCAGCGCTTTCTTCCGCCATTCAAACTAACTAGTTGGGACATGCAGACGAAACGGTACCCTTTTAGACGGGAAGAAAACGGAGATAAAAGAAAAAAATATGACTGAACACGTGTTTGAACCTAAAAGGCAAAAAGACGCAATTGGTAGTTTAAAGAAAAAATTACGCCACTAGTTGACACAATGTAAGGAAATGGACAAAAAACGACCTTAGCTCTTGTTAGAAACAGTCGTATCTTGGACGTTTACGGTACTTGGTTGTTTTATTTGAATATAGCGGCAAACGCAGTGGACGAAAGTTCAAAAACAAATTTCAAAAACTAACCTTAAGAAAAGTAGGTTTTTCTTTAATAATAAAGTTATGAAAATAAAACCTAACTAGTTTGATAGCCCATCTTGAGCAGAGAAATAATATACTTTTAATTACACAGACGGACAGATAACACGGAAGATATTAACGAAAGACTGTAATGTTCCAATCAGACTAGCGAACAGTTTTTGGTACATGCTTTCACTAAAGTTACCTTTTGGCGTCCTTGAGCCCTAAAAATGCAAAAATCAAACTGCAATGAACTAGAGGGGAAAGTCGGAGGATAGTAGCTAAAAATAACTTAGTGGGGCAGGTTTGTGTCAGTTTTTTGCATGTAGTTAGTCCAAAAAAAAAAAAAAAAGTGTATTTTTGTGTGAAAAACCAAGTAGAGACAGACGGAACAACAGAAAATAATACACACTTGACTGAGATTTGACTGAAATTTGACTTTTAGTTTGAATATTTAAAAAAAGTTAGAGGGGAAGTCCGCTGATTGGACAAAAGCATTCATATTATTGAGAAAGAGACGCACATTTGTGCCATTTTAAAAGAAGACTGTCCATTAACACAGTTCTTGTCTGCTAGAGGCGAATTCCAGGAGATAATAAATAAAATTCAGTGGGACGCCATAATCTAGCCAGCAGCTCATCGGAGTTTTGCTAGTACTAAATAACTGTGTTCTCAATTCTGAATTGTGGTAAGGAAAAAAAAAAGCATTTATCTTGTTTATTTTAATATTTTGAGTGATTGATACTGCCATATCATGAAAAATGATTACGACAAGTAAGTGCTTGCTCTAGGTCCCCAGCAGCAGTCCAGGGCCTAGAGACAAACAAATAATATATGAAAACCTATCTAAGACTATGGAAGGCGGATCTATTATTGACATCAGTGGGAACATATCACCCACCTTATTGAATGGAAGAGGAAACTATTGAACATATTTTGGATGCAATGCAGTCTTGGGAAACTGGTACTTTTTGATAACAACTGGGTAAGATGTGCTAAGTTGGTCATAGAGATCTGACCCAATCTATGTACTGTTGTTTTGTGGTGTTGTGTGTAAGAGTGGCGCAGTAAATAGAGTACTGACACATGGCACAGATTTTGTTTCAGAGTTTCTGATCTGGCACTACGATTGTGTCAGATGCTTTTGTAGAAGTACAAAAGCGGGTGTTTGTGCAGCCTAACATTTACTCCAGCTACTGAAAGGAGTGGGCCACAGGAATTCTGTACTACATCGTCACAGGCCAGGTAAGTGCAAACCTGGCCTGCTGGAGATTCATAAACTATTTCCACCATTAATAAAGGAATAAATCTTGAAAATAAAAACATTAACATCAGTCCATATGTCAAGGACAATGAACTTTGTAGCATAGATTGGGCATGATGACGCCACCCCAACTAAACATCCAGTGCTAGTTTTCCCAAGACAGTGTAGATACCATTAATATTAATCATTGTAATAATATACCTATGTACAAAAGTTATATTTGATTATGCAATATATATATATATTATATATATATATATATATATATATATATATATATATATATATATATATATATATATATATATATATATATATATATATATGCATTTCATTGATAAATACCTATCATTTCATATGTTCTGACCAAAAGAAACAATTGGTTCAGGACTAATAAATTAAAAAAAATTTTCAAACTTAAACTATAACAGCCAGAGTTAGTTCAGTGTATTATAGAGTTATAGTATTATTATACTTATTATTTACATGTGTGTGTCTGTGTATTTTATTACCTACACATTACATTTCAGTACCCTAGACTTTTAACGTAGCTAACATTCATAATAGGAGAATAGGTCTGTTTGAGGTCGTAAGTGGTAGCAGAAAGGCCTTCTGTAATTCACATAAACTTTTATCTCAGGAGCCTTCACAGCTGACCTCATCCAGTACACTAGGTAACATAACAACCATACAATAACATCAAAAACCACTACAAATATTGGGGTCTTGTCCGGGGATTAAGTTTATCAAAGACATTAGGGTCTCCTGGTTTGGGAATAAAACTAGTGGGGACAGAGTTTATAAATTTAAAAGTGTCCCTTAAAATAAAAAGTGGAAAATAAAAGTTGATGAATCTTCACAGCCAGTGGTAATTAATTAATTAATTAATATATTACCTTAGTCATTGTTAATTTGTGTGTTAGAGTATGGAAGATCTAGCAAAATTTAGATCGGCTGCTGTGCTGACGGCGAAGGAGATGAATATGGAGGGTCAAGTTTTAATTCAGTATGTAACTTCAGAATGTGACAAGTATATTGAAAGGGAAGATAGGAGGTTAGCTGAAGAGAAGAGGTTACAAATTGAGGCTGATAAAGAACTTAAGAGGCTGCAGATTGAGGCTGACAAAGAGGCAAAGGCATTGGAGGCGGATAGGGAGATTAAAAGGCTCCAATTAGAGACATAAGAAAAACGGCATCAAAGGGAGGCAGAAGAAAAGAGATTGACTGCCGAAAGGGAGGCAGAGGAAAAGAGATTGACTGCCGAAAGGAAAGCAGAAGATAAGAGATTGACTGCCGAAAGGGAAGCAGAAGATAGAAGATTGCAAAGGGAGCACGAATTACGACTAAGGGAGCTGGAATTACAAGGCCATGTTCCGGAAAATGGTGCCAGCCCTTTTGCCTCATCTGCTATGCCTAGTCAGGAACCTCAACCTCAGCTATGGGGTTTAATTTAGACCATTTTGTTGAGAAAGACAATGACATCGAGGGGTACCTCAGTAGATTCGAACTATTAGCTACTACGTATGGGTTAGAGAGAGAGAGGTG
Source organism: Oreohelix idahoensis (assembly GCA_024509875.1). Taxonomy (NCBI): domain Eukaryota; kingdom Metazoa; phylum Mollusca; class Gastropoda; order Stylommatophora; family Oreohelicidae; genus Oreohelix; species Oreohelix idahoensis. Next base: position 109,649 of record JAMPIV010003177.1, read on the forward strand.
GAGTCTTAAGTTATCCCAAGGGCTTAGAGGTACTTCTTATGAAGTCTTTGCAAAGATGAATAGAGACGACCAAGACAATTATGACATGCTAAAGCAGGCTTTGTTATTGAGATATGAAAAGAATGGTGAATTTTATCGTAAGAAGTTTAGAAATGCCAAACTGTTGTCTGGGGAGACATACCACCAATTCTCTGCTAGACTGGAAACCTATTTGGAGAAATGGACTGCTCTGGGGAAGACCCAAGATCTTAAGTAGATGATCATAATAGAGCAATTAAGAGAGTCCATGGCTCCAGACCTGAGAAAATTTCTCATGGAACAAGGTGCAGAGAGGTTGAGGGAGGTTTTAAATGTCGCTGAGAGGTATCAGGCAGCCCAGGCAGAGGTAAGTGGCACTAAAAAGAAGCATGTAGAAAATTTTAAAGCTCCACAGCAATTTAGTAAATTTGATACCAGAGAACAAGGTAATAAAGGCAGGACAAACTTTGATAAGCCAAGAAATGATTATCGTGATAGAAACTCACAGTTCAATGACCAAAAATATAATGAAAGAAAACCGTTTAACCAAGGAAAGAGATGGTGCAAATGGTGTAAGAAAGACAACCATAACACCGAATTTTGTAAAAGGAAACCTTCAAACATTGCTGCAATGAAATCGGGGAAACAAAGATTAAAGGTTAATCCTAATGGACAGCAGGAACCTTATCACCCCCCAGTTTGTGAGGATGTTATTTGTAATGGTGTCACCATCAGGTGCCTATATGATACAGGTTTGGATTATGATTCAGTTGTGAAGTCTAGCCTAGTGGACCCAAGTCAGTATACCACAGAAACAGTGGAAATACAAGGGGCGACTAAGGACATACCACTCATGACACTTCCCATCGCAAGGATAACGGTGAAAACTCGCTATGTGGAAGGAGAAATCAGAGCAGCAGTGATAGATGAACCAATCTACCCTCTGATATTGGGGTGTAGATACGTCTTCTTGGAGAATCCCGAGAGACCTGTGATCATGGCGACAGTGCAGACCAGGTCACAGAAAAATGAGGAAGAAGGTGAACCTATAAATGCTCATCCAGAAGAGATGAGGAAGGCGCAGGCTGAGGATAGGACACTCAAGCCATGTTTAAAAAAATTGCCCAAATGCCACACACCTCCAAGCAAGGGAGAGTACTTTATGAAGAACAAATTGATGTACAGGAAGGCCGGAACTGGAACAAATGGTCACAACCAGCTGGTTCTTCCCACTTCATATAGGGAGAAAGTGATGGAACTAGGGCATGCGATTCCCTTCAGTGGTCACATGGGGATCAGCGCCACAGGACAGCGTATAGCTTGTCATTACTTCTGGCCAGGGATAACGGAGGATATAAAAAGATATGTAAAATCTTGTCCAGAATGTCAAAGGGTAGCTCCAAAGCATTGGACTGCTTCTGCAACTCTAGGGGAAATGCCCATAGTGGGAACACCTTTTGAGAGGGTTGCAGTGGATATTGTGGGACCTCTCACTCGGACCAAGAGGAGGAACAGTTACATCCTTACTCTGGTGGACACTTGTTCTATGTGGGGAGAGGCGGTAGCCCTGCCATAAATTGATTCGAAACATGTAGCAGAGGCACTACTTACAATATTCACAAGATTAGGATTCCCGCATCAAATCTTAATTGATAATGGCTCACAGTTCAATGGAAAACTAACGGAAGAAGTTTTTAAGCTATTTCAAGCCAGACACTTTCATTGTAGTCCGTACCATCCACAAGGGAACGGCCAGGTAGAGAGGTTCAATGGGACTCTCATTTCTATCCTGAGAAAGCTGGCACATGAAAAACCGGATATGCGGGATCAATTTCTGCCCGCACGTTGTTTGCGTATCGGGAAGTACCACATAGTTCAACCGGGATGGCTCCCGCAACCCTGCTATTTGGGAAGCCAATAAAAGGTCCATTGGAAGCCTTATTAAGGACCTGGACAGATGAGAAAGCAGAAGAGACTGTTACCTCATCATATCAATATGTGAACGAGCTGACCACTCGTCTGAAAGCTGGATGGAAACTGGCAAATGATAATTTGAGACAAGCCAGGAAGAAACATGCAGCGTATTTTAATAGGAACGCAAAGGACAGAGAATTAGCTGTGGGAGAGAAGGTGCTTCTTCTACTACCCGGCAGCCAGAATAAGTTGCAAATTGGATGGCAAGGTCCATATACGGTTCTAGAGAAGGTGTCTAGAACAAACTATAAAATTGACAAAAAGGGGAAGTAGAAGGTATATCATGTAAACCTTTTAAAGAAGTATCTGGACAGACCACTCGAGGAAAGCACCCCCTTACTGACCTTGGCTATCGCAACTAAAATGAAAAAGGAACCACTCACCTCACATGAATACCCATTACATCCCTGTGAGACAGCCGCACAGGTAAAAGTCAGTAAGCACCTGACTAAAAATAAGAGGGAGAGAGTTCAACAGGTTCTGGAGGAACATACAGATGTATTAACAGATAAACCAGGACATACAAATTTGCTACAGTATGACATGAAGCTGGTAGACTCAAACCCAATCTGTATGAGAGCCTATTCTGTTCCGTTCGCGAAGGAGAAGGCATTGAAACAGGAAATAGATTAATTGTTGAAAGAAGGGAATATTTCACACAGTGAATCTTCTTTTAGCTCCAGTGTAGTTTTGTTGAGGAAACTGTCTGGGGAAGATAGACTGTGCATAGATTACAGGAAACTGAATGCTGTCACAGAAGGACAAGTGGATCCATTACCAGACACAAAACAGTTATTTGCCAGATTGAACAAGGCAAAATACTTTTCGAAGGTGGATCTTAGCAAAGGCTATTACCAGATTCCAGTGAAGCCTGAAGTTAGACCTTTTTTAGCTTTTAGCACCTCGGAAGGACATTATGAATTCAACATGCTACCATTCGGACTGAAAAATGCTCCGAGTGTATTTTCTAGGATGATGCGCAAATTGTTGGATCCCTTGAATAATCCATGTATCACAAATTTCATGGATGATATTCTTGTCGCCACGGAAACATTTGAGGAACACATTAACTCTCTGAATATGTTATTTGATAGGCTTAGGGAAGCAAACTTAACTGCTAGACCAACAAAATGTTGTATTGGATGCAAAGAGTTGGAATTCTTGGGACATACTGTATATCAGGGTAACAGGACCCCTGACCCCAAGAACTTGGAAAAACTGCAGAGAGCACCTAGACCACAAACAAAAAAAGACGTGCGATCATTCGTGTCGTTATGTGGGTTTTACCAAATATATATCAAAAATGTTAACACTATATGTGCTCCTCTGACTGATCTGACTCGCTAAGGAAATCCAGATAAAATTGTTTGGTCTGCGCAATGTGAATTGGCTTTTCAAGAGTTAAAGGAAAAACTCACTAGCAAGCTTATTCTCAAATTGCCTGATTTGACTCAGGACTTTGTGGTGAGAACAGATGCAAGTAATGTAGGCCTGGGGGCGGCTCTGTTGCAGAGGTCCTCTTCATCCAATTGGGAACTGAACCCAGTAGCTTATGCAAGCCGCAAGTTGAATAAAGCGGAGCAAGGATATTCCACAAGCGAAAAAGAATGTTTAGCGTTAATCTGGGCAATAAAAAAGTTACAAATATATCTGTATGGTAGGACTTTTGTATGTGGTGAGATGTGTGTGGTGAAATTACCGTGATACGACGTAAAAATATCTCCACTTATAAAGATAACCGGTAAAATAACACGTAGGGGTAAAAATATTGGCAAGATATGCCGCGGTTTCTTGACCTACGACAGCGCTTTCTACCGCCATTCAAACTAACTAGTTGGGACATGCAGACGAAACGGTACTTTTAACCCTTTTAGACGGGAAGAAAACAGAGATAAAAGAAAAAAAATATGACTGAACACGTATTTGAACCTAAAAGGCAAAAAGACGCAATTGGTAGTTTAAAGAAAAAATTACGCCACTAGTTGACACAAAGTAAGGGAAAGGACAAAAAACGACCTTAGCTCTTGTTAGAAACAGTCGTATCTTGGACGTTTACGGTACTTGGTTGTTTTATTTGAATATAGCGGCAAACGCAGTGGACGAAGGTTCAAAAACAAATTTCAAAAACTAACCTTGAGAAAAGTAGGTTTTTCTTTAATAATAAAGTTATGAAAATAAAACCTAACTAGTTTGATAGCCCATCTTGAGCAGAGAAATAATATACTTTTAATTACACAGACGGACAGATAACACGGAAGATATTGACGAAAGACCGTATTGTTCCAATCAGACTAGCGAACAGTTTTTTGGTACATACTTTCACTAAAGTTACCTTTTGGCGTCCTTGAGCCTCAAAATGCAAACATCAAACTGCAATAAACTAGAGGGGAAAGTCGGAGGATAGTAGCAAAAATAACTTAGTAGGGCAGGTTTGTGCAGTTTTTGCATGTAGTTAGTCCAAAAAAAAAACAAGTGTATTTTTGTGAAAAAACCAAGTAGAGACAGACGGAACAACAGAAAATAATACACACTTGACTGAGATTTGACTGAAATTTGACTTTTAGTTTGAATATTTAAAAAAAGTTAGAGGGGAAGTCCGCTGATTGGACAAAAGCATTCATATTATTGAGAAAGAGACGCACATTTGTGCCATTTTTAAAGAAGACTGTCCATTAACACACTTCTTGTCTGCTAGAGGCGAATTCCAGGAGAATAATAAATAAAATACAGTGGGACGCCATACTCTAGCCAGCAGCTCAGCTGAGTTTTGCTAGTCCTAAATAACTGTGTTCTCAATTCTGAATTGTAATAAGGAAAAAAGCATTTATCTTGTTTATTTTAATATTTTGAGTGATTGATACTGCCATATTATGAAAAATGATTACGACAAGTAAGTGCTTGCTCTAAGACCCCAGCAGCAGTCCAGGGCCTAAAGACAAACAAATAATATATGAAAACCTATCTAAAACTATGGCCCTGAAGGCGGATCTTATTATTGACATCAGTGGGAACATATCAACCCACCTTATTGAATGGAAGAGGAAACTATTGAACATATTTTGGATGCAATGCAGTCTTGGGAAACTGGTACTATTTGATAACAACTGGGTAAGATGTGATAAGTTGGTCAGAGAGATCTGATCCAATCTATGTACTGTTGTTTTGTGGTGTGTTGTGTGTAAGAGTGGCGCAGTAAATAGAGTACTGACACATATGGCACAAATTTTGTTTTCAGAGTTTTTTCTGATCTGGCACTACGATTGTGTCAGATTGCTTTTTGTAGAAGTACAAAAGCGGTTGTGTGTGCAGCCTAACATTTACTTCCAGCTACTGAAAGGAGTGGGCCACAGGAATTCTGTACTACATCGTCACAGGCCAGATAAGTGCAAACCTGGCCTGCTGGAGATTCATAAAACTATTTCCACCATTAATAAAGGAATTAAATCTTGAAAATAAAAACATTAACATCAGTCCATATGTCAAGGACAATGAACTTTTGTAGCCATAGATTGGGGCATGATGACGCCACCCCAACTAAACATCCAGTGCTAGTTTTCCCAAGACAGTGTAGAATACCATTAATAATTAATCATTGTAATAAAATACCTATGTACAAAAAAGTTATATTTGATTATGCAATATATATATATATACTATACTATATATATATATATATAAAATATATATATATATATATTATATATATATAATATATATATATATATATATATATTATATATATATAAATATATGCATTTCATTGATAAATACCTATCATTTCCCATATGTTCTGACAAGGTAGAAATGAAAAAAGAAACAATTGGTTCAGGACTAATAAATTAAAAAAATTTTCAAACTTAAACTATAACAGCCAGTATAAGTTAGTTCAGTGTAATATAGAGTTATAGTATTATTATACTTAATTATATTATTTTTTACATGTGTGTGTCTGTGTATTTTTATTACCTACACATTACATTTCAGTACCCTAGACTTTTAACGTAGCTTAACATTCATAATAGGAGAATAGGTCTGTTTGAGGTCGTAAGTGGTTAGCAGAAAAGCCTTCTGTAATTCACATAAACTTTCATCTCAGGAAATATAGCCTTCACAGCTGACCTCATCCACCATTACACTAGGTAACATAACAACCATACAATAACATCAAAACTACTACACTCATGTCATCCAAACTGACCATATAACTCTTGATTTGCTCCCTATAGAGCGATGGGAGGAGCGTTCTTGCCCCGACATTTTGACGTGTCGGCTATCGTGTGGTACAGAGGTGGAGAAGAAGATTTAATGTACCCCATATGGCACGACTTCCACGTCGTTCAGGCAGAAATTTAAATTCAAGCATTTGTAGAGTGTGTTCAGTAGCAAATTGTCGTTTTCGAGCAAGTAACTGCGTCTAGTAAAAACAATCAAGATTGAGGTATTTTTCCAGCTTCGTATACATTTATAATGTTCTAATTTTAGTAATTTATAAGACATGTTTAAGTAAGAAGTCTGCTTTGTTTTTTCCTAACAAAATTCAGAGTTTCTCTGTAATTTTAGATAATAACCGATTCGTCAGTTGTAAGTTTTATAGCAGGCCTATATTCTTTTATAGTATATTACTACATTTGACTAAGATATATTGGTCTCAGTTCAAAGTGATATTGTAAAAACAGTAACACTAACGAATGTGAGGATTGCGTAGTCGATTTATTATTAATTGGTGTAGCCTTTACTAATTCGGTATTCTTAAGAACGATAAATTGGTCACTTTAACTTTAGTGCTTATTGCCCGATACATTTAGAGCAGCTCTAGCTCTGTGTGAGTAAGATTGGCTTAAAATATTCAGCGTAAAACTGTAAGGCATGGAGTAAACAACTGGCATTTAATTTTTCAACAGTTAACCTTTTTCATATATTGATATAAATGTGATCATTTAGACCTGACTTATCACTTTGTTTTTTTTTTTTAATTTAATGGAAATAAACTAGTTGAAATATAAAGAAATTTGACATTTAAAAATAAGTTTCTAATGCATCAAACCAGTGATCAGCGGCGTAAACTATGGTCCTGATTATGGACAGGGCACGTCCATGCGGCCACGAGCATCCAGTGGGCCCCGAAATAAAGTGTCATAAAGCACCCTCTACTTAACATAAATCTTTTTTTAATGTACTTTGTGTTAAACATAAATTTCATAGCAAGACCAGTTTCTCATATAAATGATAAAATGATGTCCTGTGTGAGTCAGAAAGTTCTCGTCTGACCATGTCTAATTTTTAGATCTAGCTAACCCGGTAAGAAGATACTGTTTCGATTGTAGTCTCCGTACTACTTTAAAAAGTTATTTCTGCGTGACGGTGGTCTTCTGCGGGTCATGAAAAAAACTTTGATACCTTGTGCTTTTTAAAAATTGCCGTGTCCTGTATTGAGCGTAGCTTTGGACAAAAGCATGGAATCCGTGCATTGTCAAACACTTGACATTTTCTGGTCTCACTGAAATCTGACATGTACTCACACATTCTCCGGACACACATTTCTATGAACTTTAACTCTCTTTTCAGACCCTGTTATTTTGTATCATTTTTCTCATACTCTGACATATCTGACTTCTAAATGTTCCATGGTTCATTTTACTTTGAAGTCTACCCAAAAGAGTTTTACATCAAATTGTTTTAATTATTGAACAGTGCCTACCATATTAGATGTAAAATTAAATATATTTTTTAAAATTTATATTGATGTGTTTTTTTTAAAAAATTGAAGGAAAATTCAACAGGAAAAATACAAACAAATTATAAACATAATATTTTTCACAGAGAAGACAAAAAAAGTATTATTAGAACAATTAACAACAGTCATATTTTATTGTAGTCTGACCATTTCTGCATCATATGTTACATTTCTAAAACAGTTCAAAATTAAATAATAAAATTATGCAAATTTGTAAAATGTTACATACAATTAACTAGGCTTTAAAAAAAAAACCTTAAAAAAAAAATCTGCCACTGATTACATTACAGTTATTATAAGTAGCTGCAACATCTTAGCTAAATTAATGAAATATGACTTCAGTAGACATATTTCTAGTGTAACACTGAATGATCACTAACACATAAGTAAAATCAGTTATAAGGGTGACATAATTAAAAACTCAACACATCTTTATATATTTCCTACCAAGGCATGTGGTTTTCTGACAGACAATTCATACCTGCATGAAAACATAAAAAAGTATCACAAACTTTACATTTAACTTCTATTTTTCTTTCAATTTGTGCAGTCTGACAGCAAAGGTTTACAATTAATTTTGTATCCTTTGTAAACTCGGGGTCCCGGCGTGCCGAGAAAAAACTGGTGGCTTTGAAGCGAGTGGTACATCATCATACAAACCTATGTTCCCCAATTCCCTGATTAGTTCTTCTGTAAACTGTAGCTGCAGATATATAGCTGGTCTTTTCAGTTATTCTACATCTGGGTGTTTTTTTCTGCCAGTGGTGAAATAAAATGTAAGCATTTACCCTAGCAATATCCAGAAAGTGAAAAAAAGAGTTTTTCCAATATTTATTTTTCTTTCTCAAAACATTGTACTTGTTAATCATCTGGGTCACTCTTGTCCACTCCCTTCATGTATATATATTGTAATCCCTTACAAAGATTTGTCCTGTCTAACATTAACCCACCTCATTGCATCTCTGATACTATTTTTTGGTAAAATTCCTTTATATTTGAAAGTGCAGGCTCGAAACCCCTTTCTATTTCGAAATTTAAGAAATATGCCACAAGCTCCAATCCCTAACGTGGAAGTCCTTCAGTTACTGAATGGATGTATAACAATTATCAAAATAAACTATATATCCCTGTCTCACCAAAGGTGTCAAAAGAATTCATAACTACAGCATAAGCTAAACCACATGGTCCATTTGCAGTGTTCCTACCTAACTAAACATCAAAGTCATAACTATATCCACTAACAGCATCAGCAAGAACCCACAAGTTCATCCCCTATTTTGTTGGCTTGTCTCTAATATACTGTCGAAAAGAATAACGCCCTTTATTTCTAACCATATCATTTTCAAAAGAAACATTTTGATCAGGTGGGTATAGGTTGTTGCACTTTATTCTAATATATGTTTACATTCTTACATTACATAGCTTATCTTGAGAGTCTTCATTCTTGGGTCTTAAACTTAAAAAAAAACTCATTATTGCTTTGAATCTGTTTTCTAAACATAAATGCCCCGGCCCACAGTCCATTGAGTAGAGACTTTTCCTTAACCAGAGGCGATCAATACTTGGGCCTGGTACCAGACCATCGTACATTAGCAAAGCACAAAAGCGATAAAACTCCTCTGGAGTAACATCATAACATCCAGTAAATACAGTAGGCTCGTTATGACCATGCTGCTGATCCTATTAATTTTTTAAACTGACACAGGTAACCAACAATGTCGACTGTAAAAATACAGTTTGAAAAAGTCAATGGGCCTCAAAACCTGCTTCGTATTTTCTCTGGTCCTACACCTCTGACAGTTGCAGACCTGGAAACCCTCTCAGGCAAAAAGGGTGGAGGCTTGGAAGGTGGGCCTTCATCAAAGCCCATCATAACCAAAGCATCTGCAAGAAGGAACATATATAAAATTAATTTTTTAACTGATAAATTCTCGCAACATCGTTTTATTTCAATATCTATTTTATAACGCAAGGGCAACAACTGCTTGAAATTTATAGTCACTTTTCTCGGTAATCGGTTTCCGCGCACCACTAGTGGAGTGAGCGATTTGGAATGGCGAAAGAGATGCCTCGTTGAAGAGGGGATCTCCGCTATTTTTTTGTTCTGTCAGGAATGTGAGAGTCCTCTTATGGATATTTCGTTTATTCGAGATAATACCTCTAGTGTATTTGCACATGCCGGGAGGCATAATATTTCTGTGTATTTCCGGAAGGCAAGGTAAATTAACATTTTCATTAACTCTATCGATTTTTGGTCGTGAACGATTTCTGGTTCATAGCCTGTCTTCGAAAGTCGTCGTCACGAGATGTTTTCCTAGCTCACATGTCGCTGTATTGTACTGCATCGGTTGATGCAGGTACCAAGGACCATTACTTGCTACTTTGTTAAATGAACTAGGGTTGGAAAACCTTTATTATCTAGAGGATATTTTTGAGGACATTATTTATACTTCGGCAGACGTGTCTGTCTTGCTGAAGTCAAACTAAGGAGAGTGAACTGATCTCATACATCTGGTTATCTCCTGGCTGTTATAGAAAGGGATGGAGTTTTTCACCTGACTACATTTACAGCACTTTGAAATATAACATGCATCTGACTCATCATTGTAATGCTGTCTACCGTCTATTGCTGTATTGAATGTTGCTGTGATAATGACTGTTTGATGTGTCTACATATTCGCGTAACCATTTTGTCACTGTGGCGTCCACAATAAATAATGAAGAAAAACGTCAACGGCTGTTTCAAGAATCATTGACTTTATACGTCGTGAGTTTACTGACGTCCTATGTGGATTGCCCTGTTATTTTTTGTATGAACATTGTTTTGACTGAACACATCTGCACACACTACACAAAACCAGACATGCGGATACCATCCATCATCATATGGCATCACGCATCATTTGGTGGCCATAAGCTGGTTTGATTCTGGTACCAGCAAACACGGGGTCCCTTACCCACTTCATTTTCAACAAGAATTCATCAGCATCCTTCAAGAAATTAACATTCTTCAATACAGTCAACATCTTCAAAATTTTCAAAGTACTCGGCGTTGCCCGGTAAAAGTCAAAATTTCAACTTTTTGACGGAAACAAGAATTTGACAGTACCCGGCGTTGTTACATGTTGCCGGATAACTCGGACTGCTGTTATCTTTTACGCAAGTCAAGCAAGTTGCTGCTGCTGTCAAGGTTCCAGTGCTGTCGTTTTTGTGAAGGTCAAGTGCCGGTTGAAACGGGTTGTTTTCTGAAGAAGGCCAAGTACCGATTTCCATCAACTTACTTTTGGATTAGAAGGTCAAGTGCCGAAACAACTCAACACACAGTATTTCAGAAGCTCTTGTACCATCGTGTTAGCAGTGGAAGCAGTTCAGATGTGCCATCATCGTTGGAGCTTCGCTCTTTAGGACGTTGATTGACATCCGTTTTTTTCTGCTGTTCTACGATTGGAAGCCTATAAGTTAAGTGGCCTGTTTGTATGTAAACTGTGCCCTTATACTTCTGCTGAGTCTTCTGTGTATCATCTCATTCTATATGTTATATGTTTATATGTTATTCGTATATTTATATGTTTATATTTCAGCGGGTTCTCGGTTGGGTGGTGTCTCCGTTAGATTATGCCACGTCATAGAGGTCGTCTATTGTGAGCGTTTTCTGTAAGGTTTGCAAATTTCCAATACTGGAATTTGCTAAGCGACTTCTGTTGCTATTTATGTTAGCTGTGATGACATGTTTTAATATTGTTTTCGTTATTATTTCGCATTCTTTAGTTTTGTTTTGATTTGTTTTTATTTGTTAGCCTACTCTTGTCTATAATTTAGTTTCATACAACATTTTTGTTTATACACTGTGGTGTCATGTATTTTGTTTAATTCTATCGCAGATATCGTCACATTTTTTGTGATATTTCATTAATTTCTGCTTTATTTTTTAGTTGATTTCTGCGAACGTTTTTGTATTGTTGCTGATCTTTGTTATTGTTTACATTGTTATTGTTTACATTGTTTGCATTGTTTACATTTTCAATGTTTACATTCTGCATGTGTTTACATAGTCATTGTTTACAGTTATAGTAATTAGTTAATGGGCTATGCTAATGCACTGTTACTACTACACTGATGATAAATGAATGATGAATAGTGTCGTGCACTATTGAATGAGAAGTGCACTTATGATCAAGAATTGAGTGCTGATATTTCATATACAAGTTCTTTGATTGGAGACTTGTTTCCCACAGAGACTGGGATAATATAATGTGATGTGAATATACAAGTGCTTAATTAAGACTTGTTACACTTAGGTTTGAAATAAATTAGTTAATTATTTCAGGTTTGGACTCATATGTTAGACAACATGTCTACATTTGAGCACTTTATTGAGCAGGGTAAATTGCTTGGGAAGACTGGTGATAAGTTAGAAGAATTTGCAACTGCTCGATATGATAAAGCAATGGAAGCTGAACAAAAGAAACTGCATATGGAAGCTGAACAAAAGAAACTGCAGATGCAGGTGGATGAAAAAAGATTCCAAATGGAAATGGAAAAACAAAAAAGGGAATCAGAAGCTGAGGAAAGAAAACTCCAGCTACAGCTAGAAGCTGAAAGACTTCAAAAAGAGGCTGAGAATAAAAGACTTGAAAAAGAGGCTGAAAATAAAAGACTTGAAAAAGAAGCTGAAAATAAAAGACTTGAAAAAGAGGCTGAAAATAAAAGACTTGAAAAAGAAGCTGAAAATGAAAGACTTCAAAAAGAGGCTCAGGCTGAGGAAAGAAGATTACAGAGAGAGTCTGATGAGAGGAAAGAGAAAGCAAAAATGGAACATGAAGAAAAGGTCTTAGCTTTAGAGTTGGAAAAATTGAAATTGACAAGCATGAGTAATGGTAATGATTCAAACAAGGGTTCATCTTCTGGTAAGGCTAATAATGATACTTTTAAGATTAAGTTACCAACATTTAGTCCTTCCAGCGATGACATAATGTTCTATCTGGACAGATTTGAACAAGCATGTACAGCTCATAACATAGACAAAGCAAAATATGTTTATCAGTTATCAGGGATACTGACAGGTAAAGCTCTAAGTATATTAAATATGGTGGATGAACCTGACAAGAACAATTATGAGGTTGTCAGGGCCGCTTTGTTAAAGAAATATCAGCTTAACGAAGACGGCTATCGTCTACAATTTAAAAACATGTTACCTGAAAATGGAGTTGAATTCTCCGAGTTTATTGCAAGAATACGCATTACTTTCTCACGATGGGTTGAACTATCTAAGACGGAAAAAACTTATGAAGGACTGATGGACTTAATACTTAGAGACAAAGTCATGTCGTCTGTCAATGAGTCTTTCCTTGCTTTCCTTCATGAACGTAAACCTAAAACAATAAAAGAAATGGAAGATTTCTGTTGCCAATACGTAACTGCGCACCCACACATAACCATGGGTAACTCTAAGGTGAAAGAAGGTTTACCAGTTGCTTCGGCAGCTCCGTATGGCCAAAACTTTGCTCGTAGATTCCAACAAAATTTTGATAGAAAGAGTAGCGGTAATTTCTGTCAAAATCATGGAAATCAATTTCATGGTGATTCTTCTTCGAAGAATTGGAGACAACCTGATAGTGGTCGTTACTATCACCCTAATAATTATAGGCATTTCAAAAGAGGATATGGTAATAGAGGTTATTCCTGCCGAAGACCTCAGAACCAAACAAATAGATGTTCGCATCAATGTGAACATGATAGTAATCGTGGAAACTGGAATTCGAACCAGGATAACAATTACAATAGAGACAATAATAACTGCAGAGATAATAATAACTTTGATAACTTCAGAGGTAATAATAGTCGGGGTAGATCTCAACACAAAAAAAAGAGATATCAGCAGGCTAATGCTGTACAACAGGAAACTGAGGGAGCCTGTAATCATGTTGTTGATAGTAAAAACTTTGACGCTGTCACTGGTTCTGCTTTTGACTTTGAGAGAGCAAACAAATGCCCCCAATGCAGTACTTTATTCGAACCGGGTACCATAACTACTTTGAGTTGTGGTCACCCACTTCCCGCTCTTCCTGCTGCTGTTGCGCATGACGGGAGGGGTTCTTTAATCCTACATAAGGGTCTTGTTAATGATACTCCGGTCTCACTACTTTTCGATTCCGGATGCACCACTATTGGTGTTAGACAATCGCTTGTAGATCCATCTTGTGCTACAGGAAGGGTTATTAAATGTGTCACATTTGGCGGCACTCTAGAAAAATATCCTACTGCTGTAATTCGCATTGCCACTCCTTTCTTTACTGGAGATGTGCATGCTTGTCTCTTACCTAATCCTATTGCGGACCTTATTATTGGTCGTATTCACGGAGTTAGGGAGTGTACCCCACAGCAGATTGCTGCTTGGGAAGATAATAACATGCAAGCTACAAATGCAGTAGTTACAAGAGCACAAGCTCTACAAACACCCGAAACTTCACTGAATAGTGATAATGAAGTTGATAGCCAAGATAGTCACTTAGTAATTACTCGTGACTCTTTCATAAAATTGCAAGAAGAAGATCCTTCTTTAAAAAAATTCTTCGTTCTTGCGAAGAAAGGTGATCCGAATCAGGATACAAATAGAAAATCTTGGATTGCAATGAGAAACGGCGTACTTGTACGTATGGTACAAGATTCGACTACGTCGGTATTACAACATGCTCATGACTCGCAATGTGCTGGACATATGGGTTTTGCCCGTACGAAGTCGAGAGTCCTTGCGGCTTTCTTTTGGCCTTTTGTCAATAAGGACATTCGTATTTACTGCCGATCATGCAAGGTATGTCAGGAGGTCAAATCTAGAGGACCACGACATGCTGCGCCTATCCAGGCTGCTGACATTCCTATTCGGCCGTTTCAGAAAATGGCCATAGATATTATTGGCCCTTTTAAGGTCAAGTCGGCCAGAGGACATCAGTTTATCCTTACATGTGTCGATATGTGCACACGTTGGCCAGAGGCTATTCCTCTTAAGAGCATATCTACTACAGATATCGCAGATGCTCTTTGGTTGATATTTTCTCGCTTGGGGTTCCCCAGAGAAATATTGTCAGACCATGGCACTCAACTCATATCTGACACTATGTCACAGGTAATGTCTACCTTACATATTGAACGATCTCTCAGTAGTATCTACCATCCTATGTCTAATGGGTTAGTTGAGCGTCTGAATAGAACGCTCAAGACTTTGCTTGGTAAGATAACTGAAGATCATCCTCAAGATTGGGACAGGGTTTTACCCGCGGCTCTCTTTGCCTATAGAGAAGTCCCTAATGAACACACAGGATTTTCTCCCTTCGAACTTGTCTTTGGCGCGCGTCCACGCGGCCCTATGTCTTTATTACACGATCTCATCACTGCCGATGATATTAGCGATGAAACTCAATCCTCATATGAGTATGTCATTGCTCTTAGACAAAAGATCATTGAGGCATGTAAGCTAGCAACTGCTTCATCAGAAATTGCTAAAGAGAAGGCAAGGCAGTTTGCTAACAAGAATAGATGTCTACGACAACTTTGTCCAGGTGACAAAGCATTCGTCCTACTCCCCAGTAGGGAAAATAGACTTCTTATTGCATGGAAAGGTCCGTATGCAATAGTCGCTCGGATTTCCGATGTTGACTATGTGGTCGATATTGATGGAAAGCATAAAACTTTCCACATAAACATGCTTTCGGAATTTCACGAACGTCCGGACTATTTGCTGCCTATTTTCCAGGCAACGGATGATGCTCCTGCACCTCACGGTCATTATTCATCCCTGTCTGTCATACAGGATGAGGAAGCTACCTTCTCTGATGTCAACCTTCCCCTTCCAGTGGTTCCATTACATTCCACGGAATCTTGGAAAAACGTTTCTGTTTCTCCTAATCTTTCTGGTGACGAACATCGACAAGTCTCGTCGATGTTACAAACATTTCAGGATGTTCTCACTGACATTCCTGGACACACAGATGTCATAGAACATGACATAATTCTTACCGACAATAATCCAATTAGGGTTAGGCCGTA
This sequence comes from Oreohelix idahoensis, assembly GCA_024509875.1. Classification (NCBI taxonomy): domain Eukaryota; kingdom Metazoa; phylum Mollusca; class Gastropoda; order Stylommatophora; family Oreohelicidae; genus Oreohelix; species Oreohelix idahoensis. Next base: position 125,418 of record JAMPIV010003177.1, read on the forward strand.
TCCTATTCCTATACACTTTCAGTCGCAAGTGGAAAAGGAATTGGATGAAATGATTCAATTAAATATAATTGAACCATCGACTTCACCATATTCTTCTTCCATGGTTATTGTCCGGAAGAAGGATAAGAACATACGAATTTGCGTTGATTATCGCAAATTGAATCAGGTCACAAAGTTCGACGCTGAACCGATGCCTTTGTTAGAAGATCTACTGATTAGACTTTCTAATTCTAGATTCTTCACTAAACTTGACTTGTCTAAAGGTTATTGGCAAGTGCCTTTAGCAGAGCATGCCAAACCTCTTACTGCTTTTTCTACACCTAGGGGTCTATTTCAATGGAATGTTATGCCTTTTGGTCTCATGAACGCCCCTGCCACTTTCGTTCGCATGATGCGTCGAATTCTGTCACATCGTTCGGATGTCATCGCATACTTAGATGACATCTGTCTCTTCAGTGATACCTGGGAAGATCACTATTTAGGGTTATATGACTTACTGTCCACTCTACGTGAGAATAATTTGACAGCAAAACCTTCTAAAGCTTTTGTTGGTTTTGGTGAAATCTCTTTCCTGGGTCATCGTGTTGGTCATGGTCTCTTGAAGACAGAAGACCACAATACTTCCAAAATACTGAACATCTCTGTTCCTAAAACGAAGAAACAAGTTAGGAGTCTCTTAGGTTTAATTCAATTTTATGGGAGATTTATTCCAAATTTATCTTCGATCATGGCACCTCTATCAACATTGTTGAAGAAAGGTTCGCCTAATCTGGTCCGTTGGTCTGAAGAATGCCAATCTTCACTAGACCAAATCAAGAATATATTTTCTTCTCCTCCCATCTTAAGATTACCTACTCTTGATAGGACTTTTGTTCTTCGGAGTGATGCTTCATCCACTGGGATTGGAGCAGCACTGATGCAAGAATATGCAAATACTCTGCATCCTGTTATGTACATTTCTAGAAAACTAAATGCGGCAGAGAGGAACTACTCGGTTTTAGACCGTGAGTTGTTAGCGATGGTTTGGTCAATTCTAAAACTACAAAGATTCCTCCTGGGCGCACATTTCATTCTAGAGACTGATCAGAAAGCTCTTACAGCTATTCAGACTAAGAATTTGAAGAGTTCGAGATCCACTCGATATGCTATAGCTCTTCAACCTTTTCACTTCACGGTACGAGCTATCCGTGGTGCGGATAATGTGATGGCTGACATTTTGTCTAGATGCCCACATGACTCCAACTAATACTTCTGTCCTATATTTCCATATATTACAGAGTCATAACACACCTATATTTCTACAATAGATTAGCACATCTGTACTTACTTTATATGTACACACTATCGTGCTTTGTTGTCATCTTCTTCTGTTCGTTTTTTAAGATGATAGAGGAGGACTGAGTAGTTAATATAAGGGCCGTTAGTTTACTAAACAGCCACAATTATTAATAATGTATTGTACCTTATGAAGCATATTAGTTATTAATTAGCATTATATTGCTTGTACTTTCTCAGAATGTCATTGTTGAGCTGAGGACTTACCTTACTAGTATCAAGCATGACGAGTTCTAGATTGTGTACTTACCCTCGGAATACCAGAGCATATGTCCTGGATCGTCATGTAGTTTAACTTTACTATGTACTTATGTCATTACATGTCAAAGAATGTACTATTTAAATTTTCCTATCAGATTTGTACATCCATTTTTAAAGACAATATTAGAGTATGCTGTTTAATGATGATTATAGTAACTTGCATACGTATATTGTGTTTACATGCTAACGTGATGTGTGTTGGTGACACCTCCCCGATGTGAATATTTTTTTGAGACATATTTATTTTTCTGTTGAGGTATATCCTCACCAGACACTCTATAATTAGCCTATTGTTTGGCAATTTAGTTAATTATCAGCGCATAATTCGTGCGTTTTGAGCCGCTTATCGCATGCTCTTTGATATTGAAAAAAAAAAAAAAATATGTTCCACATTTTTTTTTTTATCGGGAGGAGGTGGTGATATGTTGCGTGATAAATTCTCGCAACATCGTTTTATTTCAATATCTATTTTATAACGCAAGGGCAACAACTGCTTGAAATTTATAGTCACTTTTCTCGGTAAGCATTTGTCTTCTCGCGTTGGTATCGAATGCAGTTAAGTTTGAGCTGTGGTCATTTTGCGCTGGACTGCGCATGACTTGTCTTGCTTCTTGGTCGATCGGTTTCCGCCCACCACTAGTGGAGTGAGCGATTTGGAATGGCGAAAGAGATGCCTCGTTGAAGAGGGGATCTCCGCTATTTTTTTTGTTCTGTCAGGAATGTGAGAGTCCTCTTATGGATATTTCGTTTATTCGAGATAATACCTCTAGTGTATTTGCACATGCCGGGAGGCATAATATTTCTGTGTATTTCCGGAAGGCAAGGTTCCAAGGACCATTACTTGCTACTTTGTTAAATGAACTAGGTTTGAAAAACCTTTATTATCTAGAGGATATTTTTGAGGACATTATTTATACTTCGGCAGACGTGTCTGTCTTGCTGAAGTCAAACTAAGGAGAGTGAACTGATCTCATACATCTGGTTATCTCCTGGCTGTTATAGAAAGGGATGGAGTTTTTCACCTGACTACATTTACAGCACTTTGAAATATAACATGCATCTGACTCATCATTGTAATGCTGTCTACCGTCTATTGCTGTATTGAATGTTGCTGTGATAATGACTGTTTGATGTGTCTACATATTCGCGTAACCATTTTGTCACTGTGGCGTCCACAATAAATAATGAAGAAAAACGTCAACGGCTGTTTCAAGAATCATTGACTTTATACGTCGTGAGTTTACTGACGTCCTATGTGGATTGCCCTGTTATTTTTGTATGAACATTGTTTTGACTGAACACATCTGCACACTACACAAAACCAGACATGCGGATACCATCCTCATCATATGGCATCAAAAATTTTGAATCCATATGACACCACGCTAAAATTACCCGCTCAAGACTAACTATAGTATTTGAATCAGTCTTAGAACCCAGTCAAATTTACCGCCCAAAATTTATCTATCGTATTTGAATTTGTCTAAGAACCCAGTCAAAATTTACCGCCCTAAAATATCTAAGAGTATGGTACAAATTTAACAACCAATCAAATTGCTTCTTTTTCTTGTAGTGATTAGAACATTTTTTTGTTGACGTGATAAAAGGGTCTATTTTGTGTTTTTTACCGAACGAAGATATTTTATTTCTTTAAAACTAAAGATAATTAAACTGAAAGGAATATCTCAATTTATTGCGCTGATATTACTTAAGAAATAAGCGTAAAGATTCCTTCATAATAATATTTTATTGCAGTAGAAAAATTGATTTTAGTGATATTTTCATATCAGGGTAATTCCCGATTTAATTACTTAACAATTAGCTAGATTGACATGCAAGGAAATAGCTAACGAATATTCATATAGAACGATAGATGTCAATTGGTCGTTTAATTAAAACCTTCTATAATTAAAATTGGTCCAATAATAACTGTAATATAAAATATTTAAAATAAGTCAAATTGAACGAACAGGCTGGAAATCCCTTAGAATAAGATTATTAAAATGTTTTTTTGACCTTCTTTTGATTGGTCACATGTATCCCTATAAATAGAAACGGAGACTTAGAAAGCCGCCACTATTATTTGAAAAGATACCGAGCTGAATGAATCTAGCAGACTGTGTATACCAAGTCTTTTGCCCTTCTGACCTGTTAACAGAACTAGATTCCCATTGAGGCCAGTTCAGCTTGTGTGTTTATTGCCTGATGGTAAGAAAGATATATATATATATACATATATATATATATATATATATATATATATATATATATATATATATATATATATATATTGTTAATTATTAACCTGTGTATACCCGATTATGTGTTCGAGGCTAAGTAGAAAGTGAAACTACAGGACAGATGTGTTTCGGTCACACTGACCTAATAGTGAAAGTGTGTAGTTTTACAGACAGGCTCGAAATGGAAAAAAATGTGTATAATGTTTGCAAATATGACACAATTACGACCATAAGTTTTAGTAGGGATTTAAATTTCTTCTGGAGTTGCACACTGTTCCAAGATTATGAGATAGATGTACAGGAATTGTTGGCATGAAGTAATCAAGATGTTACATATTATTTTGTACTTAACCTGATTATCGTACGGATGACTATCATGGGCTAAGGATTTTATCAGTGACTTAGTACAGAAAAGAATAATCACATGGAGCTGGCTGTAGGAAAAGAAATTATATATCCTGTGCAAATTGTTAGCACAGAAACTGAGAAGGGTAAGATGTAGTGTTATATATATATATATGTGTGAGTGGGGTGAAACAGATACCTACATGGAATGTGGTTATCCTTTCTTCCAGGTTCTGTCTCGCCATTACCACTTAGCTGCATTCACTCGTGAGGAAGACTGTGTGTGACAAGAGCGCCGCACATATTAGGAGCTAGACCCAACTTTTCTCATCACGAAACTACAAGTCGTGTGGTCCTGACTTGTCGAGTAAAGTTCAGCAGACGAACAGATACGTCTCAGATAGAAGCCATTGAAAGCACATCCACAAGAATCACAGTTAAAAATATCCATCAAAATAGAAAAACCTTCTATGACGAGATATAAAAGACATAGAACATATTTATATAAAACCTACAGTCTTGTGATAGTGAAAATTAACATCTAGAAGAACAGAAAGTGTGAATAGTAGCCCCTGTGAACCAGATTCAAGATGGAAGAACGTTTCCAGTTTATTTATTTTGAGCTGTAAATATCATTTCAATTCTTTTGAGTATTCCTGACCTGAAAAGATTGAGGTTCAGGACAATTAAATTGTATATAAATTTCCTAGTCTTGCTTAACAATTTTACCTAGGCATTATTTTTGATCGCCGTCTGACTTGGAAAAAACAGGTTGACAGAAATCGAATGAGAGCAAGACAAAGAATGGCAATTGTGAAAAAACGTGCTGGAACATCTTGGGGTGCAGATGAAAAAGTGCTTCAGACGTTGTACACAGGGCGAGTGAGACCAGTTCTTGAATATGGCATGGCAAAATGGGCAACAGCAGCTTAGATAAACTTCGATAAAATTAGCAGACTCCAAAATCAAGCAATGAGAATTATAACGGGAGGCATGAAGTCAACACCTATAAAAGAACTCGAAAAGAGTACATGCCTCCAGCCAATGACAGACAGAAGAGACTGCAGAGCTCAGCAACAGGCCGAAAAATTCAAATGACTAACAGACCACCCAATGTGCCATAGAATAAATGCTCTTAGAAGGCAAAGACTCAAACGAAGTAATTTTGTAGAATCAACCAAACCACAAATGAGAGCAGTATCCATAGATGAAATATCCACTGTTAAACCCATCTACACTGCACACAAGCTTCCAGTGTGGAAACAAAATCGTTTCCCTAAAATGATAGAAAACATTCCTGGAATTGAAAGTAAAAAGAGCCAAACTGCAACAGATAGAAAATCCATAGCGACAAAATACACAGAGAAACATTATCCACGCAACACCTGGACCCATGCATACACAGATGGATCAGCAACAAATGCAACAGAAAATGGAGGTGGGGGTGTCTTTCTGACCTTAAGCCCTGGTTCAGAAAAAAGGCTGTTAGTGGCGACAGGACGATTCTCCAGCAACTTCAGAGCAGAGGCAGAGGCCTTGAAAACTGCAGCAGAGGTTATATTGACAGAAGAAACGGCAGAGAGACAAGTTGCTTTCTTTACTGATGCACAGTCAGTAATTGCAACGTTGAAAAGCCAAAATAATACAGACCTGGATGATCTCAGAGTAGTGCTCCACAAACTTTGTCAACGATTCAAAAGTGTTGTGATCCAATGGATCCCATTTCATTGTAATATCGCCGGCAATGAAGAGGCTGAGAAAATGGCAAAAGAAGGTTCACATCTACCTCAGCCTGATGCAAGCATAACTTTTGAGGAGGCAAATAGTTTTATCAGAATCAGTTACAGAAACAAATGGAATGTAGAACATCCAGGGCACACACAGAATGATGCTTACTACCAGCTCCACAGAAGAGAACAAGTGGTAATCTTCAGACTCCGCACTTGCCACAACAGATTGAGATACCATCTATTCAACAAGCTGAAGATAGGAACTACCGATCAGTGTAACTGTGGCACTGATAAAATGACTGTTGAACATCTGCTTCAAAGTTGCACCTTATATGTGGTACAGAGAAAGTGCATCTTATCTGGCACTATCCTAGTATCCTCTGATACACCTATTTGTCCAGGATAGCCTATACTTTAGTAAGATCAAAACCTCTTATGAAACTTATATTACTAAAATTTGTGGCATAGAAGAAAAGAAATGTGAAGAGCAAACACAATTCAAATATGAGTTTCACCGTGCAACACACTTGTTCAGTCAAAAATGAAATCTGAAGTATCCGCAGTTAAATAAAGATTGACAAAATCTTAAATATTTCTCCGAGCCCTCCCCAAAATGTGCAAGCTAAATTGTGGATACGCCGACCCTTGATTAGTGTGATACGACTGCTGATGACGACAGTGGCATCACTTAGCAGTGATGTTGAGACAAGTAACGTTGCTGCTGATTAGAAAAATGTGCTTGAAAGTTATGTTATTGATAACTGCGGTGATGTCGAAAATAAATGTGTACAAATATGTGGCTGAGTTTTTGAACAAAAATTAAACCCAGTACAAACCCGGGGGGTCGGAGAATTTGGACCATTTTGAAAAAGGAACGACAAAGGACAAAACGCCAAATGTGGCCAAGGATATAAAAGTGCAAGACGAGAGTACAAGTCGATGCTAACCTGTATGGCGACCAAGAATCCTACGGGCACATGTCACTCCCAGAATGTTCGAACAGATCTATTATTTTAACTGGACTTTTCCCATTTACAAACATGCGCTAACGTCTCTGCCAATTTTTTTTTTTAAAACAAAAAATAAAACTGCAAATTTCACGGGGTTGTTTGAGTTGTTCAGAAATACTTTACTACCCATATCGCAAGCAATGCTGAATATTTGCTGAAACAATAATTTGACGATTGGAATTTTAGGTGATTATCTATCTATATATATATATATATATATATATATATATATATATATATATATATATATATATATATATATATATATATATATATATATATATATATATATATATATATATATATACAAGTATAAAAGTGACGGAAAAAAGTGACGACCAATGAAAACTCTGATTCGAAAATTCGCATAATTAAGTGACATAAACCGTAATTCGTATTAAACGTAAACAAATATCAGAGACTTGATATTAAGTTAAAATTTTATTTTTTAATAGTATTTTATTACAAATAGTAATTCTTCAGCAACCTGTAAACATTTTTGATACGCATTTGCTTTATTTTGATTACATTTGATGGCCCATCATATTAGCAGAGGTGGCCAAACTACGGCCCGCGGGCTAGATCCGCCCCCCCAACCAGTTTTTGATCGGCCCTCCAACCTGTTTTTGCCGGCTTCTTATTGTTGATTGAAAATTACTGTATATTCCGACCACCGTGCTAAAAAAAATATTACAAAATAGCACGCACAGGCACCAGAAACAAAACCAAAAAGACCCAAAATGTACGATTAACATCTCCCCACCTCCCATAACACCACCAACTCGCTCTCTCTCTCTCTCTCTCTCTCTCTCTCTCTCTCTCTCTCGCTCTCGCTCTCATACCAGTTGAGCTCTACTAGATAGTGCCGACAAAACGGAAATGATGACGTCAAATCTCTGATCGTGCACGTGGACAGGCGAAGACAGTGTCGGTACCTACTTTGATAATGAGAAACTGAAAGCAATGACAGATCTTTTCTGCGGTCGGAAGTCTCTGAGATCCAGTGATGTTGCTTTGTCTTTACCATCGGTATAGGAAAGTGATCGTGGGGGTGGATGATAGGTACATTTCTATAGTAAGGAGCTGAGGTGCACAGTTGGTCTTGTGAAGTGTGTTAAGTATAAATTAGCCAGTGACACTTCTATGCTTGTAGCTGTTGTGCACGTTTTCGTGTATAAGAGTTTGCATTTGTAAAAATGTTTTCTAAGTATAGAAAAGTGGACAGTGGAAATCGCGCATTTAAACCAGAATGGGAGTTCGATTATTTGTTCATTCTCAATAAGGATAATAAACTTCAGTGCTTAGTTTGCGCCCAAGTGTTAGCCGTAGTGAATAAATATAACTTGAAACGTCACAACATCACAAATCATCAGAAAAACAACGATGAGCATAGCAGCGAGTCGAGAAAGCTTGTGACTGAACAAATGAAGAAAAAACTAAATCAGGAAAAGAGTGTATTTAGTCATGTAAATAAGATTCAGGAATCATCGCTCATGGCGTCCCATGTGATTAGTTATGAGCTTGCAAAAGCAAAAAAGCCGTTTACTGATGGAGAGTTTGTGAAAAAGTGTGCAGTTCAAATGCCAGAAGCTTTCAATGAAGAAAAAGTAGTAAAAGAATTTCAAAATGTACCTCTTTCAAAACAAACCGTAGCTAGGAGAAGAGAACATATTAGTTTGCATTTGTCGCAGAACTTGAAATCCTTAATTGAAAATTGTCCATACTTTTCACTGGCGATTGATGAAAGTACAGACATCACAGACACTAGCCAGCTTCTTATTTTTGTTAAAGTGATCCAGGAAGACTTTACTGTTTCTGAAGAATTACTGAAAGTTTGCTCTTTGCATGGTACAAGTAAAGGGGATGACATATTTTCTGCAGTTCAAAATGCCATGGAAGAATATGGTGGGTTTGAACAATTGTCTGCTGTGTGTACCGATGGTTGCAACGCTATGGTTTGGAAAAATACTGGTTTTGTTGGACTTTTGAAGCAAAATAAAATTGACGTGCCTACATTACATTGCATAGTTCATCAAGAGGTCCTTTGTGCAAAATCCATGAACCAAATGACATTATGGCTACTGTAGTGAAAATAACGAATTTGATCAGAGGAGGACACAGCTCTCTAACTCACAGGAAGTTCCTTGCATTTTTAGAAGAAGTGGATTCTGTTTACGGTGATCTCATGCTTCATGCTGAGGTGAGATGGCTTAGTCGACGAAAATGATTGATAAGATTTTATGAACTGAAGGATGAAATATTGTACTTCCTGCGAGACCACTTACCATGTTCAATTGATCTTCAAAATAAACTCAAAGATATTTATTTCATTCAGCACTTGACATTTCTCACAGATATAACACAACATTTGAATGTACTGAATTTGCAGTTACAAGGAAAAGGCAAAAAAATTTTCAAATGATGGGGTATGTTGATGGCTTCAAAAAGAAACTGAGCCTATTTAGTCTGTTTTTGCAAAAGAATGACCTGTTTCAGTTTCCTTGTTGTAAACAGCTGTCTGAGAAAGAGAGTGTTAACTTCAGGAGGTACACAAATAACATTGAACAGATGAATTCTGAGTTTGATCGTCGATTTCAACATTTTGAGATGTTTCGTCCACAAATGGAACTTTTTAACAACCTATTCAAGTGCACAGTGGACTTACATAAATATCGCCTGTCGTTAATAGCTCCTAATTTGTTGGCGTCTGTTTGTCATCGTATGGTATTAAATGATAGTCACTTACTATAAATACACAAAATGAAATATAAAGTGAATTCTATTCTGTCACTGTAAGTCGTGCCTAGCATATACTCAGTCAACTAAACGTCTCTTGTGTGAGAAAGCGGGTGGTAAAATTAACATTATTGCAAACCTCTGGTATAAAATAGCTACGCGTTATTTTATCACTGGTTTTAACAGCTAGAGCTCTATGTGAATTATAATGGTAAAAGCTTTAACACTTAAGCACTAATTTCTATTACTAGAACATCATAATGACAATCCCCAAGAATACTACTAACACATCTTCCACAATGGTTCTAGACTACGTGTTTAGACTATCCGAAAGATTACGCGTGACAACTGATAGCTGGTTTAATCAAGACACAGTTTATGTATCATTGTCGTAGATTTCCGATAGGAGAATTAAGACTAGGTTTGGTCCCTTCTGAATAGGTTTGAATAGGTGATAGACTCAGTGAGAGTTAGTGAAAGGTAATAGAATTTCCACACACGTGAGATGATAGATTTTGATATAGTGGCTGTCTCTGAAAGCGAAAAGAATTCTTCTCTCTCTCACCTATCTTCTACAACAGTTGTTACAGCGTCAGACAGACTACACCAATATACATATTACGTATATTTCTATCACTCACAGGCACGCACATACACGTGACGACAGGTAAACACACAGACGTGGGAAAACTATAACAATGATATATATATTATCTAGAACGAGCTGACCAAACACGATTATTAAGTTCAAGAGCGATTTTATTATCAGGAAAAAATCGGCTCACAACATCAAAGAAAGTACATCAAGGAAAATACATATACACATAGTCATAAAAAAATCAAGGAAATGTTGCAAGGATGATAGCCCCGTTATAGTGTTAACTCTAGGTTTAGCCCGGCCCCGTTAAGAGAACAGATGATGGCGCCAGAGTCACAGATACATAGGGTTTGAGTCTAAGAGTTTTTCTTTGTTTTATCTCGTAATTATATGCACAGAGTTTGAAAAAAATCTGATTTAACTAAGACAAAAACACAAGAACTCTAGCCTTAGCAACAAATTATGCAGATTGAGAAAAAAAAACAAATAGGACAGCAACAGGGTGTCAAAGATAAAATAGTGGAAAATATCACTCAAACCAGCGTACACTCATTCATTCCGCCATGGCTTCTCACACTTGTACTCACGACTTTGCTTGCTGCCTCTTGGAACACATTGATTTTAGATTTTCACACAGACTCAAAAAAATGCAGTCTTCTGCCAAGAAGTCCCCAGTTCCAAAAGACGTATTTAACTTGGAGTCTCCGGGAACGACTACTTGGGTATGCAAATTTGTTCAAATGTCTGATTAAGTCACCTAACAATTATTCCAGGCGCGGGAGTTAGCAGAGCACAGTGTCAATAGCGTAGGTTTCAAAAAAATGATGAATGTCAGGTCGGTGCCTTCCCTCAGTATAGGATTCACTTTAGTCACACCACAGATTTGTCCACAAGATATAATCTAGTCGGGAAATGATTGTTAATATTCACGCCACCAGGCAGCAAATTATATAGAGTTTCTAGAAGAAATTAAGTGCTGGCTCCAAGGTCCAGTATTTATCATTACAGTCTTTGAAAACCCGTTATAGGGATATTAGTATTTCTGTCTAACTTGCACCGTCAGATCAGTGTTACTTGAGAAAACCCACGTGGTTCAAAATAAGGACTGTCTATTTCTTCACAAGTATGGAAACTACTACTAGGTGCTGGTAAAGTTAGGGTCACCCCAAAACTTTCACTGTGTGGAGGAAAAATAACACATATAATATAATAAACAGAATCTGTACTGGTTAAAACTTACATTTAAACTTGCAAGCAGAGAGCTTTGCTTATCATTTAAACTTCCCGTGACGTAAGTTATATTTAAAAATCAGCAATCCTCATAAATTAAGAACACGTGCGTATTCCGTCACCATTCATGAGGCTGGATTCTAGAGTTTATACGTTAGTTTAGAAAAATACACTCGACTGAGTATTAGCAGTTAAATTAAATTTATAAATAGCTACAATTGCCGTTATAAGCTAGAAATTTTAATTTTATTTTGCTTTCCACTGAATGCTTCCCTAGAAAATATAATAGCCTACCACTTTATTTCTCTTCTGCGCTAAAGAAATAGATTAAAATGAATTAAGCGATTTAACACTTTAACACTCACAAAATCTATATATCTATCATATTAATTACCTCAACCACAGAATTACAGGTAGTCGCACAACTTAAGAATAAAAATGCTGAAAATATTTCTGGAAGTCTAGAAGTTCGACAAATTGCCGAAACAAACTGAGATCTTCGCTAACAGCTATTCTGTTTTTCGAGCGACCTATCTACTGTGGAGTCTATGAGCGAGAATGAAATTAAAGTTTCAAACTTGGCCAATATCTTAAAATCAGACAAAGGGCCCAAACTTTCTTCGCCAAGCGAAATTATCTCCCCTACTCCCAACATTTACGTCCGCTTAACGCGTGTCGTAACTGTCACCTACTGACCACGATGTACGCGTGTCAGTTTCAAATCCCAGACAGCCTGACTCCATTTCAGGGCAGTTTTCACACTACAGCTGACCATGGCCCAAGTGAGCGCCGTGTCAGTTTGGGATTTTCCAGCCAAATGTCTGGATACTGACCGGTGCAGATGTAAAGTATCACACCTCACCGGGACTAATGCCGAGAAGAAGCTCGCGCGCTCGGTGAGAATGTAGACGATTTGCTACGTCCTATGTTCAGCGAACCGACTTATCACGCCTTCTGACGCCCTGCAGCCCTGACATCTACGTAATATCGTCCTAGCGCGATTCTCAGTTTAAGAGAAAGGAAAACAGGTAAAGTTTGCGAATTATATGAAAATAATATTCGCAAAACGAATGGATGAAAAAATATACAGGAAAAAAAAATACAGAGATATTAAAAGAGAGAGTTTATGTGAAAGAATAGGAAGAAGATGTAGGAAATTAAATGAATATAAACCCTACGTGACAGAGCCTCCCCCCTTTAAGATATGGAAGCACTCCATGTCTACGTTATGGAGTTTAATTTCCTATAACCGTAGCTTTGGGGTGTCTGTCCTCTTCCCTCTCATCTTCCCCCTCCATCTCTGTCCAATTCCTACTCAAGTCCACTCCTCAAAGTTTCCTTCCCCCGGAATGTCTCCCATGCGCGCTTGAAAGAGCGTCGCCGCTTCTGACATTTTTGAAAGATTTCCTGTGATAGCGGTGGAATATCCCTGCCACTATCGTCATCTTCGTCAGTTTTGGCGATCGTCAGGAGATGGTCGGAGGTTGGCACTGGTTTTTCCAAGTATCTCTTTAAGAGATTTAAATGGAAAACCTTCTCCTTTCCTTCAATAGAGATCTGGTAGTTAGCCTTAGAAATCTTTTTCAGGACGGTAAACGGCCCTTGCCATCCGATCTTCAGTTGGTTGTTCTCGGTAGGGAGCAACACCAAAACTTTCTCTCCTGCTTCCAGTTCTCTCTCTTCCGCGACTTTCCTGTATCGGTTAGCGTGCTTTGTGCGAGCTCGCTTAAAGTTAGTCGTTGCTAGGTCCCACCCTAGTTTCAACCTTTCCTTTAAAACCGACACATATTTACTTGCTGAGACGACTGTCTCATCCGCCTTCTCGTCTGTCAGAGACTGAAGTAAGGCTTCAAGCGGGCCCTTAATGGGTCTGCCAAATAAGAGTGTAGCTGGCGGAAATCCTGTGGAAGTATGAGGAGATTCTCTGTAGCCAAATAATGCTGCAGGAATACAGAGATCCCAATCTTCAGGTTTCACTTGTGCCAGCTTACTTAGCATCATGGTGAGGTTTCCATTAGCACGTTCCACGAGCCCATTTCCGGCCGGAGTATATGGCTTAGTGTGGATGTGCTGGGTCCTCAAGATCTTAACGATCTCATCCATCAACAGGTTTCGGTATGGAGATCCATTATCCGTCAACACTTGCTGCGGGAATCCCAACCGAGTGAAAATCTGCACGAGGGCTTCTGCGACATGCTTGGCATCTGCGCATGTTAGCGGGATAGCTTCTGCCCATAAAGTGCATGTATCGACTAAGGTCAGGATAAACCTGTTCCTTCTTTTAGTCCTTTCGAAAGGCCCTAAAATGTCGATCACAACCCGTTCGAATGGTGTTCCCATTATTGGCATTTCACCCATGTGGACTGGGGGTGCCCGTTGCTTGGGTGGCACACGTTGGCACTGGGCACAGGATTTGACATATCTGATAATATCAGTATTCACTCCTGGCCACCAATAATGAGTGGTTATACGTTGGTTTGTGGCGTTCTGTCCCATATGTCCGCTAAAGGGAAGAGAGTGCCCCATTTCTAGGATTTGGCTTCTGTACTGTTTCGGTACTAGGAGCTGGTTGTAACCTTGGTCAGGCTTGCCCGTTCTCCGATAAAGTACGCCATCCTCAGAAAAAATGTCCCCGTGCTGTTTGGGTTCCTTCGCCATGGGCAGTTTCCTAAAGCAGGGTGCCAAAGTAGGATCCTTTTGTTGCGCTTCTTTAAGTTCCATAGGTAACAAATTAGGCGCAGGCTCCCGTTCCTTCTTGGTTTGCCCTCTTGTAGTTACTGCTGCCACAATCGGCTCTTCCGGTTTCCCAATACACACGTATCTCCCGCCAAGTATGACTGGGTAGATGGGATCATCCATAACAGCCGCTTTGATCACACCTCTGACAAAGTCAGAGTGTATCTCCACCAATGCGATGGGAAGCGCTGTAGGTGCCTCACTCTTACGAACTCCACAAAGTTGGACGGTCTCTGCTGTCTCTTGACCGGGTTTGACCAGTTTTCTGGCAACAATGCAATCATAAGAAAGCCCCGTGTCAAATAAGCAAGAAGTTTGAGAACCGTTCAAAGTAACAGTACCTCGCGTTGAGGGTCTATCCCCAACAGGTTGGGAATCACTGTCAATAATTCCGCCTTGCGAGACTGTCAATAAGCATCCGATGCGTTTCGGCTCGGTGTGCTCGGTCTGATCATATGTCCCGTGCTCAGGGGTTCTCCCTTTGCCACCTTGTCCTTTCTGGCTACGCTGCCATGTAGGGCGGTCGGGTTGATCAGACTGTTTGGGGTGGTTGGGGTACTTGTTCTTGTAGAACTTGGATTTTTCAGGAGGGGGGTTTTGAGGTCCAGTTTCTCTGTGGTTGTTTTGGTTAGAAGCCTGAGAAGATTGCTCTAGGTTATGTTTTCGAAAATGCTCCTCTGTCGGTTTCCGCTTTGTGGCCGGTAGTTCAGCCAGCGCATTGTGATAACGCTCAGACTTTTCCAAAATGTCTTCAAGTTTTTCTGCCCCCTGCTCAGCGAGAAATCTCCGGGTATCAGCAGACAAAGTGTTCTTTATTTGTTCAGTTAGAACAAGTTCCTCAAGACCTTCATAGGTAGAGGGGAGCTGCGAAAGCTCAAGGCACTTTGTTAGATATCCCTTAAGACGAGATGAGAACTGGTGAAAAGTTTCAGAATTCTCTTTCCGGCTGTTGCGAAACAGTTGCAAAAACTTGCGAGCGTTCATTTCAAAGCGCTCCAGTAACGCTTTCTTCAACACATCGTAGTCGTCTTGTTGGCTACTTTCCAGCTTAGAATAAACATCATAAGCAGAACCTTTTAGGGCCTGGGAAAGTTTCATATTCCAACGCGACCTCTCTAACCCGTACAGAGTTGCAATTTTCTCAAATTTTTCTAACCATGTGTCAATCTTCTCATTTGGACAAGGAAAAGATTCAAGAGTGAAAGACATAGCATTTAGTTGAAGAGATTGAGTGTTAGCAGGGTCAGTTAAGGAAGAATGAGGAGAAGACTCTCCATTGCTGGAGGTAGAGGCAGCCCCACGACTTTGGAACTCTAGAGCTTTAAGAGCCAACTCATGTTGTCTCTCCTTCTCTCTTTCCTCATGCTGTCTCTCCTTCTCTTTCTCCTCACGCTGTCTCTCCTTCTCTCTTTCCTCATGCTGTCTCTCCTTCTCTCGTTCGTTCGCCCTGCGAATTTCCATTTCTTCATCCATCTTCTTCTGCTGTAATAGCCGGTCTTCCGCTTCTTTCCTCTCCGCATCATATCTCTCAAGTTCGTCTCTGACAAATGCTTTCGCTTCTTCTCCTTCCAGTCCCTCCTCTCTCGCTTCGTCCCTGAGAAGTTGTCTAAGCTTTGCCCTCTCGGCCATATTATGTCAGTGACTGAGACACGTGGAGATAGAAAATAGGAAAAAGAATACACTGGTTCCTACCACTTACGAGAAAAAAAAACCAAAAATTCAAAAGATGATATCCTTAACCCTGGGATACCTCCTCCAAAGTAAAATCTAACTATCGCTGCTATTATCGGCAATAAAGCACTCAATGCAAAACACGACTACGCCAAATAAATGGTAGTTAAGATTACAACTGAAAATTAAGTTGCTACAGTGGAAAAGCAAAAGAATATTGCAAAAATTAAAGAGAAAAATAATCCCTTAATTTTTAAAAATCCACTATAAGTTCGCCCCTGAAGTCAGATCGGGTAAGGGAGGGAATTAATCTGGACAAAAAAGTCCGAAACACACTCCTTAACTTAGTTCAAACGCCGTTCTGCCTCAGTACCCAGTGAATGTTATACACTCACCACTTTACCAGCATTTAGTATTACAATCAGCAGTTAACATATATCCCGACAAAATCAACCTGTAACCAAAATGTATATTATACAAAGATGCTGTGGAAAAAAAAACTTATTAGTTTGTGTGGTCAGCACGCCCGTAAACAGATCGCTAGTCTAGGGGGTAATTTTTTTAAAAAGATACACAACTCACAAGACATCACACTCTTACTCTATTACAGAATAAGAATCTTAAATACAAAATCCAGATAGACGAGTCTACGTTTGTCGTACTCGTCTTCCTATTCTAAGTTCAAAGACCGGAAACGAGTCCCCATTTGTCGTAGATTTCCGATAGGAGAATTAAGACTAGGTTTGGTCCCTTCTGAATAGGTTTGAATAGGTGATAGACTCAGTGAGAGTTAGTGAAAGGTAATAGAATTTCCACACACGTGAGATGATAGATTTTGATATAGTGGCTGTCTCTGAAAGCGAAAAGAATTCTTCTCTCTCTCACCTATCTTCTACAACAGTTCTTACAGCGTCAGACAGACTACACCAATATACATATTACGTATATTTCTATCACTCACAGGCACGCACATACACGTGACGACAGGTAAACACACAGACGTGGGAAAACTATAACAATGATATATATATTATCTAGAACGAGCTGACCAAACACGATTATTAAGTTCAAGAGCGATTTTATTATCAGGAAAAAATCGGCTCACAACATCAAAGAAAGTACATCAAGGAAAATACATATACACATAGTCATAAAAAAAATCAAGGAAATGTTGCAAGGATGATAGCCCCGTTATAGTGTTAACTCTAGGTTTAGCCCGGCCCCGTTAAGAGAACAGATGATGGCGCCAGAGTCACAGATACATAGGGTTTGAGTCTAAGAGTTTTTCTTTGTTTTATCTCGTAATTATATGCACAGAGTTTGAAAAAAATCTGATTTAACCTAAGACAAAAACACAAGAACTCTAGCCTTAGCAACAAATTATGCAGATTGAAAAAAAAAACAAATAGGACAGCAACAGGGTGTCAAAGATAAAATAGTGGAAAATATCACTCAAACCAGCGTACACTCATTCATTCCGCCATGGCTTCTCACACTTGTACTCACGACTTTGCTTGCTGCCTCTTGGAACACATTGATTTTAGATTTTCACACAGACTCAAAAAAATGCAGTCTTCTGCCAAGAAGTCCCCAGTTCCAAAAGACGTATTTAACTTGGAGTCTCCGGGAACGACTACTTGGGTATGCAAATTTGTTCAAATGTCTGATTAAGTCACCTAACAATTATTCCAGGCGCGGGAGTTAGCAGAGCACAGTGTCAATAGCGTAGGTTTCAAAAAAATGATGAATGTCAGGTCGGTGCCTTCCCTCAGTATAGGATTCACTTTAATCACACCACAGATTTGTCCACAAGATATAATCTAGTCGGGAAATGATTGTTAATATTCACGCCACCAGGCAGCAAATTATATAGAGTTTCTAGAAGAAATTAAGTGCTGGCTCCAAGGTCCAGTATTTATCATTACAGTCTTTGAAAACCCGTTATAGGGATATTAGTATTTCTGTCTAACTTGCACCGTCAGATCAGTGTTACTTGAGAAAACCCACGTGGTTCAAAATAAGGACTGTCTATTTCTTCACAAGTATGGAAACTACTACTAGGTGCTGGTAAAGTTAGGGTCACCCCAAAACTTTCACTGTGTGGAGGAAAAATAACACATATAATATAATAAACAGAATCTGTACTGGTTAAAACTTACATTTTAAACTTGCAAGCAGAGAGCTTTGCTTATCATTTAAACTTCCCGTGACGTAAGTTATATTTAAAAATCAGCAATCCTCATAAATTAAGAACACGTGCGTATTCCGTCACCATTCATGAGGCTGGATTCTAGAGTTTATACGTTAGTTTAGAAAAATACACTCGACTGAGTATTAGCAGTTAAATTAAATTTATAAATAGCTACAATTGCCGTTATAAGCTAGAAATTTTAATTTTATTTTGCTTTCCACTGAATGCTTCCCTAGAAAATATAATAGCCTACCACTTTATTTCTCTTCTGCGCTAAAGAAATAGATTAAAATGAATTAAGCGATTTAACACTTTAACACTCACAAAATCTATATATCTATCATATTAATTACCTCAACCACAGAATTACAGGTAGTCGCACAACTTAAGAATAAAAATGCTGAAAATATTTCTGGAAGTCTAGAAGTTCGACAAATTGCCGAAACAAACTGAGATCTTCGCTAACAGCTATTCTGTTTTTCGAGCGACCTATCTACTGTGGAGTCTATGAGCGAGAATGAAATTAAAGTTTCAAACTTGGCCAATATCTTAAAATCAGACAAAGGGCCCAAACTTTCTTCGCCAAGCGAAATTATCTCCCCTACTCCCAACATTTACGTCCGCTTAACGCGTGTCGTAACTGTCACCTACTGACCACGATGTACGCGTGTCAGTTTCAAATCCCAGACAGCCTGACTCCATTTCAGGGCAGTTTTCACACTACAGCTGACCATGGCCCAAGTGAGCGCCGTGTCAGTTTGGGATTTTCCAGCCAAATGTCTGGATACTGACCGGTGCAGATGTAAAGTATCACACCTCACCGGGACTAATGCCGAGAAGAAGCTCGCGCGCTCGGTGAGAATGTAGACGATTTGCTACGTCCTATGTTCAGCGAACCGACTTATCACGCCTTCTGACGCCCTGCAGCCCTGACATCTACGTAATATCGTCCTAGCGCGATTCTCAGTTTAAGAGAAAGGAAAACAGGTAAAGTTTGCGAATTATATGAAAATAATATTCGCAAAACGAATGGATGAAAAAATATACAGGAAAAAAAAAGTACAGAGATATTAAAAGAGAGAGTTTATGTGAAAGAATAGGAAGAAGATGTAGGAAATTAAATGAATATAAACCCTACGTGACAATCATCATCATTGCTCTGATCTACAGATGATGCTATTTTTCACACTATAGTGTAAAGCATAGAATCAGAAGCGTGAGTTCCCCAAATAAAAGTTTTCACGGTCGCTCTGTCGGGCGTTGCTAATCGACACCAGAAGACGTCATAACCTTTAAGGCACTGAACCACTTTGCCACCTCTAATGTGCGTTTTGTCCTGTTCATGGAACCTATAAAAATATTATTGATGGACCCCCAACTATATTTTGTCTCAGAGTGTGGTGTAAATCGTGCTCCCGCTTCGAGCATAAAGAAAAAGATATATTTGATGGGAGAGTTTTAAATAAGTACTTTAAGGTTACCACAGGCACCGAAATGGCGTCATTAAACATATCTACCCCTAGATCCGCGTAAAAACTAACTTGCTGTTTTAAAGCAATTAAGAAGGGCACGACGTCCATGTTATTATACCACGTCAGAAAAACACGCAACGTGGTCATGTGGTTATCGATCCACACCCTCTGACATTCGGCGTACTCTGTACTGGAAAGTTAGAATTTTTTAGTGAAGAAAAAAAGGCCGAGTGGTGTGGTAGCGCCGTTTCTTTTAATTTGTCTAAATCGGTGATGTTATCGTTACAGAAAAAAACCTTTAAATTCTGTCACTTTATAGGCCGCCAGGTATTAGCTATAACTGAAACCGGGGGCTAGGTAATTGATGATATTTGAAAACTTTAACTGAGGGTGGCGATACACATAAAGTTATTATTTCTTTTTACTAAATATTTAAAATCTCGATCTAGAAAATGCTTTATTAGGTAGGACTTTATAACGTTTACGTCGTATTTCCCCGAGATGAAACGTAAAACGGGCAGCTCTCGCAAATAATCATCGAGTCTCTCGGAGTGGCCCTCCAAATCACCGAGTTGAGTATATACCTCATCAAAACGCTCACGTAAGAAGACGTAAGCACCTTCGGTGATTTGGGTCAGATGGTCAAGCATTCTATTGACCAAGTCTTGAGGATCGCCTGTTGTGATAAAACAGACAGGCTCTTCCAACCCGGGGACATTGGGAGCGACCGAACAAGACAGAGGCACGTGTTTGGCTGTATAGGTTGCCTCCTCGGTCCCCGTCCCAACAGAGGTATCGAAAAAACATTCATAATCAAATGTTGCCCGATAGGGATAAACGAACTGATATCAACATCTATACCCTGCGCGGCGATAGATTCCCAAATGGTATCAAACTGTGTATAAACCCCACTTTTAAATATTTCTACTCGCTTACCCCCGGGGCAAGTCTTCTCATGTTTTTCCATATCCCTAAAAATCTTCTTTAATTTTCCACATTTGTGACACGAGAAAGAGTGCCTCGCCCTATCAATATCTACTATGTACATGAAATGGGTTTTATACATTAAAAGGCGCAATGTGTCTTTATAAATATCACTACCTCTGAGTTTGGGGGAAAGGGTTTGTGCGTCGTCAAATTCGAAGATGTCAATATTTATTTTAAAACAGGTTTCTAAGGAGGGAATGTTGGTTAAATTCACGCCGGGAAAATCGAATACGGACTCTATACCCTGATGTAACTGCCATTGTCTACGAACCGGCACGTGGTTTTTCTAATGTTAGTAACGGGCGCACCTCTAAAAATCGTCAGATATCTAAAAAAGCAAAAGTTATCACTGTAAGGTTTTGCGTTCGAGTCGTGTTGTAATGTATTAATGTGTTTATTGTCGGTGATGTATGCTGGGATATCCTATAAACAACACCCGATTAGATATTCTTGGATGTGGTAAAGGTAAAACGACGTGGCAAGTATTGTCTCGACGAAATATTTTGTGTTGGGTCGGTTTTACTGTGCGTTTGTAAAAGTGACGTTGTCATGTAATTGTGAGACAAAAGAGTTGAAATCTGTTATGTTATTTACAATATGGAGGTCTTCGAAGACACAGGCGTTATTGCGAGAGGCGTGGTAAAAGCGGAGCTCGTTGGTTTCTCTATGGCGTAAAATAGAGTGGTGGATGTAATTAAATTTGAAGCGATTTGTTTGTTGGTTAAATATGTGGCTCAGGAGGGAGGCCCAGTTTATGCATTTTGTGTTGTCTGATCTATGAAAAAATGTGAAGGTGGACAAGTATTTGTTAAAGTTGTAGTATGTGCTGATGGCTGACCAGTTGTCAGTGCATATCTGTCTAACGTCAGACGGTATGTCGCGTACACTGTCTTGGTCAGAGGACAAGCGAGGTTTTTTAGTTGGGATTTGGTGACTGGGCATTGAGCGTTTGTTTGAGGCCTGGACTGCAGTTGATGATGATGTCGGTTGATGTTTTTGAGTCAGGGTGGGGGGAATTGTTGGTATCTCTGGATAGTAGTGCGCTGAGGTGCCCGGCGCTCCTGATGTTAGTGTCTGTGGGTAGTGGTGCGCTGAGGTGCTCGGCACTCCTGATGATAGTGTCAGTGGGTAATTGTGCGCTGAGGTGCCCTGCGCTTCTAATGCTAGTGTACGTGGGTAGTGGAGCGCTGATGTGCCCGGCGCTCCTGATGATAGTGTCTGCTGATGAGCCGCTGTGAAGGGCCCTGTTGTTGAAGTTGGTATTCTCAAAGAGACTGGGCACTGTGTTGCAAATGTTGTGCACGATGCTAGTGCTGCAGATGATGCTGGTATTCTCGAAGAGACTGGGCCAGGTGTTGCTGGTGTTGCAAATGTTGTGGCTCCTGGTGTGGAACTCTTCATAGGGACAGAGGTGTGTTGTAGCTGTGTGTGGTACCGCAACCTATCAGCTCGGGTAAAGTTTTTGCCACAGAACTCAAAGGTAAACTGAGTCAGAGTGTGCACAGTGTTTGTGTGACGCAATAGGTCGGCACGTCTTGTGAAAGTTTTCCCACATCGGGCACATATCAGGTTGTTTTGTACCCTCAATGTGGGTAGTGTTTGTGGGGCTTGTTCCGTGCTTGGCAGTGACCCATGTTCATTTTCTGTGTGGCGTTGAAGTGTATCAGTTCTCGTAAACATCCGACCACACAGAGAGCACGCGTATCGTTGGTACCCATGCACTCTTATAATGACGAGTTAGATTGCGGTCACGGGTAAAAACTCGCTCACAGTCCGAGCACGCATATTGCCGGCTCTCGGGTTGAGGAAAGACATCTGAGAAATAGAAACAATTTTAAAAATTTAGACATAAAAAAAATAATATTAAAAAAAATAATTAAAAATTAAAAATAACAAAACTAATCAGTTAGTAAACCAGACAAAACAGACAAACTGGTAGATAAGTAGAGAGCCAGATAGAAAAAGAGAGAGAGAAAAGAAAAAAAATTAGATATCAAATATTTAAAAAAAAATAAATAAATAAATAAATAAAAATAAAAAAATTATCAGTTAACCCTAACTTACAGACAGATAGGCAGGCAGACAGAAGCACGCACACACACAAGCGCGCGCACACACACACATAAACACACACAAAAACAAACACACCAACACAGACACACACATACTTTATTGTAATATGTGTTTGTATTTATTTATTTATTTTTAATATGTTAGCTTTAGTTTTTTTTTGTAATATAGTATTTTATTAACTTTTGCATTTCAATACCTTTGAGATTTTTTTACCCGCCTTTCTACCTTGTGTTATCAGACAGTTTCTGAGTACAGAAATGACTCGTCGCTTGCATTGTTTCGGCGTGGAAGCAAAGTTATGAAATTGATTTGTAATCCCGCTCTCTTTTTTGTTATAATGAGACATTCGCCTAGCATTCAAATGTAATTATTGTTCGCGAGATGATATCGATCTACCCTCACGTCTTTTTTTCTCGGGTAAAGTTGTCAGTACCACACCCCGACCAAACAGTAATCACACGTAATTATTTCAAAACCCAACCAATTATTTGAAACAGCCAGCTCAATTTGTCTCGTCACGTACAAGTTTAGAGTGTCTGTCAGAAATGATAGCACCATCGCATGAGCGCGATCTATATATCGATCCAAAAAATGAGTCACCAACAGACACTGGTTTTATGAGACAGAGCGACTAGCTTTTTGTGTACAAGGCGCGGCTTCTAATAATAATATTTTACACTTGTTTTTCTTAACAATATGCGAGAAACTCAAGAATGTAGGCTATATGTTTTAACTTTTAACTTCCTAAAGAAAAAAAAAACACACACAGACATATAAAAGTATATTTTTGTTAAAACACAGAGAAATGCCATGTAGATATTGCTAGTTTAGGATATATTTTTTATTTTTTAACTTTTAACTTCCTAACGAAAACACACACAGACACAAATCGATATATTTTTTTAAATGACTGCTAGTTTTAGTGTATCTTTCTAGTGAAAGAAAAAAAAATTTAAAAAAATTAAATTTTAACAAAACTGTCTAACGAAAACTAACACAGACAAATACAAGGACAGACACACGGGGACAGACACAGATAAAAAGCCGAGTTTATATTTTTGCTTTAGTTTAATAGAGAAATGACAGAGATATTGATAGTTTCTGCTTAGGATAAAAAAAATTTAGGCTATATATTTTAAATGACTGCGAGATTTAGTTTATCTTGCTTGCAAAATAAAAAAAATGTAGGGTACGTTTTAACTTTTAACGCCCTAACACAAGACACGAATACGGACAAAATAAAAAATACGGAGACAACGGAAACAATAACAGATATAAAAGAGAATAAGCATACCATATAGTTGTAAGATTGAAGTGGCTGGTCTGTCTCAGATGTCTTTGTTCCTCGATGTGTTTTGCTAGAGTGGTGGAAGTAAAGAATTTCTCAGCATATAAAACAATAGTTTTTCTGTCAGAGACGGACGGCGCATGCGCACAATCGATAATTTCGCGGACAAGCTGTCACGCGCATTGTCACAAAATTTGTCACTCTTCTTGGCTTTGTCACAAATGTTACCTTCGGAAAAAGCGTGAGTCACACCGTTAGTATCGAGTTTATAATTATGTTTAGCATATTGATGCCTCTTTTCGTGCATTGTCACACAAAAAACGACGAAATTTTCTTAATTGAGATAATTGGTCGGTTGGCTCAGGTGGCGGTGAGGCCAGAAAAAAGTTAATTGTCTAGTATTTTAACAAGACGATCGAACGTTTGAACAAAGGAGGGACTGTAAAGTGCAATCTTTACTATCTTGCAATATAATACATTTATATACTTATTATGTTCGCAAATATTTTGTAAACAAAGTATTTCCTTTTTTAAGTGCTTAAGGAGAAGTCATTTTTGAGTTACTTCCCTTGAAAGGAGTTCCGTCATCTTCGATCGGACTCCGCGGACGGATCTAGGCCTACTGCGATTTATTCTTAGCCTGGGTAGGAATAGATTGTTCTTGCTTCAGTATATCTATGGCCTGAATTTATACGTAGTGTTTGTATGAGTAGGACGAGTCTGTCTTATATATGGATATCTTTACATTTCTAAGTCGAACTATGTTGATTGTCGCTAGAAAAGGTCAAAGGCTATGCAGCGGAAGTATCGCTAGCAGGGGGTGTGATTCATGGCTGTCATCCTGTCGGGATGTCGAATTTTGTTGTAGCCAGCTTTTTGCCGAAAAAGTGATCTATAAGTAAATGGGGAAAAGTGATAGTCATTTAGACATGTTGTATGTACTTTACCCCAGTGTTTATTCTCTTTTGCCAAGGAACGGCAAAGTTATATTTCGCATAGAAAGGTAAAACCACAATTTATTATGAACTTGGGCTTCGCCATCGTTGTCGATAAGCAGATGCACAGTGGTACTTTTGAAAAGAATATTTATTCAAAGGAAGATGACATTCCTATGTATCAGCACTAGATTATATGATATTATTCAATTACCTCTATGATAGAAGCTATGAAGAAATGAGGACATTTAACGAATGACCAATTTTGGTCTGTATCCAATAGTGAGTGAAGCTCACGAGAGAAGCACAGCCATGTTGAAATCCATATACTTTGTATTTATCGAGTGAGAAAAAGGGATGCCTGTACTATCGCTCGATGAACCAAGAGATCACTGCTACATGTGAGAACCCATGTCTGGGATTCCTATATCTTTATGAAAAATATATATATTGAACTGTACGTGAAGGGATATTCGCTAGACGAGGTTAGGTCTAGGAGCCTTCCTATATATTGGTTATGGTCTGACGTGCCCAGTCAGTAAAGCCAGATGATTTACATGATGGAACTCTGAATGCTTATTTACGAATGCTCCATTATGATATTTGCCAAGCATGAATGCTAACTTAAGATGATATTCCTGTGATCAACATTATGCTGTCTATGTCGACA
This sequence comes from Oreohelix idahoensis, assembly GCA_024509875.1. Lineage (NCBI taxonomy): Eukaryota > Metazoa > Mollusca > Gastropoda > Stylommatophora > Oreohelicidae > Oreohelix > Oreohelix idahoensis. The sequence goes on from JAMPIV010003177.1 coordinate 150,926, forward strand.
TTTGTTCCTGTAACCATACACGTACTGTCCAAGTGTGCGTCCCATTAAATGTTATAAAAAGACCACCGTAGTTCCAGTACTTCTTGAATTCGAACAGTGTGAGTATGAGTGATGTACTACCAACCTGACAACTCTATCGAATCATTCTACCATTCGCGTTCTGACATTCAGATACACACTCATTGTCTACACTCACATTCTTGTCGGAGCCTCATCACGTTCCAGGACAAGATGACCTGTATGACCAAAACTGTGCTGGGTTTAATGAGTTGACAATCGTTACACTTTACTACACCAGTCCCAACATCTACATTTATCAACTGGTGGACATTCACGGCATTTAACAAATAAAAGCGTGATTTAACAACTACTGGCCAGTATGAGTTCAACAACTGGTGTGCCAGCTTCCTGGGTCAACCTGCACAGTGACCATATTGAGAAGTAAACTACTGAGACCAGACGTTCCTTGGGGTCTGTTACGACACACAAATACATCAACAGTACAACTCTACAGTGATGTCAGCGTGACCTATCCTGTCGAGAGTATGCAGTAACTAGGTCAGCGTTTGTTGACATTTGGTTCGTTGGACATTTGCCATACAACTGACAGTGTTACACAGCAAGCTTGGTTGAAACATAGAACATTACACATCAGGACTGGAGAATATTTGACAGTGTTTGCGAAAGGAAATGTTATTGAACTGAGAAGTCCTACATCGATTGTTATCATTCACATCAGCGATGGAGCTTCTATTTCTGTGTTGAATTTAAAATAATTAGACCAGAAGTATTTGTTTAATAAAGTACCACAGTACTGTACTATTAGGCAGTGTAACTGAGCCTTCATACATTTTTCCTGGAACACTCTATTTACATCATATTGTCATACTATTTATGCATTTATGTATTTATGTTTAAATATTTATATGTGATATTTGTTTGTATCCAGCGGGTTGTTGTTTTGGTTGGGCGGTGTCACACAACAGAGTATCCCACGTAATAGAGGGTCTGATGTGTGCGTTTCTATAGGTGCAATTTTCTTGATTGAAAATTTGCTGCGACAGCTGTTGCTATTAGTGTTAGCTGTGAAGACTGTACTCATTGTTGTTTTTGTAATATTCCTCTGTTCTTTAGTTTGTTTTGATTTGTTTGTAATTAGTTGGTCTACCCTATTCTATCTTTCAGTTCTATTCTCAATTTATATTTATATACTGTGGCGTTATTTGTATTTGTTATCCTCTTGCGGTTTATCTTTTATTGTTTTTCCCATTTGATTTATTTCATTTCCGCAAATGTTTTCATGTTCTTCTGTATAACTGTTTTGTTTTGTGCCTGATCGACATACACTATTTAAAATATAGTTGATCATATAAATTGATGTACAAGAATCAACTGATAGTTAATTGCTATTACTAAAGGTACACAGTTGATGATATAAAACACTATTTCTGGTGCACTGCACTTATATTATAGAGTGAACCAGCAACTTATAGCTGTTATTATATAAGGATTTATACAAGACCTTTGTAAGGCTTGTTTCCCACAGTGATTGGGATAGTTAAGTACTATTTTCCACAGGTTACAAAGTTATCATATAAGGTCTTTGATTAAGACTAAGAAAGTAAATTTATTTACTTTTGCAAATTACTGATCTTATTAGACAAGATGTCTACATTAGATTATTTTATCACACAAGGCAAGGCTCTTGATAAGACTGGTCAGCAATTAGAAGAATGGGCAGTTGCTCAATATGACAAAGCATTAGCTGCTGAAGAAAGAAAAGCATTGATTGAGGAGAAAAGATTAGAAGCTGAGGAAAAAAAAATTACAAAGAGAGTATGAACAAAAGAAATTGCAGATACAGACTGATGAAAAAAGATTCCAGATGGAAATGGAAAAAGAGAAAAGAAAAGATGAGGCTGCTGCTGAAGAGAAAAAAATTACAAGCTGCTGCTGAAGAGAAAAAATTACAAGCTGCTGCTGAAGAGAAAAAATTACAAGCTGCTGCTGAAGAGAAAAAATTACAAGCTGCTGCAGAAGAGAAAAAATTACAAGCTGCTGCAGAAGAGAAAAGATTACAAAGAGAAGCTGAAGCTCAAGAGAAAAAAGCAATAAGAGAACATGAACACAAAAAAGAACTTTTAGCATTTGAGTTAGAAAAGTTAAAGTTAACAAACATAAGTAATCAAGCATCTGGTGGTAATGGTAAACCCTTTACTTACAAGGTCAAGGTACCAGCGTTCAACCCTTCCAGTGATGACATAACATTCTGGCTAAATAGATTTGAACGCTCGTGTCGAGCCCATAATGTGGACAAATCACAATATGCTAACCAGTTATCAGAAAATCTGAAAGGTGATTCTCTGACTAGTTTAAGTTTGGTTGAAGAGGCTGACAAAGATAACTATGATGTTATTAGGGCAGCCTTATTAAAGAAGTATCAGTTGTCTGAAGAGGGTTATCGGAAGTTGTTTAAGACAATGGTGCCTGAGGCAGGTGTAGAATTCTCAGAATTCATTGCAAGGACACGTCTTACATTTGATCGTTGGATTGAGCTATCCAAAACAGAAAAGACTTATGAAGCACTTATGGACTTGATACTCAGAGACAAGATTATGTCAAGTATAAATAAACCTTTCCTCGAATTCTTACATGAGCGTAAACCTAAGTCTCTAAAAGAAATGGAACAGTATTGTACCCAATACGTCACTGCACATCCGGACGTAGCTATTAGCAACAGTAAGGTTAAAGAAGGTATGCCAGTTGCTTCTGCAACACCATACAACCCTAATCACTCTCACAAATTCCAAGGACCTCAAAATAGGTTTAATAAAAAAGGTAACTATTACAGTTATCAGAACCAAGGTAACCAATCATTTCAGGGTTCTTCTTCGAATACCTGGAGAAGAGCTGACAGCCCTCGATTCAGGGGTGGTCATAATTACAGGAACTTTCGCAAAGGAAGTCATTCTAGAAACTATCCAAGTTTTCCTTCATGGAGACAACAAGATCATAATTACCGAGATACTCATTATAATGAATATGATGATAGTAACCAAAGGAGCTATGATTCAAACCCGAGTAGGGGTTATAATAGTGGAAACAATGATAAGTACAGAGGCAATAATAACAGAGGTAGAGCACAATTCAAAAAACATAAAGCTCATTACCAGGCGAACTCTGCACAGCAAGAGTCCCACGAAGCCTATAAACAAAATAAAGATAATGATGACTCTAATAATATGGCATGTGCCGCTTTTGATTTTGGGAGGGCATCTCAGTGCCCCAATGCAAAACATTATTTGAGCCAACCACAGTGTCTACTTTAAGCTGTGGCCATCCTCTTCCCGCTCTTCCTGCGTCAATCGCGCATGATGGGAGAGGTTCTCTTGTCTTACACAAAGGTTTAGTAAATGACAATCCAGTCTCAGTACTTTTTGATTCTGGATGCACAACTATTGGGGTTAGGCAGTCACTCATAGATCCTTCTCATTCTACAGGCAAAGTAGTCAAATGCGTAACATTTGGCGGCACCATAGAGAAATACTCTACCGCTATCATTAGGATTGCTACTCCTTTCTTCACAGGAGATGTACACGCATGTCTTTTGCCGGATCCGATCGCTGATCTTATCATCGGTCGCATTCACGGAGTCAAAGAATGCACTCCGGAGCAAATTTCCGTTTGGGAAAATCAAAATATGCAATCTGCTAATGCGGTAGTCACTAGAGCTCAAGCTCTCAATATGCCTGAAACTTCATCTGTTGAAGATAATGAAGTGCATAACCAAGATGATCCCTTGGTAATTTCTCGTGACTCGTTTATAAAACAACAAGAAGAAGATCCGACTCTTAAGAAATTCTTCACTCTTGTAACAAAAGGTGATCCGAATAAAGATTCAAATTGTAAATCTTGGATTACAATGAAGAATGGCGTACTTGTACGTATGGTGCAAGACTCCACTAAGTCAAGTCATTCTCAGATTCTTGTACCCAAGAATTTGAGAGTTAAGATCTTACAACATGCACACGACTCTCAGTGTGCTGGTCACATGGGTTTTTCCCGTACAAAGTCAAGAGTTCTTGCAGCTTTCTTTTGGCCTTTTGTGAACAAGGACATACGGATCTATTGTCGATCCTGTAAAGTATGTCAAGAAGTCAAATCCAAAGGTCCTCGTCATGCTGCGCCTATTCAGGCTGCAGATATTCCTATTCGTCCATTCCAGAAAATGGCGATAGACATCATTGGTCCATTCAAGATCAAATCTGCTAGAGGACATCAGTTTATCTTAACGTGTGTAGACATGTGCACACGTTGGCCAGAGGCTATCCCTCTAAAGAGCATTACTACCGCTGACATTGCAGATGCTCTTTGGCTTATATTTTCTCGTCTGGGATTCCCCGGAGAAATATTATCAGATCATGGCACCCAACTGATATCGGATACCATGTCTCAAGTAATGTCTACTTTACAGATAGAGAGATCTTTGAGTAGCATCTATCATCCTATGTCCAATGGGATGGTCGAGCGACTAAATAGAACACTTAAGAACTTATTAGGGAAGATAACTGAGGATCATCCTCAAGATTGGGATAGGGTTTTACCCGCGGCCCTCTTCGCGTACAGAGAGGTCCCCAATGAACATACAGGGTTTTCTCCCTTTGAACTTGTCTTTGGCGCGCGACCGCGCGGCCCAATGTCTTTGCTGCATGATCTTATAACAGCTGACAATATTGACGATGACACAAAATCTTCTTACGAGTATGTCATCGCGCTGAGACAAAAGATTATCGAAGCATGCAAATTGGCAACGTCCTCTTCTGAATTTGCTAAGCAGAAGGCAAGACAATTTGCTAATAAGAAGAGAACTTTACGACAACTTTGTCCTGGTGACAAAGCATTTGTTTTGCTACCTTGTCGTGAAAATAGACTCCTTATTAGTTGGAAAGGTCCGTACGATATAATATCGAAAATTTCAGATGTTGACTACATCGTCGATATTAACGGGAAGCATAAAACCTTCCACATCAATATGCTTACGGAGTTCCATGAACGTCCTGACTATCTACAGCCTATTTTCCAGGCAACGGACGATTCTCATGTCAAACATGGTCATTACTCATCACTGTCTGTAATACAGGATGAGGAAACAAGTTTTTCGGATGTTAATCTTCCGCTTCCAATGATCCCACTTCATTCTAGTGAATCATGGAAAGACGTTACTGTTTCTCCTGATTTGTCTCTAGGAGAACAGCGACAAGTTTCGTCTATGTTACAAACATTTCAGGATGTCCTCACTGACATCCCTGGACAAACTCATGTCATTGAGCATGACATTGTTCTAACTGAACATACTCCAATTAGGGTTAGACCTTATCCTATCCCTATACATTTCCAAACACAGGTTGAAAAGGAGTTGGATGAAATGATAGATTTACAAATAATCGAACCATCCACTTCTGCATATTCTTCGCCGATGGTTATTGTTCGAAAAAAAGACAATAACATACGTCTTTGCGTTGACTATCGCAAATTGAATCAAGTTACGAAGTTCGATGCTGAACCTATGCCTTTACTAGAAGAGCTACTTACTCGTCTTTCTAAATCGCATTTTTTTCACTAAACTTGATTTGTCTAAAGGATATTGGCAAGTTCCATTATCCGAACGCGCCAAACCTCTTACCGCTTTCTCTACTCCCAGAGGCCTTTTCCAATGGAATTTTATGCCTTTCGGCCTTATGAACGCACCAGCTACATTTGTACGCATGATGCGTCGGATCCTATCGTATCGGTCAGATGTCATTGCTTATCTAGACGACATCTGTCTTTTCAGCGATACTTGGGAAGATCACTATTCAGGATTAGTTGAATTATTATCAACTCTGCGTGAGTATAACCTGACAGCAAAACCATCCAAAGCTTGTATTGGCTTTAGCGAAATTGCTTTCTTAGGCCATCGAGTAGGCCACGGTTTCTTGAAGACAGAAGACCATAATATCACTAAGATACTTAACATCTCTATCCCTAGGACTAAAAAGCAAGTGCGAAGTCTTTTAGGTCTCATACAATTTTATGGACGTTTCATTCCGAATCTGTCCTCTATCATGGCACCTCTCTCTACACTATTAAAGAAAGGGTCGCCTAACATGGTTCACTGGTCTCATGAATGCCAATCTTCACTAGAGAAGATCAAAACTATGTTTTCATCACCACCTATTTTAGTGTTACCTACAACAGATAAGACATTTGTTCTTCGTAGTGACGCTTCATCCACTGGGATTGGAGCGGCACTAATGCAAGAGTACTCTGGAACTCTGCATCCTGTAATGTATATATCCAGAAAACTTAATGCTGCAGAAAGGAATTACTCGGTTTTAGACCGTGAATTATTGGCAATGGTTTGGTCAATTCTCAAACTCCAAAGATTCCTTCTGGGCGCGCATTTCGTAGTGGAAACTGACCAAAAAGCTCTTACGGCTATCCAAAGTAAGAATTTGAAGAGCTCGAGATCAACTCGATACGCAATCGCTCTTCAACCTTTTCATTTCTCGGTACGAGCTATCCGTGGTTCAGAAAATGTGATGGCGGACATTCTGTCCAGATGCCCACATGATGCCACTTAACTGTTAAATATTGGATTTTTTAATATGTATAACTTTACAACAGTTATTTTTTGTTTCTTTACTAAGATACACATTTGTAATTTAATAATAGAATGATGGTATCGCTACTTAGCGGTTTATTGATGTTTATTCACCGCTGTTCTTTGATGATTGTTTCTTCATAAATCATAAATTTAAGATTATAGTGTGAATTTTTGGTATGCATTGTATAATTACCAGAATTGTATTATACGTACATCACACCTTCCTGGAAACATTTATTCGTAGAGAAACAATTTCTCTCAGATTTTGAGATATATTCTCACCGGTCATATTAGGAATTATAGTTATTCCTGATATTTTCATCTGCGCAGTATTCTTGCGTTGTGAGCCTATTCTACGTTGCTCCTAGATGTATTTAAAAAAAAATTTTTTTTTTTTTTTTCCCGGGAGGTGTGGTAAGACTGTAAAGTGCAATCTTTACTATCTTGCAATATAATACATTTATATACTTATTATGTTCGCAAATATTTTGTAAACAAAGTATTTCCTTTTTTAAGTGCTTAAGGAGAAGTCATTTTTGAGTTACTTCCCTTGAAAGGAGTTCCGTCATCTTCGATCGGACTCCGCGGACGGATCTAGGCCTACTGCGATTTATTCTTAGCCTGGGTAGGAATAGATTGTTCTTGCTTCAGTATATCTATGGCCTGAATTTATACGTAGTGTTTGTATGAGTAGGACGAGTCTGTCTTATATATGGATATCTTTACATTTCTAAGTCGAACTATGTTGATTGTCGCTAGAAAAGGTCAAAGGCTATGCAGCGGAAGTATCGCTAGCAGGGGGTGTGATTCATGGCTGTCATCCTGTCGGGATGTCGAATTTTGTTGTAGCCGGCTTTTTGCCGAAAAAGTGATCTATAAGTAAATGGGGAAAAGTGATAGTCATTTAGACATGTTGTATGTACTTTACCCCAGTGTTTATTCTCTTTTGCCAAGGAACGGCAAAGTTATATTTCGCATAGAAAGGTAAAACCACAATTTATTATGAACTTGGGCTTCGCCATCGTTGTCGATAAGCAGATGCACAGTGGTACTTTTGAAAAGAATATTTATTCAAAGGAAGATGACATTCCTATGTATCAGCACTAGATTATATGATATTATTCAATTACCTCTATGATAGAAGCTATGAAGAAATGAGGACATTTAACGAATGACCAATTTTGGTCTGTATCCAATAGTGAGTGAAGCTCACGAGAGAAGCACAGCCATGTTGAAATCCATATACTTTGTATTTATCGAGTGAGAAAAAGGGATGCCTGTACTATCGCTCGATGAACCAAGAGATCACTGCTACATGTGAGAACCCATGTCTGGGATTCCTATATCTTTATGAAAAATATATATATTGAACTGTACGTGAAGGGATATTCGCTAGACGAGGTTAGGTCTAGGAGCCTTCCTATATATTGGTTATGGTCTGACGTGCCCAGTCAGTAAAGCCAGATGATTTACATGATGGAACTCTGAATGCTTATTTACGAATGCTCCATTATGATATTTGCCAAGCATGAATGCTAACTTAAGATGATATTCCTGTGATCAACATTATGCTGTCTATGTCGACATTTGTTCCTGTAACCATACACGTACTGTCCAAGTGTGCGTCCCATTAAATGTTATAAAAAGACCACCGTAGTTCCAGTACTTCTTGAATTCGAACAGTGTGAGTATGAGTGATGTACTACCAACCTGACAACTCTATCGAATCATTCTACCATTCGCGTTCTGACATTCAGATACACACTCATTGTCTACACTCACATTCTTGTCGGAGCCTCATCACGTTCCAGGACAAGATGACCTGTATGACCAAAACTGTGCTGGGTTTAATGAGTTGACAATCGTTACACTTTACTACACCAGTCCCAACATCTACATTTATCAACTGGTGGACATTCACGGCATTTAACAAATAAAAGCGTGATTTAACAACTACTGGCCAGTATGAGTTCAACAGGGACATTCACCAAAAACTAGATTTCCAAATAGATATTTTGTGTGTCCGTTTGTCAGTGTGTCAGTGTGTCACTGTTTGTTAGTGTGACGCTTTTGTATGTAAAATATATATTCACTGAAAAAAGGGTAACGCTCTATTGTAAAAAAAATGATATTCTATATTAAAAACTACCATATTAAACGCTATCCTATTATATTAGAGCTATTTTAGATAGATATATGAAGGTAGAAACAGAACAAATACAAAACAAATGCTTTCTTTGAAAAGCAAATGTGATACTACACATATTGTTTTGTATTGTTATATATTATTATGGTCTGTTGAGTTTATCCAAAACATGGTGATAGATTAATGTTGCAAAAACAGCCGAGTATGAGTGATATTTGTTATGAATTACAAAAAACTACACTCGAGTAACGATTTTTAGAACGGGGCAGTGGTTCTCGTGATGTTGAACACAACCAGCCTTTTGCTCGTGGTTAAATTTATACCAATAGGGATTTAAACCAAGAGGGATTCTCCCATTGTTGAAAACAACCAGACGTGCGTGTTTTGTTCGCAGGGGTTCTAACATTGTTGAAAATAATAACATACCGGTTTATGAGTGTAATTTATCATTACTAGCCATGGATCCCAGGTGGCCACATCCCTTCACAGCCCTGATACCTGGACCAACCGGTAGTGGGAAAACTGTCTTTCTGTACGGCTCTTGCAACATATCCGGCATATGATAGTTCCTACCCCCAGACGAAATTATATGGTGTTATGGAGAGTGACAGTCAATGTATAATTCGATGACCGGAGTCCAGTTTATTGATGGACTGCCGGACATGAACCAGTGGCCAAGTGATAAGAAACGCCTGCTCGTTATAGATGATCTGATGAGTGAGACGGATGACAGAATAACTAAACTATGCACGAAAGGCAGCCACCATTGCAATATTAGCGTGATCTACATTGTGCAAAATTTATTTGGCAAGAACAAAGAACAAAGAACCATTAGTTTGAATTCTCATTATTTAGTGCTTTTCCAAAACCCACGAGAATAGTCGCAGATGACGAATCTAGCCAAGCAGATGTATTCAGGTCGTACTGTATATGTTCAAGAAAGTTTTAAAGACGCAACGGCGGCTCCACACGGTTATCTGCTCATCGACCTGCCCCAGGAAACACCAACTGCTTTGAGATTGCGCAGTCATATATTTCCCCACGAACGACAAGTCATTTACGTCCCCAAATAACGAGATTGGGGAAAAGGTGAGACGCCATGCTGAAATGTTGAAATTTTTAGGCAGTGCCAAACCACCAGCCATCAAGGCTGTTATGAAAACAGCGTCACCTGACCTCGTAGGAACACTCTGCAAATGAAGTCAGAACGTATTAAAAGGTAACGTTACACTTACACCCCCTCAGAAGAGGCGTATGCGTCGTTACAAAAACACCCTGAGAGCGCTTACCCAAAAGAAATTGTCGCTCAAAAGACGGAGACACTTTTTACAAAACGCTGGTTTCTTGGGCGCCCTGATAACGACAATAATAAGCGTGTTAACAAGTGTCTTAGGTGTGTAAAAAGATGGCCAAGAAAATTATTTTGATGCACTCTGGTTGTTAGAGGCGCAAAAAACCTTATAGAACCCTCGATGCTCTAAGAGATAACCTAGAAGAATTGGACAGTCAAATGCAACTAGTCTTGGATCGAGAAGATTTACTGTTGGGTGACAAAGCTAGATTATATCAGCAAACACTGCAGCGCTATTTGACTCGACTAGAAAAGTACAGTCACGTGCCTCTAGGCCTCCTGGACATTAAACCACCAACACAATTACAATCTACCGACTAGCCAGGTTCATCAACTGTGCTTAAAGACGAGGTTACGGACACAACTCTTCAGTTCCAGACTGAACAAGGCACACCCACTACGAGTAATCTAAAGAAAGTGGTTGATAGTAAATTGCAAGAAACATCGTTGTATTCACTCAGAAGAAGGAAAAAGACTAAAAACCCAAAGTGGGAGGCATGGCCAAAGAAGTGAATAAGATTTTAAAACAACATTACTACAAGCCGAAGCTACCAGGTGCCTATGGGGGCGCGGGTGCCTTGCAACGTAGCACCAACCTTACTCGTAAAAAAGTCGAAGACTGATTAGGCCATCAGGATACGTACACCTTACACAAGCCGGTGCGTAGAAAATTTAAAAGACGCGCGACCATCGCTGGTGGTATCGATCAACAGTACCAGGCTGATCTAATAGACTTGCACGGGTTAAGAAAATTCAACAATGAATTTTCCTATCTAGTGACGTGTATCGATGTGTTTAGTAAATTTGCGTGCGCTGTTCCTCTCAAAAACAAAACTGGGAAAGCCTTAGTAGACGCGGTGAAGACCATTTTTAACAGTCGCAAACCGATACATTTTCAAACAGACAAAGGTAGTGAGTTCGTCAACAAAAAATTCTTAAAGTTTCTTAAAGAAGAGGGTGTGCATTTCTTCACTACGGAGAATGAGGATACCAAGGCAGCTATAGTGGAAAGATTTAGTCGGACCATAAAAGAAAAAACGTGGCGTTACTTTACCAAAACCAACGGTCTTCGCTACGTCAACGTGACAAAGCAACTGATCCATAACTACAATTATTCATATCATCGGAGTATTAAGATGGCGCCGTCAGAAGTTAACCCGATCAATCAAGAAGAGGTGTGGCATACGTTGTATTCAACCCCTGAAGTCACCGGAAGAAAAGTCTATTTTAAAGCAGGTGATCGCGTGCGGATCGCGCAAGCCAGACAAACTTCTAAAAAAAGTTATACACCGGCATGGACAGAAGAACTGTTTACGGTCAGCCGACTAAACCAGGCAAGACCGGTCACGTACGTGTTTAAAGACGATGGTCGGGAGGAATTGAAATGTTCTTTTTACCAAGAAGAGCTAGAGCGGGTCGGTGACAAAATAGTTTATCGAATCGAGTCCATTTTGCAAGAACGGCGAGGTGTAAGAGGTGTTAACGAGTATTTAGTCAAATGGTTCGGTTATAACTCGTCATTCAACAGCTGGATTTCCTCCAAACAACTAGCGACATTTCGAGACTGATGGAGATAGAAGAAGTGAGCATCCCAGTTTTGCGGTCAACCCCTCCCAAGGCCACGAGAACCTCGTTCTGGCCTTTTTGGGAAACTAGTCCCGCGTCTAGAGACCGTTTTAATGTCAGATGATCGTTATATATGTCGTCATCGGGGTCTCATTATTCAATCTGAGTCGGAGCAACGCCGAGGGCCCTGATGGCAAGTTTTGGATCGCCTTAAAGAGCAGTTGTCTGGACTACATGTTACCTAACAGTAAGATAGGATAAGTTTTTACGTGACTTTACCGAGCAAAGCTTCGATAAAAATATACCCGAACAATAATGCCGGTCACTTGTTCGTCAAATTGCTACAGACTATAGAATTGACTTTACGCTACAAGGTTGGTTTGGTTGAGATCCTATTCCCCAAAAGTTATTTTAACGTACTAGAGGATGAAGTATGGATACATTACTTCCCAAATAAAGACGAGGGAAAAACGCCTATAATACTCACCTTACCCGCCGGTCTATACCACTCACCCGACACACTTATCGACGAGTTGAATCGGTTGCTTTTAGACACGGATGTGAATGAAAAAGCGCGAGTTAGAATCCATTTTAACAATAATAAGGCCAATAATAATCTGTACGAAACGGGTGCGGAAGTTAGAATTAGTGAGACGTTGAAACACATGTTAGGCCTTCCCGCCTCGATCGCAACAGACGTCGACCCAATAATACGAGGAGAGACTGAAGTACAAATGGATAGCGACTTGAAAAATGTATACGTGTACTGTGATTTCGTAGCGGCGAGATCGGTTGGGGATGCCTCTGTCCCTTTGTTACGGATTGTCCCTATTTTGGACAGGACTACCGCTTCGGTTTTTAGGATTTACGACAAACCGCACTACGTACCCCTGAGTCGTTTTTCGTTTGACACCGTGGAAATACTTTTAACTAATGACCAGGGTAAGACTATCCCATTCTCTAGCGGAGCTTCGGTGTTGACACTACATTTCCGAACTCAGACGGTTTGATTTTGAACAGAACAAAAAATGGTTAGACACGTGCCAATACGACGAAACCCCAAAATGTACGAGGAGTTTTACTGCAATCAAGCTGGACACGAGATGCCATTGTTTGTCGGAGGCAAAAGTCAAAGAAAACATAGCTTAGGCAGTTTTTTCAGCGGGCTCGGTCGTATGGTTCTCCCGTGGTTAAAAACGGGGGGTAAAGCTTTACCCAGAGAAGGGCTTGGCACCGATCTACGGGTCGCGAGCGATGCGTTAGCCGGAAGAAATGTTGGAGAATCATTTCGTGAACGAGCCAAAGAATCGGGTCAGCGTTTATTACAGGGCGCTGTTGACCACCTCACCAGTAACCAATCGAGTAGCGGTATTAGAAGAAAAAGAACGAGAAAAACAAGAGCTGCCCCACCTGGCAAGCCGAAAAGAATAAAACGAACTACCCGAGCTTGCTATTTTCATTCCCAGAAAAACAAGCGACGGTACTCTGATATATTTGAATAATGTAGCCTAATCACAACAGCTCGTGCGAGTGTCTTCACAGTGGTCTAGATTTGTTTAGCGTGCCACCAACACAGACAGCCGTAGAAGAGGGTCAATTTGTGGAGATACATCCATTGGCCGCCTTAGCGCTCGGAGCCCCGGTGGAATTTGTAATATCGGGGAACGGCGAAGAATATCTAGATTTGTTCAATACTTTTCTGTATGGGCGCGCCAAAATCACGTTAGCTAATGGCGACAAATTACCCGCTGATGCGGATGTGGCCCGGTCAACTATTACCTGCACAGTTTATTCTCCCAAGTCGACGTTTCCCTAAACGACACGCTGATTACACCCAGCGAGAACACCTACCCTTATAGAGCTTACATGGAAGCCACGTTGAATTACGGTAGGAAGCTAAGCGAGGCCATATGACAGCGACTGTTTTACAAAGACACGCCAAACTCTATTGCGGAAACAAGTGGCGATAATAACAACGGACTAAGGCTGCGTCGAGAGCTATGATAGGAAACTCTTTACAGAGCGATACAACAGGAAGCAATCTGATCATCAGAAGCAGTCCCCTCGTCTGACAAGTGTTTCGGCCCTATATACTCCTTTACACTCTAAGGGGGGCGGGCCCACTTGGGTCATGACTCCCAAGCGTCTCAGCTTCCTGTTGTCTTGTATCGAAAATTAACCCATTTCACTTATGGTAGCAACTTTAAAATCCACAACTCCGTCAGCCGTGGAGGCAATTGTGAAAGTAACAAAGAGAAGATTAATTATTCCGTTCGTTCCGTCGCACACACTGAGACACCATCACGAAGTCTAGCCACTGCGCGTTCCCCACTGGACTTTTGATACTGACACCCCTTATAGTATGCACCACCTGTCGCCCCTGAGTCGCAGCCCGTTCACTAGTCCACCACAAAACTCAGCGTATTGTGGACTTAGACAAATTCCTGGTGTTTTCTGTACGGCAGCGTTTATTGTTACGATCTCCATTGCCCATTGCGGTTGTTCCACAGCTAGCTTGATGCCTTTTCGGCAATTTCACTAAGCCTCTTCAGTGCCCTTGTTCTCGACTGTCCCCTCAGCCCCAACAGTTTCAATAGATCATACACTGATGCAGCCACAAGCCTTCTTGCGCCCACTTCAACAGCCATGACCCTTGCAGTGAACCCATCGTGTCTCAGATCCGCGGCCAGATCACTATACTTGGCCGCTTTGAACGAATGTTGCTCGTCTAATCTGGATCAAATGGCATGGTCAGTTCAATCAGTACGATCTGAAGCGTTGCTGAAGAATGAAGCACTATATCCGGCCGTCTCCGCGATTTTCGGATACTCTCTGGATATGCCCCTTGTCCAGGTAGGTCTACCGCCATCTCCTAATCGATTGCACAGTCAAGAAGAGATGGTAAACTGCTACCAGGTTTATTCGGTTTGGGGTGTGCTGACTTTCCTGCCCTCAGAAAGTGAGTATTTGCGGTGCTCGGCCTGGGTTTGCTATTCGCCTTCATCCTTGCCAGATCTATTGTCGCAGCAAGCTCATTTATCACTTTGTTATGGCACCAAGTGTATCGCCCTTGCCCTAATGACACCTTACACACTGAGAGCACGTGTTCTAGTGTCTGTCTCCCCTGGCACAGGGGGCACTGCTCATCATCCGACTTTCCCCATTTCACAAGGTTGAAGGCCGACGGCAGCAGGTCATAGAGTGATCTGACAACGAAGCAGAGCCTAAGAGGTGCCATATGCCATATATCATTCCATGTCAAGGACCTGTGCAGGGCTCCTTCCCATGTAGTCCATTGGCCTTGTTGGACCTGCGCACTGCTTTTTGCAACCTCTTATCATTCTCAGCTCCTCGTATCTCCTGAACTACCATGTCTCGGCGCTCCCTGCTTGATGCCTTGGACCACCAGCGGATGTCTCCATGACCAAATCCCCGTCTATTCGTTTGTGTGTATCCGATTACCTCCCTCAGTTTGAGTGACTCTTGGGCAGCATCAACAGCTTCTTCCACTTACCACTTCCTTCCCGTTTTCAGTGTGGGCTGATTGGACTTAGCCACGTCATCAGCTGACTCGCGTAGCATCATTGCAAGCCTTGCCTTTCCAACCTTGTACTCTTCAACAACTGACTTGGAAGGAAGCAGAAGTTTTGACTTTTTGCAGTACAGTGCTAAATCTGACAGACCTGATGGTACCCCTAGCCATTTTCTCATGAACTTGTTGACCTTCTGCTCTATGGCTTCCACTGTACTTGTGCTTATTTCACATATAAGCAGTGGCCACAGCAACTTCGGTATCAACATGAACTGGAGGCACCACAGTTTGAGCTTTCCCAGGATTCTGCTTTGGTCTATGATCTGTAGCATCTGTCTGCCATTTCTATTGTCTGTTGCACTGCCTTTGAGTCTTTTAATGAGGCATCGTACACTCTGCCAAGACTTTTAACAGGTTCCTCAATGACAGTAGGGATTCTTTGGTTGGAAACCGTGAATATGATCTCTGCTATCTTCCCTTTCCTGACTGATAGTCTTCTCGACTTCGTGGGTTTGAAGCTCATTCTGCACCAGCTGAGTAGTTCATCCAGGCGTGCTAACATCCTTCGGGCCTGATGTTCATCTGATGTCAGAATTGTTGTGTCATCCATGAATGCTTTGAGCGGTGGCATGTGACACATTCCACCGAGCTTTGTACCTATAGCCATTCCTTCAGCCGCATTGAGGATTACCTGCATAGCCATCACGAATAGTATCTGAGAGATGGTACATCCCATCGCAATTTCAACTTCAAGGCCAATCCACTTCGTTGTGTACTCTCTGGTTGAAAATCTGACTGCAAACCTTGCGATATACAGCTTCAGATTTGCTGCAATCTCTTGTGAAACATGATACATTTCTAGGGCCTGCCACAACATCTTTTGTGAAACGGATCCATAAGCATTCGCTAAATCCAACCAGATTACATGGAGGTTTGTTCTATCAGACTTTGAATTTTGGATTCTTTCCCAGATCATTGTGGCATGCTCTAGACATCCTGGTGTACCTGGGATACCTCCTTTCTGAATGGTAGTGTCAATGTACCCATTTGCCAGGAGGTATGTAGTGAGTCTTTTCGCCATCACTGAGAAGAATATCTTACCTTCCACATTGAGTAGGGAGATTGGCCTGAACTGACTGATGTCTGTGTAATTTTGCTCCTTCGGGATGTAGACTCCGTTCGCCTTTCTCCATTCCTTGCTTACAAGCTGGGTTTTCCACGCACTCTTCAGTAAACGGAGCAGTCGTTTGAGCACCTCAGGGCATCTCTTATACACCACATATGGAACACCATTAGGACCTAGAGCTGACTTGCACCGAGCTTTCTGGACAATGCTTTCTACCTCTTGCACCGTTGGGGGCTTGGTGTTAAATTCAGCTCCTGGCTTACTCGGCCATTTAAGGCCTGCCATGCTGCTGAGCGGCTCATCTTTGCGACCATCTGAATATGTCATTCCAAGATGTTCTTCCAGGTCTTCTTTCCTGATGTTTAGCGTACCCGACCGTGGCTGCTCAAACAGTTCTTTGGCAAACTTGAAGGGCTCCCTGAAGAATCTTTCCCTATCCATTCGAGTCTTCCTTTTCTTCCTGCACAACCTTTCTGCTGTACAAAGGGCATTATGGTGGCTTTTCAGGTGCTCCTAAACCTGTTGTAACCCTTCCTTCTCTGCGGCAACTGCTTTCTTGAACAGTTTTCGGGCATGCTTCTTCTGTTTCCTGATTTCTCCTATTTTAATTTGTCTTCTACTTTTTCGTGGTGGGTTACTTTCCTTTGCCTCCCTCACTCCGAACACTTTGCGACAGTGCAGATATATTATGTCACCGAAGATTTCCAGCTTCTCTAAAGTTATCTGCTTCAGTTTGTTATCCAACTCATTTGCCAAGGCTTCGTACAGCTGTTCCCAAAGCCGTTGTGCACTGGCAGATGGAAACTTGATTGCATCTCTATTCCCGTCCAAGAAGTGTGTAAGATCATCATCAGGCAGATCAACTTGAATGTGCTCAGCACTTTGGATTGACTCCTGGCTGCGTTCTTCTAATGTCTTATCCGTCGAGACAGAGCGCTGTTGATCTCCCCCTGATGACCTCCAACACCCCTTTTTTGTTCTGTGGATTTTCATTCCTCTCTGAGTAGAGAATTCCCTACCACAGGTACATGGAAACTCAAGGCGTTGTTCAGAACTCGAAGTCCGTGTAACGGGTCTGGTCGATTCCAATGAGGCGCCTGTGGATTCATCATTCTCTCCCCCCCCCCCACTTTTCGGTGAATCGTGGGGGCATCTATCGTTTTTGGGTTCTATAGCAATTGAATACAGCTTACAGGGTGCTAACCCGGTTAGCCGGTTTCTAGTCTTTCCCAGTGTCATCTGTCTTTTCAGAAGTCAATCGGTCTTTTCCTGATCGACACTGGTTTGACCATGCAACTATGATAGGAAACTCTTTACAGAGCGATACAACAGGAAGCAATCTGATCATCCGAAGCAGTCCCCCCGTCCGAAAGGTGTTTCGGCCCTATATACTCCTTTACACTCTAAGGAGGGCGGGCCCACTTGGGTCATGACTCCCAAGCGTCTCAGCTTCCTGTTGTCTTGTATGAAAATGAACAAATTTAACTTAAGGTAACAACTTTAAAATCCAAATCGAATCCAAATCGAAATATAGCGGCTAGTTCTTAGGGCATCGGTTACATTCAGATATTTTCGTCCAAGATCGCTATATGTTAAACGGTGTGACCGTTAAAGTGAAACTCACACCGAATAAAGATGCGTTCAACGTGCTGGGAAACGACCACGCTGGTGGTTATAAATCGATTATAACTTATGCGGCCCTGGTTGTACGGAGAGCCAAATTAAACCCCGCCGTCTCTCTATCCCACGAGAAAGCCTTGTTGCGAGGTAATGCCAAGTACCCCTTGAAACGAGTTGTGCTAAAAACTGTTTCTATCCCTAAAGGGATGTTATCGCACATGCAGGATAACCTATTTCTCAGTCAAATCTCTACCCGCATAGTGATTGGCCTAGTCACTTCAACAGCTTTTAACGGGTCGTACACGTCTAATCCGTTCAATTTCGCTAATTTTGGTCTGATATATTTAAATGTCATCGCGGATGGAAGAACAGTTAGTGGCAATTCTTTGTCCATGGATTATGATCACAACCAGTATGTGAGAGCCTTCTTCGGTACGAATCAAATTATGGGACTGATTGGCAAAGACGCCGGCAACGATCTTGAATATAGACATTTTAAGAATGGGTACGCCTTATACGTATTTGACCTCATCCCCAGTCTACTGGACGGTGACCAGTTCGAGATGGCCAAGTTAGGACCTCTCTCAATAGAACTTAAATTATCCGAGATCACACCCGAACCATTACAGGTCATCGTCTACGCCGAGCAAGACTCGATCTTGGAAATCTCGAAATCGCGCCAAGTTTTGACATACTACACCACTTAAACGATGAATACAGACGAGATACGGACCATACTCCTGTCGGATATATTTGTTAAACGAACTGGGGTCGTTAAAGGTTTAGCTCGCGACCAATTACTTTTACGTATCGATCCGAGCAAGACGGCTGCTTTCGTCATCAACACTAACCCTAGCTATCGATCCGGCGACCACTGGGTCGCTCTATATTACAATGGCCTTAGAACTTTTCAATATTTTGATTCCTTCGGACTACCACCTAGACACCCGAACATTGTTAATTTTATAGCGAGAAACTCTAACAGACCTTTTAACTACAATGCTAGACATTTACAAGATGTAGTTACCAACGTTTGTGGCCTCTACGTCATTTATTTCGTATTGATCAAAACTCGCGGTGGTACTAATAGACACTTGAAAGACCGACAGCCACTCACGCCTCGTTGAAGATGACTACCACCTTCCTACCAACTGGTTGTATAAGTGTCGAAGTTATGATATCAATAAACTGTTATGGTTACAGACTCACCAAGTAATCCGAAACGACTGTGCTTGGACTCTGAGAGCTCCTAGTCGTATGGAAGGCACAACCGTAGTAGTGAGGTTAGATGTCAGTAACCATATCCTACTGTTACCGTCATTTTTGTCGGTTCCAGAAGATGTAAATCTATTTAATATTTTTGATGGTCGAAGGTACAGAACTCTATGTTAACTCCCTGACAGAGGTTGATTAGGGGTTACCTTCACTGTGTTTATATTTTTTTAAGACGGGATAGTTAACTGTTCTCAAATCTGTTCTGTCTACGCATGCGCTAGTTATTAGCGCGAACCGAGGAGACTTCCGTCTGAGAGTTATGAGCTGGTTTCTGCCGGAAGAAGATGTCCGTTGTGTCTGCTCTGCATTATCTTGGAAAAGATAGTCTTGTCATATTAGTGATTCCCCAGAGTTATTCTGTTCGTCTGGAATGACGACAGGTGTTATTTGTGTAGTGTTTGGAATTCTGTCCACGGTAAAAATTACTTTAATATTACTCAAAGTTTGCAGAACATTTAGTATGAACCTGTGTGTAGCGCTCACAGTTCTTTGGATCCAAAGTCCATTATGTGTGCTTGACGTAGCCAGTTAGGTCTATTCGTTGAAGTACTTTATTGAAGCACAATAACAATATATTGTTATCAAACCCGAAGGATGGCGGTACGTTTCAGCATGAAAGATAATACATGTCTATGGAAAAATGTACAGTTGTTTAGCAACCATTATAAGGCCCGTCATTACGGCCTATAACTTCCAGCAGAAGAAGAAGTACCTTAAAGGTGGAATTAGATGTAGTCTTGACATTATTATCAAGTTCACAGACTTCCATATCAGGCAACTATATTTGTTTAAGGACTACCTGAAGTGTTCAGTCAGAGGCCCTGAGTTACAGTAGGAAAAGAATGGGTTGTCAAGCCAGCGTTATTAGCACCATACCCATGAGCTATACGGAACTGATGATGTTCAATGTTATTAATTATTACCACCTATGAACAGTAGTTAAAGGACAGACCATTGTCGATAACGTCCTTATAGATGAGTGGTTCAAGCCTTATTTACCAGATGTTTTGCCAGTCATATCCAATATACATGATGTGTCTTGATTCTCGTCCATTTGACAGTACCTGTTGATGTCACTGTGTCACGTAATTAAATGGTTGAAAGTTCCAGCAGTTTTCTACAATTACTGACTACTGCATGTGAGTGAGTGGGTGCCTTATTTACATATCAAAGATCCTATACGCATTCGTGTCTCTACACACCCACCTCACTTGTCAACCACACCACCTTCGAGTACCTTACATACATGAAATGTCGGATGTTCGAATGTCAATATGACACCCTTTTCAGCGCCTCAACGCCTGGAGAGCGATTCATGTATAACAAAGCTGCTTGGCCCAGGTCGGATGGACTACAACAGTACACAGCAAGGAGAGTGTTACGTTCCTACATGTCATACGTAAATCCCACCTTAACATTTGTAGTGGTCACATAAGAAAAAGGACATAACATTCGTGGTTAGCGTAAATTATACGTTAACATTTGTGGTAGGCCAGATCAGTGGGTCTAAAGCTGTTCATTGGACTGAGTGAGAACATTATTTGATGATGAACTACAAATTGGAAACTGGACAAGATCATTTATACTGTTCAACACATAACAGCAACACACCTTCAACAGTCTGAAACTCGTCGATGACCTTCATTGTGAACGATCACGACTCGTGTTTACATCCAAGTTCAGCTGTTGTGACAATTCTCATCATTGTCAACGGTGGAGCTTCCTCACATTGCTGTATATTGTCAAACATCATTGTTGACTAAGGCCAGGATTATATCTAAGATAAGTGGCGGTTATTTTTGAAACTTGGTACCGTTATATTATGAATAACTGAGCCTTCTTTCAACACACTTTATTAATGCATTCTTGGTTTACATGTTCTTTGTTTACATGTTATGTTAGTGTGTGTTTCGCGGGCTGGTTGGGCAGGTGACTCCGTTAGAAGATATTACGTGACAGAGGTTCTATCCAGAGCGTTGTCTGTAGGGACTACGCATATTTCCCACAGCGGGAATTTGCGAGCGACGCGTGTTGCTACTTTTAATTTTTTTTCTTAGCTGTGACGAGATGTGTTAGTGTTGTTTTCGTTATTTGTTTTCATTTTTTGATTTTCGATTTGTTTTATTTGTATCTGTACGCCTCTGCTTTCTTTCATTTATTTGTATACACCCTTTTTGTTTATAATAGTATTGTGATTTGTTTTGATTTTCGCAGTTATCGTTGTAATTTTTTACAACATTAGATTTAGTTAACCTTTATTTATCATTTGACTTCTGAGAACGTTTTCGGTTGTTATACATTTTTGTCTTTGTATTGTTTTCGTCTACTTGTTTAACATACACAGTCTATATATATACTTGGTCATGGACTATTATTGTTGATATGATGCACTTTTCAGATAGTGGTTATTTATGATCATATTATTATAAAGAAACAAGGTGATCATACAAGTTTTGATTAAAAGACTTGTCTCCCACGGAGATTGGGATAGAATAAAGTGAAGTGAGTATACAAGTCTAGGATTACAGACTTGTCTCCCATTGAGGTTGGGATAAGGTAATTTGTTCAATTTTTCAGGTGTAATCTCATATTATTGACAGGATGTCTACATTAGATGTCTTTATTGAGCAATGGGAAATCCCTTGGCAAAACTGGTGACAAATTGGAAGAGTTTGCACTTGCTCAATATGCTAAGGCACAGAAGGCTGAAGAGAAAAGGATGCAAATGCAGTTGGACAGAGAAGCTGAAGATAGAAGAATACAGCAACAAAGAGAAGCTGAAGAGAGAAAACTTCAAGCTGCTGCTGCTGCTGAAGAGAGAAAACTTCAAGCTGCTACTGAAGCTGAAAATAAAAGATTAGACAGAGAAGCTGCTGCTGCAGCTGAGGAGAGAAAATTTCAAGCTGCTGCTGAAGAGAGAAAACTTCAAGCTGCTGCTGCTGCTGAAGAGAGGAAATTTTAAGCTGCTGCTGCTGAGGAAAGGAAAGCACAAATGGAACATGAATAAAAACTATTAGCTTTGGAGTTGGAGAAATTAAAGGTAACGAATGGGAGTGCTCCTCAAACAACTTCGGGTAAGATAAAGGAGAATACCTATAGGGTTAAATTACCTCCTTTCAACCCTCTTAAGGACGACATAACCTTCTACTGGATAGATTCCAATTAACATGCGTAGCGCATAAGGTAGATAATGAACAATATGTCGGACAACTGATGGATTTACTTTCAGGTGAACCATTGAATACTGTAATGACAGTAGAAGAAACTGTTAGAACTAATTATGATGTTGTCAGGGCAACATTACTTAAGAGATATCAATTAAAAGAAGGAGGTTATCGTCTTCGTTTGAAGACAATGCTACCAGAAACTGGAGTAGAGTTCTCTGACTTTATTACTAAGATTCGTCTTACATTAACACGTTGGATTGAGCTGTCTAAAACAGAAAAAACATAAGAAGCCCTTATGGACTTATTACTTCGAGATAAAGTTATGTCATCTGTCAATGAGTCTTTCCTTGCTTTTATTCATGAGCGTAAACCTAAAGACATAAAATACATGGAAGAATAATGTTGCCAGTATGTAACTGCACATCCTCATGCTACTGTTAGCAATGCTAGGGTAAAAGAAGAATTGCCGCTTGCTTTTGCAGCACCATATGGCCCTAATTTTATGAATAAATTCTAAGGTGCTAAACACAACTTCAATAAGAAGAGCAATCGTAATTATGATCAGAATCAGGGTAACCCATCACATAATGGGACTTCTTCAAAGAACTGGAGGCGATCTGATAGTCCTCTATATTTTTGGTCCTATAATTATGGAAATTTGCGGAGAGGTAGTCACTATAGACACTTTCAAGGCTATCCTTCGCGGGGGCATCGTAACTAAACGGGTAAACACTATGATCATTGGGGTAATGACAATAGTGATTATGCAAACTGGGATTCGAACCAGAGCGGTGGTCAAGGTAGATCAAACTATGATAATTTCAGAGGAAATAATAATTTTGGTAGATCTCAGTACAAGAAGAAGAGATCATATCACCAGGGAAACTCTGTACAACAATAGTCTCATGGTGCCAATAATCAAGTGAACGATAATAAAAATTCTAATGCTGTCACTTGTGCTGCTTTTGACTTTGGGAGAGCATCTAAGTGCACCCAATGCTCAACATTATTTGAACCGACCACGGTATCTACTTTAAGTTGTGGTCACCCTCTGCCCGCTCTCCCTGCTGCAATTGCGCATGACGGAAGAGGATCGCTTATCTTGCATAGAGGTCTCGTGGATGGTAACCCTCTCTCATTACTATTTGATTCTGGGTGCACTACTATTGGGGTTAAGGAATCGCTTATAGATCCTCGCTGTGCCACAGGGAAAATAGTTAAATGTGTAACATTTGGGTGCACAGTTGAAAAGTACTCGACCGCTATTATTCACATAGCTACTCCTTTCTTTACGGGAGATGTCCACGCGTGTTTTCTACCTAACCCTATTGCGGATCTTATAATCGGGCGTATTCACGGGGTTAAGGAATGCACCCCGCAACAAACTGCTGCCTAGGAAGAACAGAATATGCAACTAGTTAATGCTGTGGTAACAAGAGCACAAGCTTTTATTCCTCACACTTTATCTACTGAAGTTAATGAAGTAGTTAGCCAAGATGATCACTTGGAGATTTCGCATGACTCGTTTGTGAAACTACAAGAAAAAGATCCTTCTTTAAATAAATTCTTTCTTCCCGCTAAAAACGGTGATCCGAATCAGAATAGAAATCGCAAATCATATATCACTATGAAGAATTGTATACTAGTGCGTATGGTACAACACTCAGACGCAACTATGCATTCTCAAATTCTCGTGCCCAAAAGTATGAGACCTTTAATTCTACAACATGCACACGATTCTCAGTGTGCTGGACACATGGGTTTTTCCCGAACTAAGTCGAGAGTTCTGGGCTCTTTCTTTTGGCCATTTGTCAATAAAGACATACGAATTTATTGCCGATTTTGCAAAATATGTCAAGAGGTAAAGTCTAGAAGTCCACGGCATGCTGCGCCTATTCAGGCAGCAGACATTCCCATCCGGCCGTTTCAGAAGATGGCCATAAATATCATTGGCCCTTTTAAGACTAAATCGGCCAGGGGACATCAATTTATCCTTACGTGCGTTGATATGTGCACGCGTTGACCAGAGGCTATTCCTCTTAAGAGCATTTCCACTGCTGATATCGCAGACGCTCTTTGGCTTATATTTTCTCGTTTAGGTTTTCCTGGGGAAATATTGTCAGACCATGGCACACAATTGATATCAGAGACAATGTCGCAGGTAATGTCTACGCTGCACATTAAGAGATCTCTGAGTAGTATTTATCACCCAATGTCTAATGGGTTAGTTGAGCGTCTTAATAGGACACTCAAGAACTTACTGGGGAAGATAACTGAGGATCGTCTTCAGGATTGGGACTGGGTCTTACCCGCGGCTCTCTTTGCCTATAGGGAGGTCCCCAACGAACATACAGTATTTTCTCCTTTTGAACTTGTCTTTGGCGCGTGACCGCGCGGTCCTATGTCTTTGCTGCATGATCTTATAACAGCCGATAATATCGACAATGACACACAATCTTCATATGAGTATGTCATTGCTCTCAGAAAGAAAATTATTGAAGCATGCAAGCTAGCAACTTCATCTTCCGAATTTGCTAAGGAAAAGGCAAGGCTATTTGCTAATAAGAAGAGACGCCTACGTCAACTTTGTCCTGGAGACAAAGCGTTTGTTTTACTTCCTTCTAGGGAGAACAGACTGCTTATTACATGGAAAGGTCCATATACTATAGTCTCAAAGATTTCCGATGTCGACTATGTTGTCGATATTGATGGAAGGCATAAAACCTTCCATATAAATATGCTTACGGAATATCATGAGCGACCAGACTATTTGCAGCCTATTTTTCAGGCGACGGACGATTCTCCAGTCCAACAAGGTCATATCTCATCCCTGTCGGTTATACAGGATGAGGAAACTACTTTTTCAGATGTTAACCTACCTCTTCCTATGATTCCACTTACGTCTACGCAATCATGGAGAAACGTTACTGTTTCTTCTAATTTGTCTTTTGAAGAACAGCGACAAATATCTTCTACGCTACAAGTATTTCAGGATGTTCTTACCGACATTCCTGGACACACACATGTCATTGAGCATGACATTATACTTACCGATCATAATGCGATCAGAGTAAGACCATATCCTATTCCTACTCATTTTCAAGCACAAGTCGAGAAAGAATTGGATGAAATAATACAATTAAAGATAATTAAACCATCCACCTCATCATACATTCTTCGTCCATGGTTATTGTTCGAAAGAAAGACAATAAACATACGTCTTTGCGTAGATTATCGCAATTAAAACAAGTTAAGAATTTCGATGCTGAACCTATGCCTTTATTAGAAGATCTACTTATTAGACTTTCTAACTCTCGATTCTTTACTAAGCTTGACTTATCAAAAGGCTATTGGCAAGTTCCGTTAACTGAACACGCCAAACCTTTCACTGCTTTCTCAACACCCAGGGTTTGTTTTCAGTGGAATTTTATGCCTTTCGGGCTTATGAACGCCCCGGCTACTTTTGTACGCATGATGCGTCGAATTCTCTCATAGCGTTCAGATGTCATTGCATACTTAGATGACATCTGTCTTTTCAGTAATACTTGGGAAGATCACTATTTGGGGTTAAATGAATTACTGTCAACTCTACGCGAGCATAATTTGACTGCAAAACCCTCTAAAACCTTTGTTGGGTTTAGCGAAATTTCTTTCCTGGGTCATCGAGTTGGTCATGGTCTATTGAAGACAGAGGACCAAAACATTTCTAAGATATTAAATATCTCTGTGCCCAAAACAAAGGAACAAGTACGTAGTCTTTTGGGATTAATACAATTCTACGGAAGATTCATTAAGAATCTATCCTCTATCATGGCACCACTCTCAACCCTATTGAAGAAAGGGTCTCCTAACATGGTGCGCTGGTCTCAAGAGTGTCAAGCTTTCATTGGGATTCAGATTAATAGAATTTGTTCTCATCCCCACCTATCTTAAAGCTACCTATTGCTGATAAGACTTTTGTTCTTCGTAGTGACGCAACATCCACAGGGATCGGAGCGCGGCACTAAATGCAAGAGTAATTCAGGAACTCTGCATCCTGTAATGTATATTTTCTAGGAAACTGAATGCAGCAGAAAGGAATTACTCGGTTTTTAGACCGTGAGTTGTTGGCTAAGGTTTGGTCAATTCTTAAGTTGCAAAGATTCCTTCTTGGTGCGCATTTCATTGTGGAAACAGACCAAAAAGCTCTTACAGCTATTCAGTGTAAGAATTTGAAGAGCTCGAGATCTACTCGATTTGCTATTGCTCTTTAACCTTTTCATTTCACGGTTCGAGCTATAGGTGGTGTGGATAATGTGATGGCAGACATACTGTCTAGATGTCCATATGAGTCCACTTAAGTTTTTTCCTGATACACTGCTAGTCCATATGTGTCCTTATATATATTTAGGGAGTAAGTATATAATATATATTTAATATATATATAAATATATATATATATATATTATATATATTATGTATTATATATATATGTATATAAATGATAGTATATATATATTATAACTATATAGTATATATATATATAGAAACACATTTGTTGTCAACTTAGAGTGGTAAAAATTAATTGTTGTTTCCTTCCTCTATTACCATTCTTTAGTGCAAAGGGAGAAGGTTGAGTTGACATAATATAAAGGTCGAAAAAAAATTAATGCGGCCACATGTAACATGTATTAGTTTTATAGTACATTATAACATGTTGCTAATTGTGTTATTTATATTGTTCTCAGCGCAAACACAGTACCAGGTACGGAGTGCTTTTGAGAATCATGACGATGCTGCTTACATGATCTACCACATACAGAATTGATTGATTTACTTTGTGGATGTCAATTCTTTCTATTTTGTTAGAGTTATACACTTGAATTGTCACATGTATATAGAATAACTTTTACAATTTTTGATTATGTCCCAACCATTAGATGATATGATAGTCATTATTAAAACATGATACTTTTATAAATATGTTTGTATGACTTTGCAAGATAATGTTATCATTCGCATTAATATAACATTGCAATTTTTGATATGTATGTGATTTTTGTTAGCATCGCCAGATGTTTATTTGATGGTATTCCTACCGGATATATTTTACTTCGAGAAAATATTTTCTCTCTTTTTATTTTTGTGAGGGTGAACTTTTGTTTTCACTAGACGCGCTATTGTGCGTTGATTGGGTCTGACATTATGTCATTATATTTATTTATCTTTTCATCGGCGCATCATTCATGCGTTATGAGCTTGATGCATCTCGCTCATTGATGTATTTTCAAAAAAAAAAAGTTTCATTTTTTTAAATCCTGGAGGATGGGGTGGTTAGTCTGTTACCGTCATTTTTGTCGGTTCCAGATAAGATGAAAATTTATTTATTTTTTTGATGGTCGAAGGTACAGAACTCTATATTAAACTCCCTGGACACAGGATGATTAGAGGTTTACCGTTCCCTGTGTTTATTCTTTCTTAAGAACGGGCGGATAGTTTAACTGTTTCTCAAATCTGTTTCTGTCTACGGCATGCGCTAGTTATTAGCGCGAACCGAGGAGAGACTTCCGTGGTGTGAGAGTTATGAGCTGGTTTCTACCGGACGGAAGGATGTCCGTTGTGTCTTCTCTGCATAATCGTGGGGGAAAAGATAGTCTTGGTCCATGATTAGTCGATGCCCGCCCAGATTTATTCTGTTCGTCCTGGAATGAAGACCGAAGGATGTTAATTTTGTGTATGGTTTGGAAATTCTGTCGCAAAGGTAAAATTACTTTATTCTATTACGCCAAAGAATTGCAGAAGCATTTAGTATGATCCTGTGAGTAGCGCTCACAGTTTCTTGGGATCCAAAGGTCCATTACGTGTGCTTGACGTAGCCAGTTTTATGTTCTAATTTCGATTAAAGTACTGTTATAAAAGCACAATAACCATATATTTGTTTATGAAAACCCGCAGGATGGCGGTATGTTTTCAAAGCGTGACAGATGTAATACATTGTCCTATTGGAAAAACTGTACAGTTGTTATAGCAACCAGTTATTAAGGCCCATCATTACGGCCTATAACTTACCAAGCATTAGAAGAAGTACCTGATAGTTGGGAACCAGAATGACAGTCTGTGACATTATTATCAAGATCACAGACTTCCATATCAAGCCACTATTTTTTTTAAAGACATACCTGACGCGTTGCCGAAGTCCAGTAGGCCCGCTGATGTTAACAGTATGGAAAAAGAAT
Source organism: Oreohelix idahoensis (assembly GCA_024509875.1). NCBI lineage: Eukaryota > Metazoa > Mollusca > Gastropoda > Stylommatophora > Oreohelicidae > Oreohelix > Oreohelix idahoensis. The sequence continues at coordinate 179,570 of JAMPIV010003177.1, forward strand.
AGGATGTCAATCCCAAGCGTTATTTAAACAATCCATACCCATGTAGGCTTATAACGGAAACTGATGATGTTCAAATGTTAATAATTATTTACCAACCTATTGAACAGTAGTTACAGTGACATACCATTGTCCGATAACGTCCCGTTATCAGATTGAGTGGTTCCAGAGCCTTATTTACCAGATGTTTTGCTTAGTCATAAGTCCATATATACATGATGATGTCTTTGATTCCTCTGTCCCAGTTGAACTGTACCTTTTGATGTCACTGTGTCACGTAATTGAAATGGTTGCAAAAGTTTCCAGACAGTTTTCTACAATTTACTGACTACTGCAATTGTTAGTGAGTGGGTGAGCCTTTTATTTACAAATCAAAGAAGCATATACGGCTTCGAGTCTCTACACACCCACCTAACGTATGTCCAACCACACCACCTTCGAGTACCTTACCATACTTGAAATAGTCGGTATGATCCGAATGTCCAACATGTACACCCTTTTCAGCGCGTCAACGCCTGGTGATCTATTCATGCATAACAAAAGCCTGCTTGGCCCCATGAACCGACGGACTACAACAGTACACAGCAATGAGG
>JAMPIV010003178.1:0-132652 GCA_024509875.1 Oreohelix idahoensis
TCCGGGTTTACCAAGTGCGTACTCACAACGGAATCAAAATCCAAACCGGTATCGTAAAGGCACCTAATTGTGACTCCATTACATACCACGTCCTCACATACTGGGGGATGGTAAGGTTCCTGCTGTCCAGTAGGTTTTACCTTTACTTCCTTTTTCCCCAACTTCATAGCAGCACATCCAGAAGGTTTCCTTGTATAAAATTTGGTGTCATGACCTCTCTCTTACACCATTTACAATAGTATCTATTTTGATAAAGGGGTTTTCTTTCCTCATATTTCCTGTCATTGAACTGTGGGTTTTTATGTTTATTATCACGCGTGGCCTATCACAATTTTGCTTAAACTTGTTTCCCTGATCTTTATTTTCAAATCTATTTGAGTTTTGTGGGGCCCTATAATTATCTACATGCTTCTCTTTGGCGCCAGCTACCTCTGCCTGGGCTGCCTGATACCTCTCAGCGACATTAAGTAACTCCCCAGCCTCTCTGCACCCTGTTCCATGAGAAACTTTCTCAAGTCTGGAGCCATGGACTCTCTAAATTGCTCAATAAGGATCATTTCTTTAAGATCTTGGGTTTTCCCCAGAGCAGTCCATTTCTCCAAGTAAGTCTCTAACCGCGCAGAGAACTGGTGATAAGTCTCACCCGACAGTAGCTTGGCATTTCTAAACTTTTTCCTGTAAAATTCACCATTCTTTTCGTATCCTAACAAAAGAGCCTGCTTTAACATGACATAATTGTCTTGGTCATCCCTGCTCATTTTGGAAAAGACTTCATAAGCTGTTCCCCGAAGACCTTGGGATAACTTCAAGCTCCATCTTTCTTTTTCTAGCCCATAAGTTGTAGCTAATACCTCATACCTACTTAAATATGATTCAATATCATCATCTCTCTCAACAAAATAATCCAAATGAAACCCCATAGCTGAGTTGGAGGCCCCCTGACTAGCAGTAGCATCAGAGGTAGAGGGGCTGTGACCATTTTCAGGAGCATGGTCTTGCAACTCCAGCTCCCTTAGTCGAATCTCATGCTCCCTCTGTAACCTTTTATCTTCGGCCTCTGCTTCCCTTTCTAATCTTTTATCTTCTGCTTCCCTTTGCAGTCGTTTTTCTTCTGCCTCTAAAGCCCTAGATTCCTTCTCAGCCTCAATTTGCAAACGTTTTAGTTCTGCCTCTCTATCTAGCTCTAACTTCTTCATATCCCTTGCATCTTCTAACTGCATTCTCCTCTCTTCAGCTAACCTATGTTCTTCCCTAGCAATAAACTTATCACATTCTGAGGTGACATAATCAATCAAAACTTGACCCTCCATGTTCATGTCTTTCGCAGTCTGCACAGCGGCAGAGCGAAACTTGGCCAAATCCGCCATCTGATAAATACTAAAATGTTCTACCTCAATTTCTAAAACAAGTACAACTTTAATTAATTATTCCAGGCTCTGACACTTCATCAATTCCCAAATCTTGGGCAATATTAATAATGGGGATTCCCTGGGTAAATAGAAATGTTGTTACAGCTAAATCTCCAACAGGACCCAAATATATGTAGTACTAGAAGTTCCAATCCCGGACAAGCCTACCAATTTATGTAGCAAGTGTAATTTGCTGGGGAGGTTAAGATGTTATACCTAACAAGAAAGATAGTTGTGTCTGTGTCAACTGTGTGAGGTCAAGCACATGTAGGTCCCTGACTCTAAAAGAATAATGATGATAATGATATATATTATCAGGGAACCTAACGCTACCTCCCTAGATCTCACAATCTATCATAAGCGGTCTTTGTGCGGACGTGTTTTTATTTGGCTCTACATTTTGGATATTTTATTCTAAGTTGTTCCCATTTAATATGGATGGTTTATACATCCCTGTGTTGGCGGTTTTGTTTGACATACAATGAAATGGTTTATATTGTAATTGTGTTAAATTCACGTATTAATATTGTGTTTTTTCTGTATGGAATGACGGTATTGTGTCCTGCCACCATTTGTCGATAAATCGAAAACTACTTCAACAATTGTTACACATTCTAAATTCTGACGGTGACCTTCTGGCTAGGGAACAATACACAATGTTAAACTACAGGGCTTGTCATCCCTCAGGCATGTAATTTGATCATGGCGAGCGGGGAGAACAGCGTCGTCGTATCAGCGATAGTAAAACCACCCAGAGATGGAAGATTACGTCCCTCTACAGTCACTAAGAGCTACTGCCTTAACAAAGAAAAAGCCATACAAAGAAAACTTCACGCCTGGAGAAACCCTCCACATCTGATCATCAAACAAACGAACAAGGGTCAATGTTGCTCTGTTGAATTCCGTAACAGTCAACATTACGAAATTTTCAAACACGCTTGCCTAGAATACTACAAAAGCTGTTCCATTGAAACCCGGAGCGATCAACTAAACGCTATTGTTGAGGATAAAATAAGCACAGACCTCCTCACAATACATCTGTATCCCACAAAAAATAAGATTTTAACACAAGGAGCGACAGAATGCGTACAGACATGGTTGGACGTCGAATTTTCTCACCTCCAAAGATCAGCTCTAGATAAAACCATGATTGTAACTGATCCTACTTCTTCTCCAACAATGATAGGAGACGAGTCTACCAACGCAAAATCTCAGCTAACCTTTGAAGCCAGTCCTCCTACCCCTGATCTACCACCACCAACCTGTGATCCAACACCACCCACTTTCGATCCAACAGGACCCACCTTTACCCCTGATCTAATACCACCAACCTGTGATCCAACACCACCCATATTTGATCCAACAGGACCCACCTTTACCCCTGATCTAACACCACCAACGTGTGATCCAACAACACCCACTTTCGATCCAACACCACCCATATTTGATCCAAAAGGACCCACCTCTAATGGACCGACAGCTCAAAAGCCCACAATAAATTATCCAGAAGTTCACATCAACCAACCCACTGAAGTCAGCGTAAACCACACTTTGAAAAATGTATTCATCACTTCTTCAGATAACCCACCCAATATGAACGAGACCAACCCATCCTGCCTCCCAGATACAGCTACTTTCCAAGTCAGTGTAAACCACACTTTGAGTGATGTATTCCCCAATTCTTCAGATAACCCATCCAATATGAACGAGACCAGCCCATCATGCCTCCCAGATACAGCTACTTTCCAAACAAAAGTGCCTGTCAATAGCGCAGATGTCTACTCATGCTCCACAAAATATCTATTAGCAAATGAGTGTGTTATGGAACAACTAAGCCAACGAACAGAGAAACACTTCTGTCAGGAGCTGGAAACTATAATTGAAAGTTCTCTGAAAAACGTCATTGAAAAATTCAAGCAGGGTATAGAAAGCTCACTGAAAACAGAGCTTGAAACACTGAGACATGAAGTTATGACTCTCCGCAGAGAAAACACAAGGTTGGTTCATCACCTAAACCACCAACCTATTTCAAGTAATAAGAAAAAAGAAAATGGGGAGGTGATTGACAGCCCACGAGAAGCAATTCATCATGAATCTCCAGTTACACCACTTAACTTACCCACCCCTTCTCCAACACTCATTCCTCAAAACAAAGCATGCCTAGGACAGCATCATAATGTTAAAATATATAAGGACATTAGCAGCAGTGTAGGAAGAAGATTAGGACCAAATAAAACATTCCCAATTGAAGTAAAAATTAGCAATAGATTTGGAAATCCGTCAATCCTATCTACACAAGCAGATTCCGAAACAGCAACCTCAGAAGGAGATGACAGAGCACGTAAACTCCAATGTCACTTGACACAAGATTCTGCTGACCACCTACTGCAAGACAACGAGCAATGGCACCAACAACGCCGTCGTACTCGACCACAGCCACATCCTAATCGTCACATTCCTCACAACACAACCAACATTATTATAGGAGACTCATTGCTAAATGGCATTCACAGCGATCGAATGTCAACAACACCAGGGGAACTAGTCACTGTTATACCATTACCTGGAGCCGGAATAGTAGGAGTTATCAATGAAATAAGCCGTCTCAACACAAACACCAACATAAAGAAAACAACAATACACGTAGGGATAAACGACAGCACAAATGGACACACTCTTAACCTATCAGACATCTCCAGAATGATTGACACCATAAAACAAAAATTTCCCAACACATCCACATATATTTCGTCAATTATTCCACCCAGCTATGGTAAAGCACGCCAAACTGTGGATATCAACAACAAGGTGCTTTACACTTTTTGTTCAAAGTATAACACGTCTTTCATAAACAACACACCCTTTTTCACATCTAAGTCAGGTGCGCCAAAAAAACTGCTATACAGAGATCAGGTACACACTTCTAAACTAAGGACCAGCTACCTAGCCAAAAATTTAAAGTTTCCTCAGAGGACACACCAGAAACACACACATTCATTCACCAGGGACACAAATTATACACTTAACTTAGTAAACCCAGGCACAACAGCTCATAACCATCAATCACCGTCCTCAGCTGACAAGCAAGTATCTAGAAAAGCTACATTTAAGCCCACCTCCCACGCTAACCTTTATGACCAAATGTATCCGCCACTACCCACACAACAGTCCAGCCAGCTGCTAACTGCACAACAGACACCACTGGACAGATGGACAGATTGGACTACAAGTAACACCCATTCACTTAATCGCAACGCAGGAACTACAGCAAGAAAATGGGAGTTTTCTCACCCCGTCTCACCCGCACAGAACGGAATTCTCACAGTTCATCCGTTTTATGGCAACTGACTCAATATAGTCCAGAAATATTAATGCAGGCTCTTCAGATGTCTATAAACGGCTCTACAGAACAAGATTAAAACCAAGCAACTTAAAACTGTTTTTTTTAAAAACAAGTTTGCAGTGTAACATTCGACCTGACGCGTTCTCTTCGGAAGCACTTTAGTGACCTTTGTCCTGAGATAAAAGACATAGCTGAGTATCAGCGTAGAACTTTTAACTGTCACTTTTGGATGTTAATAATTATTTTTATTACATTGTCTGTTTAAACATTTCTTTCTGTTCGTCAGAGCAGGGCATATCTAAATTTGTTTCCGATTTAGTAATAACTCTATCGTATTAATACTATTGTTTTCTTATTATTATTATCTCTGTGTTTATTCCTCTCATTCCTACGCTCACCATTCTCTTTTACATCTTTTTTACATCTTTTATACATCTGCACCTTCGTTTTTTCATATTGAGGAAAATTAGGAAATCCTGACAAAACTAACTAGCTAAGTCACAGCGTGGACCTTTAACTGTCCCGAAAAGATTAATTCTCTACATTGACTGTGGTTGAAGTAAAAATATTCCTTTTTGTTCGGAACAGACTGTATTTTAAGATAAAAACCACACTTTTTGCAGAGATTAAGATACTGTTGTGATAGGGTGGGCGAGAAGATGATGATGATTATATTGTGATGTGTGATCACTCTCTTGTCACACTCGCACCGACCCGAACAACAATAAAACTCTTGATTCTAAAGGCAGGGGCTATATTTATTTTTACAACCCATTCAGTGACAAAGCAAACATTAAACAAATAAACTAGCGAACATAACAAAACAAAACTAAACAAAACACCCAACAGTGCCCGATGCTAATCTGAAGAAGCAAACAAAGCACAGAATAGTTAAAATCATAATATAATACTGAATGAGAAACATCACGCTCTCACCTGTCAAACTGTCCTACGCCGCCACCTGACACACTCAACTATCACACACACACACACTCATGCATGTCGTCCAATGCGACTAGTATGGTGTTGTGCATGAGGCTGGCAACCTCACCGTGTAACACAGATTGCTCCCAAAACCACTACTGCCCGAGCATCTGAATGCTTAATATGAAGGCAAACCACACTGTTGGCCTCATGCTCCCTCAGGAGCGGAGAAGAGAAATATATATCTTGAAGTGAGCCCACGTGCTCTCACAACCATTCCTCACATAACCATAATTAAATAATCATAAAATGGACATAAAATAATATTCAACTATATGTACAACAAATACTCTCAATAACGAGAATAAACCACCACCTCGCAACTGATCTATCTCAATATTCGTTACTGCATTCTGAAGCATGTCGTATGTGACGACTGGTGCGCCTGGCAACAAGCGTGTCGTATATGACCACTGGTGCGACTGGGAATCTCATCACATGAAACACATCGTTACCGAAACAAATCACTGCCATAGCATATAAATGCTTCTTGTCGGCTGTGATAGACACCAGCCACATTGGTGTTTCCATGCTCCGCCGGGAGCAACCAGAGAAACACATGTCTCAACAAAGGAGTGGCCTCGCGCTCTCCATAAATCTAAATACATATTCTCACCTCACAGTAACCCATTAAATATATACAGTAGAATTATGATAAGTAGGCTATCGTAAAATACACTCAATTACTTTTACATTAAAGAAATAAAATAATTACTCTTGACTTTAACAAAACTGGCATTAACACGAAAACTATCTCTTTCCTTTACTGGGGAAAATTATCTTAATCTGCTTCCCACCCACGTGTCAATTCACACAATATAAAACTGGCGTCTTCTTTATACAATCACACATGGTGACGCGCCGCCTTTCATGACCACGTGGTTGCCATCCTGATAACAGTCAATATCATCTAAATTAAAGTAAAAAAATCGCTTCTCTGTCCAGTTTCATGTATGAAATAGCTCCCTACTAAATTTGCCTTTCTTGCCCGGTCTGATGACTGACATAATTGCTCTTAAACTCTCACATCTGTGATTTGGGCTTTGCGTGCCTAATAAAACCTATCAAACATTATTTTCACTCATCTATCATTTCAAGACTAAATTATAATGTCCTAAAAAGACATTTCCTTTGGAAACACATCTATCTATATCACTCAACATTAAAATAGCCACATCGATATTATTTCCGAATTATTTAAAACTAATTCTAATTTAAATTAACTCACGTGTCATGTCTTTGTGTTCTTCTGTGTGGGTACACAGGGCGCCTCGTTTCGTTCTCTCTTGTCTGGACTGATACTTTAAGAAGGCCCGCTGCTGGTTCGTTATCTCTTTTTATAGGCACTAGGCTAATCACTCAACTACTGCGCGCTGGGCGTATTAATCTTGGCTACTTAAATATCACACGCGATTATCGCTTTAGGAATAGCGAAAACACAAATAAAACCTACAGCTATTTAATATAACACACGAGTATCAAATATGATTCACAACTCTACACCACAACTATATGTAGGCTTTATTGTGGCCTCATTACATATCTTATACTTCAGCCTTTTCGCAACCCAGAATGCTTCGCGCACATCGAAAATAATCTGCCTAGAAATAGGTAGGGGCGGGCGTCTCCTTTTCGGCCCCATCACATATCCCCCTCCTGATTTTGTTGTCGTCCCGACAACATCACTACCTCTGGCGCTTCAGTCGAAATCTCTCGGATCGTTGGTGCTGCGCTTGATTATTTCTCAGCGGCGATGTTTTGGGCTCAGATTCTGTATTCGGTACAACCCGGCTGGAGACACTCTTGGTCGTCATGTCTCCAGTTGTACGTTGTCGGGCTGTCAGCCGCTGTGGTCTTGAAGACTCGCTCACCTGCGCCGCGTCGCTGTCTGCCCGTGACATCTGCCTGTCAGTGCTTGCAGCTGTCGACTTTGAAGAGGGATTGCTCCTGACGGGTTTTACACCCATTTTGTGTGGACGGTGGCTTACGTTCCCCACCATCTGCCTTTGATGGGTCTCCTCTGCCGAACCTTGATTTGCACTCCCTCCTATCTGCTTAGGACGGGTTTCCTCCCCTAGACGAAAGCCAATTCTCTCGGCGCCCTTAGTGTGACAGTTGTCGTGGTCATCTCTTGGCTTGCGCCCTAAAGGCAACCTCGTTGTGGCAGTACGTCTCGGGAAAGAGCTCCTTGAGGGACAGGCGGCTATCAAGTGTTCAGTGGACTTGCATCGAAAACATCTCTTCGGAAGCGGGCCTTGAGGGCACTTGGCTGCCATGTGGTCTGACAGGTCTCCACAATTGTAGCATCTTATCTTTCTGGGCTTCCTCTGTGCCATGGGTCGCTTCCTGCTGCCCTTACACTCTTGACCGCCAATGCCGCATACAATGACTGCTTCCATGCCCTGGACCGATGGTTTGCTGTCAAATTCGACTCGTTCATTCTTCGCCAGACTCCGGAATCCCTTTCTGTAGATCTTGGTCTGATGTACGAATACATCAATACCTCCATCATCTGGCGTGATGAACCCCCATCCCCTGTGGACACTATACCACTTGCACATCCCTTTTCGCCTTGTCGGTGCCACTGCGTTTATCGGTGCTGTCAGCTCACAGCTTTCCTTGGCAACAGCCTGACTCTCACACGCAAGAAGGTCTAGTTGAGGTTCCTGCGGACACACCTCCTCGTCTTGCGTTGGCTGTTCCCGCGGACACACCCCCTCGTCTTGCGTTGGCTGTTCCCGCGGCTGGCATGGTGCTCTCTTTCTCTGCACCTCCTCTTGTGCTGGCGAACTGGCCTCTGACATCTGTGCTATCTGGGACTTTAGGAAGGATAATTCTGCTCTGAGTGCCTCCTCCTCCTTCTGAACTTCTGCACTTGCTATCTGGACCAGTGTCTCAGGCTTTTTACTTTCACCATAAACAGCATATTCCCAAGGGAAACTCCTGGTCATCTCACTGACTGGTGGTTGCTTGCAGTAGGCTTTTTTGACAATTTCCAGTAACTTCTCAGGGCTGGCCTTGGCTCCACCATGTATCCGTAATTCTCTAGATACCCATGGTGTAACGTTGTTCCATATCATGTCTAACTTGTCTTCTGCACAAAAAGGCGCCACCTTCCACGCGGCTTCCACATCTTCCACAAACTCTTGCCAAGTGGGACCCTCCTCTCCACTAAACAACCTTATCTCTGGCTCCTTCACGTACAATATCTTCACAGGCGCATTAGCCATCTTGCTGCGGGAATGCACTGCTGGGTGTTTACAATATTTGTTCGTTTGCTGTTTGCTCAGTGTCACTGTCTGCCTTATCCTGCCGACGACGCCAATTGTGGTAGGGTGGGCGAGATGATGATGATGATTATATTGTGATGTGTGATCACTCTCTTGTCACACTCGCACCGACCCGAACAACAATAAAACTCTTGATTCTAGAGGCAGGGGCTATATTTATTTTTTACAACCCATTCAGTGACAAAGCAAACATTAAACAAATAAACTAGCGAACATAACAAAACAAAACTAAACAAAACACCCAACAGTGCCCGATGCTAATCTGAAGAAGCAAACAAAGCACAGAATAGTTAAAATCATAATATAATACTGAATGAGAAACACCACGCTCTCACCTGTCAAACTGTCCTACGCCGCCACCTGACACACTCAACTATCACACACACACACACACACTCATGCATGTCGTCCAATGCGACTAGTATGGTGTTGTGCATGAGGCTGGCAACCTCACCGTGTAACACAGATTGCTCCCAAAACCACTACTGCCCGAGCATCTGAATGCTTAATATGAAGGCAAACCACACTGTTGGCCCCATGCTCCCTCAGGAGCGGAGAAGAGAAATATATATCTTGAAGTGAGCCCACGTGCTCTCACAACCATTCCTCACATAACCATAATTAAATAATCATAAAATGGACATAAAATAATATTCAACTATATGTACAACAAATACTCTCAATAACGAGAATAAACCACCACCTCGCAACTGATCTATCTCAATATTCGTTACTGCATTCTGAAGCATGTCGTATGTGACGACTGGTGCGCCTGGCAACAAGCGTGTCGTATATGACCACTGGTGCGACTGGGAATCTCATCACATGAAACACATCGTTACCGAAACAAATCACTGCCATAGCATATAAATGCTTCTTGTCGGCTTGTGATAGACACCAGCCACATTGGTGTTTCCATGCTCCGCCGGGAGCAACCAGAGAAACACATGTCTCAACAAAGGAGTGGCCTCGCGCTCTCCAGAAATCTAAATACATATTCTCACCTCACAGTAACCCATTAAATATATACAGTAGAATTATGATAAGTAGGCTATCGTGAAATACACTCAATTACTTTTACATTAAAGAAATAAAATAATTACTCTTGACTTTAACAAAACTGGCATTAACACGAAAACTATCTCTTTCCTTTACTGGGGAAAATTATCTTAATCTGCTTCCCACCCACGTGTCAATTCACTCAATATAAAACTGGCGTCTTCTTTATACAATCACACATGGTGACGCGCCGCCTTTCATGACCACGTGGTTGCCATCCTGATAACAGTCAATATCATCTAAATTAAAGTAAAAAATCGCTTCTCTGTCCACTTTCATGTATGAAATAGCTCCCTACTAAATTTGCCTTTCTTGCCCGGTCTGATGACTGACATAATTGCTCTTAAACTCTCACATCTGTGATTTGGGCTTTGCGTGCCTAATAAAACCTATCAAACATTATTTTCACTCATCTATCATTTCAAGACTAAATTATAATGTCCTAAAAAGACATTTCCTTTGGAAACACATCTATCTATATCACTCAACATTAAAATAGCCACATCGATATTATTTCCGAATTATATAAAACTAATTCTAATTTAAATTAACTCACGTGTCATGTCTTTGTGTTCTTCTGTGTGGGTACACAGGGCGCCTCGTTTCGTTCTCTCTTGTCTGGACTGATACTTTAAGAAGGCCCGCTGCTGGTTCGCTATCTCTTTTTATAGGCACTAGGCTAATCACTCAACTACTGCGCGCTGGGCGTATTAATCTTGGCTACTTAAATATCACACGCGATTATCGCTTTAGGAATAGCGAAAACACAAATAAAACCTACAGCTATTTAATATAACACACGAGTATCAAATATGATTCACAACTCTACACCACAACTATATGTAGGCTTTATTGTGGCCTCATTACATATCTTCTACTTCAGACTTTTCACAACCCAGAATGCTTCGCGCACATCGAAAATAATCTGCCTAGAAACAGGTAGGGGGCGGGCGTCTCCTTTTCGGCCCCATCACACTGTAAACAGTGTCCACGGACTCTAGCAGTGCATATTTTATTACTTGTCTACAATTTTGTATAAACCATTGTGTACCAATTTTATTGCTTCTTACTCATTCCTACTCCCCTCATTATTTCTTTCCTATTGACTATTATCATGTCCGAGTGCAAAAACTCTAATCAAAATATAGGCAATACCACTAATTCATGGCTTAAACTATCAGGGCTTAAAATTGGTCATTTAAACATTTACCACTTGCTAGGTAAGCTTTCTGAAGTCTCCACCTCCTTCCAACAAAACTTCCACATATTTGGTTTTTCTGAAACCCGTCTCAATGACAAAATTACAGATGACGAAATTAGGATTAATGGATTTACCACCATTCGCAGGGATCCTAACAGACAACATGAAACAGGGCTAGTCATATACATCTCAACATCTCTTCAGTACAGACGCCGTGATGATCTAGAACATACTGGCATTGAATGTTTATGGCTGGAAATAAAACTCCCCAACCTGACCCCCGTTTTAATTGGTTACCTGTACCGAAACCCTAGCTCTTCTACTGTATGGTTTGACACGTTCTCACGAATGATGGACAACGTTTGGGCTTCTTCGAAGGAAATTATTCTACTGGGGGATTTCAATATTGACCTTCACAAACCGAACAATACGTGGAATGATATCACCATCTCATACAACCTCATACAGTTAATCAATCGACCCACGAGAGTAACAGACTCATGATCTACACTAATTGATCATATCTATACGACCTGCCCAGAAAACATTATAGAATGCACAGTCCCACAGACATCATTAAGTGACCACTATCCTATTTGCTGTACCTGGACGAGAAAGGGGTTTAAAGCACCTAAAACGGAACACATCACAGTCCATTACAGGAATTTCAAAAACTTTAACATTCAATTATTCCTACAAGACCTACAAATATCCCCTCTCTCATACGTGTACCAACTTCCGCATCCAGAAGAAGCCATAACATACTGGACACAAACTTTCAACAACGTATTCGACAAACATGTTCCTATAAAGCAGGTTCGGGTCAAAAACATCAGAAAGACCCCCATGGATAACCAACGAAATACTATCAACAATGAGAGAGCGGGACGAAGCACATAAGCTCAAAGATTTCAGCAGGTATCGGCTGCTTAGAAACAAAGTACAATACCTCATTCGTCAGGAAAAGAAACTACATTTCAGAAAGATGATTCAAGACAAAGCAAACAGCAAAGAAGTCTGGGCAGCCATTAGAACACTAACACACAAATCAAAGTCACTAAACTCTTTACCAAAAAGCTGCTCCCTCACGGCAACTCATTTTAGCAACCACTTCAAAACAGAAATTAGCCTTCTCAAGTCGACACTAAAGCCAATGGACTGCGATATTAGTACATTGATAGCCTTCTGCAACACTGAACACACCACAACAGATCTAAGACATATTCCTTTTCTAACAGTACATGAAGTTCTCAAATATATCTTGGCATTAAAAAACAACAATTCATCTGGGCTTGATGGTATCAGCAATAAGATTCTACGTTACGCTGCGCCCATCATTTGCGACTCCTTAACCTATGTATACAACCAATGTATTGCACACAACTACTTCCCCACAGCATTTAAATCTGCCAAAGTGTACCCCCTCTATAAATCTGACTCACATAGCGATCCCAACAGTTACAGACCAATATCCCTTCTATCATCTCTTTCAAAACCACTAGAGAAACACATTTACAACACCACATTTCAACACTTAACAACAAACAAACTGCTCATTGATAGCCAGTCAGGTTTCAGACCCAAACATTCCTGTCACACAGCGCTCACCAAAATGGCAGACAACTGGCTGTCGAACATAAATGATGGAAAATTATGTGGTGCTGTTTTTGTCGACTTCAAGAAAGCATTTGACATGATTGACCACACTATCTTGGTTCAAAAGTTGGAAACCCTCAGAATAGGCTCTAATCCACTAAACATCATCAAATCATTCATGGCAGATCGACAACAGTTAGTGCTTCACAACAACGCGGCATCAGATTTCTCGAAGGTAGTTACAGGAATACCACAGGTCTCTATTCTTGCCCCTCTACTCCTCACCATGTTCATCAACGACCTGCCACTACATCTAAAATATTAAACTTGTGACCTCTTTGCAGATGATTGTACTATCTACACTAGTGACAATGACTGCGTGGCACTTGAAATGACTCTTCAAAGCGATGTAGACAATCTAACAAAATGGAGTAATATGAATCAATTTTATGCCAGTAAACACAACAAAAACGAAAATTATGTTGATTACCAGCATACAGAAACTCCTAAGCTACCAAAAGATCGCTACAGCTACACGCGGAATCAATACAAATTAACAAACAGAACACAAAGTTCTGGGGATCACGATTGACCAGCACTTAACGTGGAACTCCCATGTACGGACAAAACACATATCTCCACAAAAAGACGAAAACTTCAGCACCCAAAAAAAACCACCTTCTTAAATCATTTTAACATAACACTACACCCAACCCATTACAAAACACATTTAATTACTGCACTAAACTATTCAATAATTTTTCCCCTGCTTAACACCCGAAGAACCCAACCCAAACAATAAAAAATCAACAAATAAAAAAACCAAAAAAAACACAAACCCACCAAAACCCCCAAATGTAAAAAAAAAAAACACCATTTACCATAACAAAATGTTAAAAAAAAACCCACCCAACCACCACAAAACCCCCCAACATCCAAACCAAAAAAACCCCCCCAATACCCCCAAACCCACCCTTAATCCCAAAAATCCCCCAAAATAACAAAAAGAGAAACCCCCCCAAAAAAACCCTCCCAACCCATCACAAAATCAAAACCCATCCACCAAATAAAACCACAACCCCAAAACCAACCCCCCAAAACAAAAAACACACCCTACCACCACAACCCCCCCAACCCAAACCACCCCAAAACCCAAACAAACCCCAACCCACCCCCCCCCCAAAAACCCACCCCCCCCCCCCACAAAAAAACCACACCCCACACCCCATCCCCCCCCAAAACCCCCCCCCAACCCAACCAAACCCCCCCCCCAAAAACCAAAAAAAAAACCACACCCCCCAAACACAAAACCACCCCCCCCCCAACCCCCCCCCAACAAAACCCCCCCCCAACAACCCCCCCCCCCCCCCCCACCCCACCCCCCCAACCCCCCCCCCCGCAAAACCGCCCGCACCCCACCCCACACCCCCCCCCCCCCAACCCCCCCACCCAAACAAAAAAAAAACCACCCACCCTAACCCAAAAAAACCCCCCCCCCCCCCCCACCCCCCCCCCCCCCCCCACCCCCCCACACCCCCCACCAACCCAAATTCCCCCCCTGAACCCCCCCAATAAAAATAACCCCAAAACCCACCAAAACCCCCCAACATAAAACACCACAAAACCCCCCCCCACACCACCACCAACACAACCCCAAAAACAACAACAAATAAAAACAAAAATAACATTAAACATCGGGACCCCCCCCACAACCCAACCACCCCAAAAATAAATACACCACACCACCCCACTTCCACCCCATCCAACAAACCATCCTAACCTCCACAATCCCTTAACTGCTGCCAACTTTCACCACCTTCTAAAATCACCCCCTCAAACCACCTTTCATCAATTCCCCCCACAACTAAAAAACCACCAACCCAACCCACATAGTCCCCCCCCCCCCCCCCATTAAATATAAAAATCTATCAAATACCCAAAAAAAAACACATTAAAACCCCCCCCCCAAAACTCCTTCCCATTCCCAAACAAATTCATATTATCACATCCCAAAGTGATACACACCCAACAAAAACACTCACCCCCCACCACCCCACCATCCCACCTCATATATAATAAAAATTTTCATATAAAAATAACCCATTACTCATCCAACAACCCCCAATATCCACCACCTTCTCACCCATTTCACATAATCCTAAAAAACATAAACCCCCCCACCCAAACCCCCCACAACTTAAACCCATAATATACTAACAACCCCAACCCCATCCCCAATCTCATTACCACCAAACCCAAACCTACCACCCCCCACCATCCCAACACCCCCCCCCAAAACACCCATATAAAAAACCCACACAATCCCACCAAAAACAAATTACCACTTTCAAACATCACCCCAACCATATTATCACCTGACTAACCCACAAAATTACATAACCCTTCCCAACCACAAAACCCACACAAAACCATCACACTCAACCCACCTGCACAAAACAAATAAACGAGCAACCTAGTCACACCTATCACTATCCCTAACCTAACAATATCCATTTAACCAACCACAACACCCACCCTATGGTATATATAAACCTACCAACATGTTTTCCAAAACCCCCACCACCCCCATAAATCTAAACCACCTTCTTGTCCCACCACTTAAAATGACCTTCCCCAGGGGGTTCCCACATGCATATAAACCTTCCCACCCCACCCAATAAATATCCCCCACCAATCCCCACCCCCCTCTTCCAAACCATACCTAAACTAATCACAATAACCCAACTTGTCCTCACACATAAAGAGGAGGTTGCCACCCCACATAGTTGTTACACTCAAACCCTCCCCAAAACCCACACACCAATGTCCCCCCATCCCCACACCCCCCACACCCCACCCAGTCTTCTCAAAACCCCCTATCGGGTTCCTACCCCCCCCCCCCACCCCCCCCTAACCCCCTCCCACACCAGGTGATACACACATAATACCCTACCCAACCCCAACATATTGAACATAAGGTTTCTACTTATTTATCCCTACAAACACCACCCCCTCACCCTCAGTTCCCCCCAAATCCTCAAAACTCCTATCCCAGAACAGAGTCCAATGGAGTGAAACCAACACCCAACCAAATCATAAACTATAACCTAAAAAACCCAATAAATAAACCCTAAACACCGTTGCTTTTAACATATACAACTATAATACAACCCCACCCCATCCCCCATAACACAGACACCCACAAACATTCACCCCCATGTATCCCCAACCCCCCCAATTCCCACCCAACACCACACCAAGACCTTCACAACCACCACAATAGCTAACCACAAACAACACCCCACATACAAAGCACAACAATCTCAATGTAATAACCCACCAACCAATGGACAAACCACCCCAAACCCCCACCCCTAACCCAAATCAAATACCAACCAACCCATCCCCATAAATACCAAACCATTAACATGCCAAAAACTACAACACACAAAAACTTCCCACCCACCATCCAACCAGATCAGCCACTTAAAATCACAAATCCCCCCCTCTTATCCAACAAAAACCCAACACCCTTACCCAAGGGGTCCCACTACACTTCAACCCAACCCATCGTACCAAAATACCCCCTTATAACACACTCACCCAATATCACAACCCCACCACAATTACACAACAAAATAAAATTCCCAATTATTACATACATCTCCCCTACCACCCACTGCCCCCCATTTTCCCAACCAATTTAAACTTTACCCCCACTTCCCCCAAACCACCAACACCCACAAACATCCCCCCATAATATCCACCAAACCCATATCCCATTACACCCCCCTCAACCCAAATAAATCCCCCACCACCATGTTTTCCCATTAACAAAACCATTCATTCCCAAACCACAACCCCTTTCCAACCCCCCCCAAACACCTCACAAATCCCACCCCAACACTAACTCTCCAAAAACAACCTTCCTACCAAATGAGATACATTTCATCTAAATCCAACAACCTACCCCCCCTCCATCCATAAAAATCAACCATTACCTCACCCCATCCAACCCAAAATCAATTCACTCACTTTCACAATATAAAACACCCCCAAGTGGACATATCTTCCATCATAGTTTTCCCCACTACCCCCACCACCCCACCTACCCTACATCACCCTCCCACTCCCTAAAACCACCTTTTACTTACCCATATCAATCCAAACCCACATCCAATCATCTTCACAGGAGAACTCCCCTCCTAACAAATCCACTCACCCACATTTACATACTCCACCACAACCCTTACTCTTATAACCAAACATACCCCCTACCCCTTCACAAACCCCCAATAATTCTAAACACATTCCATCATTAATAGTTTATCCTCCTTTCCCCCCATCCCCCCATACTTACACCATCCCCAACCCCCACCAACCCTTGTCAATTCCTCCTTCCACATTACACCCTTCCTACCCCCAAAAACCCCCCCCCCATCCCCCCTTTTACCCATAAACACCATATATCATTATCTAACATAAATTTCCTAATGTATCAACACCCCCCACTTCAATCCAAGGATACCCTACCCCTACACCCAAAAAATGTCCCTACCCATTAATAACCCTATCACCCCACTTCTCATCACCCCCCCATCCTCAACCCCACCATTTGACATGTCCCACCCCCCCCCACATGTCCAATGCTCACACCCTATCTCCTATTGTCCACCAACACTCACAACCAATTAAGTATTCCACCTGCCCACCTACCCCCACCCATAAAAATTTCCCAGGCCTATTCACAACCCCCCCATGACACCACCCCCCAATTTCACTTCCTTTAAAATACAACCCCCACCCCAGACCCAAAATTTCCACCGTTAAGTTTACCACAAAACCTAACTCACCCACTATTAAAACCCAACAACTATCCCCTAATTCCCAAACAAACCCACACCCAACCACACCCATGCCCCCCCCTCAACGGCCCCACCAAAACCCCCACCAAAATAACCCCCTTTCCCATCACACCACTCCACTATATTCAAGCCCACCCAAACAACTTCCTTTCACATCCCCCTAACCCCCCCCCCCCCCCACCCTACACTACTCACCCACAACCCACCCCCACCCCTATTACTATCCTTATCCCCATTTCCCACACCCCCACCCCCCACCTCCCTACCACAACATCAAACCAAACTCTTACTTACCCAACCACATACTCACAACCACAAAACCCCCCCCACCAAACCCCCAAAACCCCCCTGAACACCCCCACACATTCACATCCCACATCCAAACAGCATCACCACACCCACAACCACCATCCCAATTACAACCACAAACGGGAACAAAAGTTGGTATGACGTGAATCACCATATTCACAACCCCTACCCCAACTTGTCCAAAAAAAACAACCACCCATATCCACCTACCACCACTAGAAACCCAACCAACACCCACCCCACACACATAACGACACCAACCATCACCTCCCACCTCACCATATGCAAATCATCCCCCACCCCCCAAAAACACCAACACCCCACAACAACTTCACAACCCCCCAAACCACACAAAAAAATCTCCCCCCACAACACCAAAACATCCCCTTATTTAAACACAAACCCACTAGCATCCAACCCCCTGTTAAAAACCCACACCAAAAAACCACCCTGTGGGTCAACAAAAAACCCCAATCCCAACAACTGACCCTCCTACCGTTTCAAAACCATACACCCACCCACACAAACCCTCCATACCCCATCACTCCAAAATCCACCAAAACACCAACCCAACAATTATACCCCTTCTACAATATCCACCCACACACTAACCCCCATTTTTTAAAACCACCCAAATTTAAACCCTACCCACCCCAACCCTCACCCCACATAATCCAATCTACCCCTCCATAGCAAAATACACACTTCTAAGATGGGTAGACCCCAACCCCCCACACAACCAACATCAGTAACCACCCACAAACCACAACCCACCCCAAAACCTGTCCAAGCCTAACCAATTTAACAGAACCACCTACCCCCTAACAAATCTAATACCCCAACAAACCACCCCCCCAAAACCTAATTTCCCAACCCATCCCCTCCAACAAACCAACCCCCAACCCAACCACCCCATCCCACCCCAAACCATACTTCCACCCCCCCAAACCCCCATTCCGACCCCCCTAACAAAACCCCCCCCCAAAAAATATTGGCACTTTTTTTGAAACCCAAACCCCCACGCCATCCAACCACCAACAAACACCCAGGAAAGGACACCCCCCCCCCACAAAAAAAACAATCTTTAAACCCAAAAACCCCCCAATAAACATACCCAACCACCACACCCCACCATACCACCATCACCTATCCATCATAGTTACAACTCAACTTTGGGGGTTTAAACCACAATACCCTTCTATTCAACACCAAAACTTTTTTAACCACACTCAACCCCCAACACAACCCATTCAAACCAAAACCCCCCGTTAAACTACACACCCCCCCATAACATCCAACCCACCAAAAAAAACACCCCCCCTCTACCAAAATAACAAAAACTTTCTCATTTCAACAAACACAAACCATCCCACATTTACCCATCCAAACATAGAACCCATCACCTCACCAAACAAACAAACGGTCCCAACTGCACTTTCACGTCCTATTAAAAGAGTGAACTAGGAATCATTAATCTCCTACCTTTCCCCTGCATAAACCTTCCTTCCAAACTTTTACATTTTGCTAACTAGCAGTCAGGGAAAAAAAAACCACCACCCACATTTAAGTATCTCCAAAAGATATATCTAAACCATAACTACACTTCTCGGGGGGGGAAGTTACCATAAAGATATCCTAGTAAACAAATCACCCTAGATCTACTCTTGATCTTTTTCAAACATCCCATAACCCATTCAAAAACCAACTCAATTCGACCTCCAGGGCGCATTCTCGCTTCCTAAACCACCACTATCGGGCAAATTTTTAACGCCACATCCCACCCATGTTAACATAATTCCTCTCAAACGTATGTCGACTAACAAAATCCCTCAATTTCCAGGAAAACAAATTTTGTTTCAGATTCTCTTCAAGATCTTAAATTCCCAACTCATGTCAAAACCTCCACTTGTGAACATCAATCTGAAGAACCATCTTTACATTTATCAGTTCCACAATCTTCCCAAATCATTCCCGTTTGCCTACTCTTAATTTTCACATAATAACCCAATAATCATCTTACCCTTTCCCTCTCGGGTTCCAATACGATATTCACCGCTCCACTCACTCCCCAAAAACCCGAACATTATCCCCAACGCCCAAATAATACATAGCACTCCCTTTACCAACAGCTAACGATAAGAAAAAATCAACTAAAGCCTCCCATTGTCCCCTCTTCGAACCACCTAACTCACATCCCCCCTCCCCCAGGGAGGGGGAACCTGCCCCCCTAAAACCGGGTTTTTTTTTCATATATTCAGACCTTTTACCTCTCTACCAACCCTCCAGATTAACGTAATAGAATTTCTACCAGGCTAAATCAGGGGGATCTGCCTCATCCTTATTTTCCACGATCCCCCCACTCAACCCTTAAACACACCATTTCCCAGGTCCCAACAAAAAGAGGCCTCGCAAAATCTTCATAACAAATATTTTACCCCCACCTATCCAAAAATCCATTCTGGAATTCAATTTCTAGGGATTGCTCTAAGGGATGTTAACTCGACTAATTCCCTACCATAATTATTTTAATTTGATGTGCGGGGGGAGGGCCTTTTTTCTTCACGCTTCTAGAGCATCCAAACCCCCCCATCCCTTTGACACTGGGTCCTGAGATATTCCCCATTGACATAGTGCGATTCTTTGCTAAAAATCTCCTTTATCATGTATACAGGAGGAGTTGTAAGAGGGTCAATGCGGTCTCACTGTTGGAAAAAAAACTTAAAAAAAAAAAATTTTCCACTGATTGACTCTCCCATATCACCATTCTCCCCCATCGCTCACCCTTACCCTCCGTACTCTGATCATTTCATTTGTGCCCCATTTCTCACACCACAAAACTCAAAGTGGCTTTATTTTATTAGGCTGTTGTGAATGTTCGTAGGGTCCCCAAATCATTGTCCCCCTTGCATCTAAAAACTGATCATAGTGGATTCTGTCAAGCTCACTTTAGTACAAATTTCAGTGTTAAAAGTTATCTCAATTTACGTTATTCTAATCCTTGATCGCAATGACTCAAATTTCATACCCCTAGAAATCCCCAATGTGTGCAAACCACCCACTGGTTATGGCGAATATTTGCTAATGTAATTGACTCATCTTAACAATTGACGCCCATTAGATGCGTTAATGACTTGACCATAGTCAAAAACTAAGTTCCCAAACTGCCACATCGATCAACCAAATCTTCTGTACCATTCTAAATCTTTCGAAAATGTTTCCTCGAGATTCCAATAATCTTTTTGGGGCCTTATGTGATTTCATCATTCCTCCTGAGCTTAACACGTATCCCGAACGCATCATACCAGTCTAAAATTGTTGTTATGAATTGCCTCAGATCTTGAGTCCTCGCTAGGAATTACAATCATTTCCATCTGGCTCTTAGGATTGGAGGGGGAATGTACAATTACTAGGGATATTTTTGAAACTGATGTGGACCCAAGATGCCGTGTTTTAATATCTCCTTTGGGTTTTCAACAATGAAATTTTTATTTTAAATTGGTCCGCAGTATTGTAAAAATGGTGGTAAGGTTACCCCACCTGGCACACCCTCGAACTAATCAACCTTTAAAATTAAACCAAATAAATACACTTTAATTAGTTTTCTTATTTTCTAGTGGGGTGTAAAGCACCCCCCCCAAAACAATAGAAACGTTCTGGATCAATCCAATGGATTACATGTCTCAATGACATGATCCCAAACACAACACCTAATAGGGACAAAATGTGAAAAACTCAAGGAAAAACCTCCCTGAAATACAAAACCCATCATCCCAAATGGACAAAGTGAAAAAACATTATGAATTAAACTGCGTAAAAAAACCAAACCCCATCATTGTCATACGCTCAATCCATTTCTTCAAATCCAGTGTGGTCATACATTGACTTGTTCATTCATCAGGGAAATGGGGGAACAACATAAAAGGCACTGTACCCCCCTCAATATAAACCATATATTACCATCTATAAAAGGAATCATTTTTATGCTCTAAGGGCACAATTTGACTAATTCGCTATCCCTTTTTAGTCAACATTTCCCTAAGTTCCATAAAGAACACCCATTAACACTTATGCCCAAGAATATACTAAAAAGTCGCCTGTCCCCTTCTCAGGAAATACAAGATTTAAGCTAAAATTTCTCGTGGTTCAACACCTAAATTTACACAAAAATATACTAGAATAACTCGCCTATTCCCTAGAATAAACTTCAAATTCCTAGGGGAATTTACAATTTAGAAAAAACGCTTAGGCACAATTAGTACTGAAAAAGCGTCAAATTTTTTGCCTCAATTATTTGTGTTTTGCTCTAGCAGACTTAGAAACCCAAAATCTAACTCTTATAGGGAAGGAACAAATAATACAAGTACCTCAGTAGGGGGAAACAATCCACTAGGGGGGATACCAATTCTCCTCGGTCTACCCACAATCCCATAAAAAAAGCACTCTAATTCTACCATCTATAAAGTCCTCCTCAAGGAAGGGGGGGAAAGCATCTATGACAAGGGAACCTTCAATAAGAGTGCGGTTTTAATTACACCTATATACACGGGAGGGTACCTAGGGTCCCCCCCCAGTCCCAATGCTCATACACCCCCTCACAATCTGAGGGAAACATGACCAAGAAATGAGGAACCACTGTTATCAATTTAAACAACATTCAGTTTCATCATTTCCTTCCCATTTTGCCCTAGTTGTGACCAGTTGAAGTGTGCTAGTTGTGACCCATTCATATTTGTCTCAGACCGTGTTATGCTTGGCCCGTATATGCAACGGCAAAAATTATGGGTATTAAACCTTCCGGCCTTTTGTTTCCTACCAAAAACAGCTCCTTACTGGTTTAGACCCAGCGATCTTAAGCCCACTATAAAATATCTTTACTCGGATCCACATGCTTCTAACCAAACTATCTGTACACTGTGTCCCCTATACCCAACTAGTGATCAGGCATCTCGAACTACCTCCGTTTTCCACTGTTATTAACAAATAGTTATTCATGAGTTCGACCCCTCCATAATAAATTCAGTATGAACCCTAGTATATCTAGCCAAAACCTAATACACCTAGTCACCAACAATACTGTACACTAGATAGACAGAAATCCAATCTTCATACACCTCCCGTCACACTTCCGAAATACAAAAACACTCACCCGCTTAGACCGTATAATCACCGCCCTCCGTCTAAAAAAAAAATTCCTTCCACCCAATAGTCTAGTCAATCGCCAATACTCTACCCAATCGCCACAATATAAAATCAAACAAACCCCCATTGCCACGCTCCCCTCGCTCCGACTCTCCTCGCCCAACACCGCCGAACATCTCATCTCGCGTAAGTTGGGGACAGGAACTATTAGAACCACTCTTTGCACAAGTCTGGAAAACAGGGACAACACCAACAGAGTGGAGAAAAGGAATAATTGTCAAATTGCCCAAGAAGGGAGATCTTGCAGACTGCAATAATTGAAGAGGAATAACTCTTCTCTCAGTTCCCAGCAAAATACTAGGCAGGATAATTATACAGAGAATTTCAAAAGCAGTAGACCACAAACTGAGGAAAGAACAAGCAGGATTTAGAAATAACAGACGATGTGTAGATCATATATTTACCCTCAGGAACATTATAGAGCAGTGCTCAGAATGGCAAAGACAGCTGTACATTAATTACGTTGATTTTGAAAAGGCTTTTGACAGTATACATAGGGACAGTTTATGGAAAATACTGAGAGCTTATGGAATTCCAAGCTGCATAGTGTCAATCATAAAAAGCCTTTATGCCAACTTTACGTGTAGCATTGGGCAGAGCAACCTAACCTTTGAAGTGAAGACACGAGTACGACAGGGATGTCCCTTATAAACCACTCTATTTTTAACAGTCATAGACTGGGTGATGCGCCAGACGCCAGAGGGCAATCCAAGAGGAATAAGATGGACTACATTTTCTACATTGGAAGATCTTGAATATGCAGATGACATTGCACTGCTAGCACATTCACATTAACACATCCAGGAAAACACGGATAGACTTAATAAGTATAGCCAGCAGGTGGGCTTGAACATCAACCTAAAGAAGACAGAGGTCATGACGCTCAATGTGAGCAACCCTGAGCCCATATCAGTAAGGAATCAGCAACTGGAACAGACAGATGCCTTCACATACCCAGGATGCATAGTAACACCAGACGGCGGAGCAAGCAAAGACATCAACAACTGAATGAACAAAGCAAGAACAGCCTTTTTTAGTCTAAACAACATCTGGAAGTCCTCTCAGTACAGCACAAGCACAAAATTAGGATTATATCAGAGCTGTGTGCTTTCTGTGCTTCTCTATGGCGCGGAGAGCTGGAGAGTCACAGAGAAGGAAATGTCGAAATTGTCCTCTTTTCACACAACATGCCTAAGAAAAATTCTCCGAATCTTTTGGCCGAATACCATCGCCAACCAAGATCTGCTTACTCGGAGCAAGCAAGAGGACATGCACACCATCATAGCTGGCAGACGCTGGAGCTAGGTTGGCCATGTCCTCAGAAGAGACCCCGATGCCATCACAAGAACAGCTATGCTATGGACACCTGAAGGAAAACGAAAGAGAGGCCGACCAAAAACAACTTGGCGGAGGACTGTGGAGGTTGAGATGCAAAGAATGAACCAGAGTTGGGGCACTGTACGAAGGATGGCCGCCGACCGAGCAAAGTGGAATCAATTTGTTGTTGCCCTACAAGACGACACCAGGCGTAATGGCCACTGACTGCTTAGACGGTCGGCGGCTAAGGATCAAAGGAGAAGAAGAATTGAAAAAGAATATTCATTATTGTTTATCTTAAACACTAACTGCTTCCTTAAGTCCAGAAATATGTGTTGTTTTTTATTGTTGGACAGTATGTAAACCCTACAAAACGCTGTTAAACATCACATATGGCCTGTTAATGAGATCGTTGTAAGACATAAACTATGAAGATCAGCAGATCACCAAGCCCACTTAACATTCATGACAACAGCATCAGGCTTCAGAGTTCAAATACCTCACCATCATCAGCTGCCATCTCCACAACGAAATTTGGCTGTAATGGCTCCAACGTCTTCTGTCTCTTGTCTTGACGGTGCACTCTGATAGACTTTTTTCTGTCCACCTCTTGATGTAATCTTCCCCCTTATAGCACGGTCTTCCCCTTGCATGTTTGCCTTCAACTCTCCCTTCTTTTAAGGTCTTCTGCAAGATGTTTATGTCTTTTTATGTGACCAAAATATTTTAGTTGCCTAATTTTGATCTCCTTCATTAGTTCTCTTTTCATACCTAGGTTTTCTAGGACCTTCTTATTTTTTTTCTTCTCTTTCCATGATATGCGCCCCATTCTTTGTAAACAGTGATTGTAACTGAACGTACAGCGTGTCACGATTCGTGATGTCATTTCCGCTGCCTTAATTTTTTTTAATTTGCGGGTTTTGCTTTCTTGTGGCGAGGCACGTTCCTTTCAACCTAGACTGACTTAATTAAGTCATTTTTGCTTTATGCTTGAGGGCTGACGTATATAACAGGCGACAGTTAGCAGACTATACAGCAGGAGTTGGCAACCGGACGATCCGATCTTCCGGTAGTTGTGAGGGATGATTTGGTAGATATCTAGGGTACCGGGAAGAAGGGGGGGGGGGGGGAATGTTTAAGCTAAGGATACTTAAGAGTAGCCCTCTTCCCCACCCCCCTTGGCATTTAAAAGTGCGATGTTCCCAGATTTAAAGGTACTTCTTCCGCATTCCCAGGGGACATCAAGATCTAGCTTGCTAACGATTCGAGAACTGCGTAAGACAGGAAAGCGATTTTTTTTTTTAATAAGTGAAGTTCGCATTCAGTAAAATGCCATTATAGGGGCCGTTCACAAATTACGTAACGCAATTTTTGACATTTTCAGCCACCCCCTCCCCCTGTAATGCGCGTAACAAACACCCCTCCCCACTCTTAAATTACGCCTCGGCCGAACTTCTTTCTGTGGTGATAAAGATTTCAAGACCTGAAGGTCTGTTATATTTGGACATGCGCCCTAATATAACCGACTAGGTGTTATTTAAAAAAAAAATTACAACAGCTTATCTGCACTTGAGTAATAATTATGCCTGACTATCTATCTCACCAATTAGTTCAACATAACCACCTGTCATAAAACAGTGTTTTAATACCTTACTAATTGGCCAATCACTTGCATTTTAAGAAAAAAAATTGCCTCGTTTTGGCAAGGCGCGTCCCGTTCAACCTAGTTGGTTATATTAGGGCGCATGTCCAAATATAAAAGACCTTTAAGTCGGTATGACGTGTATAATCACTTGCGGTGAATTTTAACTATGCTTTGAAAATCGTAAAAATGCAATCCCAAAATGTTACCTAATGGCTGTCTCTCACAAGTTATCACTTCCTTTCTTCCCATGGTGAAGAAAGAAGAAATTCTGCGCAGACTAAGTAAATAAGCAATTTGTGCACTGAATTGTTGCTCTTTGCCACTGACTAACACAGTCTTATGTACGGAAAGCATACGCTTTGTACTGCCTGTTCCTTATGAATTGTCAATGGATTTTTCATGCGTTATGCAACAACAGTTTAGAACCCTCCACCCCCTTGTAACAAAGCGTTACATCTCAGCAGCAGCCCACCCTCCTTCTTTTTTCTCCTTCTTTGCGTTACGTAATTTGTGAACGGCCTCATGTTACATTTCCACCTCTGCGTTGATTGAAAAGCAGTTAACGGATCTTCCTGTGGAGATACAATTACAAATAGGAGTTACTTACTTAGTCGCTGCTCTTTTACCGTGAGGTGTAGAGATTTGTAAGAGAGAACGCCATACTATTCTATCGGCTGTCTTCCTCCTGGCTTAGTTCCATTCTAGTCCTCGGTCCTTCAAAGATTGTCTAATGTTATCCTCCCAGCGGACTTTGGGTCGTTCTGGAGGTCTGGATCCCTGGCTCTTAGTTTCCCATGCCTGCTGTGGTAGCCGATCTTCTCCCATTCTGCAGACATGGCCAAACCATCTCAGTTGGGACTGTTCTACTTGGGTCTGCAGGGGTTGGGTATTTAGGCCTTGACGTATCGTTTGATTGCGGACCATGTCTCTTCTTGCTTCTTCAACCATCTTCCTCAGATACCTCATTTCTGAGGTTTGGATCTGGCTTTTGTGGGTTATAGTCATTGCCCATGACTCGCATCCATACGTAACGACTGGGGCATAGGTGGAGCGGTATACAGCCATCTTCGTCTTCCTATCAACTTCTCTTTTGCTGAAGAATCCTCGATTTATGGCTTGAAAAAGTCTCCCAACTGCTGCTCTTCGGGTAGCCAACTCTTCTTTGATGCCTCCCATCCGGTCTATGGCAGCTCCAAGGTATTTAAAGTGATCTACCTGCTCCAGGACCTGTTCTCCCAGCTTAATCTGATGTCTTCTTTCCTCTCGTGATATCACCATGGTTTTTGTTTTCGAGCTGCTTATGACCATCCCTCTCTTCTCCAACTCTTCTTTTCAGACTTGCAGGTTGGATTGAAGATGTGCCTCTGATTTAGACATCAGGGCAACATCATCAGCAAATGCCAGCTCTGAAATACAGACCTGTCTCATCTTCCAGTACCCCACTGAATACTTTCTTGTTCTCTCCTTACATGCCTTGATGACATCGTCCATGAGGAGTATGAAAAGACAAGGTGACAAGATATCACCTTGTCTTACACCAGTGGTGGTTCTGAATTCTTCTGACTTATGGTTTGCCGTCCTCACATAATTTATGCAAGACTTGTAGAAGCTCTGTATAGCATGAATCAGAGGTGATGGGATGTTCTTCCTTGCCAAACAGTCCCAGAGTTTGTTCCAGGGGACCTTGTCAAATGCCTTTTCCAGATCTAAAAAGCAAAGGTGGATCTCACTCTTATACTCAAGAGCCTTTTCACTCAACTGTCTGAGTGTGAAGATTAGGTCTTGAGTACTTCGATTTGCTCGGAAGCCACACTGGGCCTCATCCATTTGTGGCTCAGCTAGGCGTCTGAGTCTCTGCTCCAGGATTCTAGAGTAGATTTTCCCAGGGACACTGAGAAGGGATATGCCTCTATGGTTTCCACATTGTCGGTTGTCACCCTTTTTGAAAATCGGTGTTATTATTGCAATCTTCCAATCCTTGGGTATGGTCTTGTTGCACTAAGCTGCCCGTAGGACCCTTAGGAGTAATAGGTCGCCTGCTGCTCCCATGTACTTAACCATTTCTGGTGTTATGCCATCATATCCTGCTGCTTTGCCCATTTTGATTTTCTCCAGTGCTGCCTTCAGTTCTTCCATCTTTATGTCATCTTCATCACCCTTGGTTTCCTGTTCTGTGCCAGTGGTTATCATTTCTGATGCCGAATAGGAGATACAATTACGTGTATTCTGTACTTATTCCGAAATCTCAATTCGAACTTCGAAACCTGAATGTAGACAGATTTTATCAAAGAGATTTTTAGAAAACTCAGTGTTTGCAAAGTAGGTCATCACAGCTTTTGGGTTGTCTACCGCTGCTATACAAGATGCGTGTTGAATTTACATTCTCCAACCATAATCACGTATTATTCTTGGTTTTGTTTTTGAACCATGCACTTGAAAACTGTTATTTTTCGTGTGCACGGGATGCTCGGTTCAACCCCATATGGATTGTAATTAGGGTATATAGTGTTCATCATTCTATGTGTTTGTAATGTATCCTCTTCCATGATTTTGGTTTTTTAATATATTTTTTTACTCTTCGATTAACTTAGATTCAAGATATTAGAGTTTTCGTTTTCGCAGTCTGTTGCCAAAGTGGCCACCGCCGGAAGTCCGCGTATTATTTATTTATTTATTTCATGTTTAATTTATTCCTCATATGATATGAAATTAGATGTTTCGTGTGAGGCCAAATATTCGTTTCAGTTGGCACTGGGGTGAACTTATTTTGTTGTGACATACTAAGGGGGGGCATGTGACGAGGCAAACACATAATAGGGTTTCTGCTTGCTTAGGCATGTCGTAGGAGGAGTCTAATAGGCTATGAGTTGTGCATAGTGGCTGCCAGCAACCTCACTACGTAAAACAAATTACCAGAGTAACCACCGCTGTAAGAGCCTGTGACTGTTTGGAGCAGGCTTCCTACAGATGTATTAGCTGTTACGGATATTTCATGCTCCATCGGGAGCGCAATGAAAAATGATAATAATGACGGTAAAAACATCTGGTTGATGATGTCATGAAAACAAAATTTACAAGCAGCGCAAGTTAGAGGCGACGAAAGAAACTTAATGGTGTTGCAGTTAAGAGATTTAAAGTCAGTAACAATGTTTCTTGAAGAACAGATTTCTGAAACAGTAGATTCCGCAAAAAACATTTGAAGAGCAAATTTTTGAGCCACGAAACGCTTCCTCAGTTACGTAACTTCTGCAAGAGACAGTCGTTTGCCTGGACATTTTAAAACTGAAGCAATCATATTAGATAAGATGGATTCTCAAGTTTCCAGCACAACGTTGAAAGTTATCCAATTGTACAGAACAATTGAGCAAATATTGTGCACATGATTTTAATATCAAAGTTTTGGACATAATCAAACCCTTAAAAATAAATGGCTTCTTCCAAAAGGTGTTGGAAACAACATTGTAGTTGTCGTAGATTTTTGATAGGGGAATTAAGACATAAATTGGTCCCTTCTGAATAGAACTAGAACAGGTGGTGACTCAGTGAGAGATAAGATAAGAAAACAGATTTTCACGTGTGAAATGGTGGAAAAAATAGGTAGAGTCTGTCCCTGAACTCGAGAAACTTCTCTCGTGCAGCCTATCTCTACAACAGAACTTTGTTAGTCAGACAGTCTACCAATATATATATATATATATATATATATATATATTTATATATATATATATATATATATATATATATATATATATATATATACATATATATATATATATATCAACCACTCACATACACACACACATAAGTGACGGCAGTTAGACGCACAAACGTGAAAAAAACTATATCAATGGAATAGGGATATTTTTGGGACGAGCTGACCAACACCTGTAAATAAATTTATGTAAATTTTATTTACCATAAAGAAACTTCACAACAGCAATATTTTGAATATCAATCAAATACAAATAAACATAAGTTAATGAATTAATTAAAGAGGTAGACTCATAGGGTAATCCTCCCTCCCTCTGTTGAGACAAGATCACGTTAGAAGAAAGTTATTAACCCCCAAAGAGTCAAAGATTTATAGGCTATGGTCTAGGATTTCCCTCTACAGTAAAGAACGGAGTTTATACGTTGATCTATTCTGAAAGGAACAGTGTTAACAAAACTTACACATTTAAAATAACCAACGTGAGTACATGGATTCTACAAGATATATATATATATATATATATATATATATATATATATATATATATATATATATATATATATATATATATATATATATATATATATATATATACATATATGAGGATTATTCATTCATCCTTCATCTCTTCTCAGACAACCGTGGCCACGTACATTCGTTCTTACCTAATACTTGAGTTGCACCTTCTGGAACAATCTTTAGGACACACGCACACATCAAATCCAGTGTTATTTTTGGCAAAGAAAACCCCAGCTCCTCAGAGACAGATTAAATCCACTTCTCTGGGGAACGTTCTCTTTGTTATTTTTATTTAGGACTACTGTTTATGTCACATTTAATTAGACCAGGTAAGAAATTGAACAGTGCTCACAGTGTCAATAGCTTGAGATTTCCAGTACTTAGGAATGTCAGGTCGGTAACTTCTCTCAGTATAAACAAATTCCTTGTCACACCACAAATGATCAAACGTCGGGAAATGTTAAAGTTTGTGATTTCGCCACTACGGGCTGAATGTAAATGAAATTTGGGAAATATAAATCTGGATCTCTAGGCCCAGTTACAATATTTATTCTTAATGTTCTTTGGGTTGGTACTCTGTCTCTTTCTGGGTGCATACACGAAGCCAGACAGGTTTACCTTGAAGACCCAGATATCAATTAAGAAATGTTCTTTCGTATGGTTATTCTCAGATTTATATGGAAGCCGCTGGTAAGGTTTAGGGTTTGACCCAATACACAAACACAGAAATAAACGATCTCCAATCGAAAACCACTAAGTAATTCTACTGTTATGAGGGATCTTAGACTTCGAAGCTAGATGTCTTTAAAATCTGTGGGTACTGGATAAATTGAGTCAAAATGCTGGGGTTTATATATTAAATCTCCAGAACATCGCTCGTACTTGCTAGATATGACACCTTCACTCAGATCTCGGGCTTTTCGATCTGCGAATCTGAGGAAATTTTCACGCTTTTGCCGCTCGCAGACTCTGCAATCGAGCGAAGCCCGTCCTTTGATCTGGCGATTCTCACCGTGTTTAATTTCCTATCAAACGAACGGATTCAGGGGAAGGTAACAGAAATTGTCTCCCCTTAGTTCTAAATTATCTGCTCCTACTATTCAAATTATTTCCCCTGATCACTGTCTAACGAAAAATACGTTTCAACTATATTAGCTTATCTACCCTTGAGCCACAATTTACGTCTACCTGTCTGATCCGATTACCACGATTTTCAGTCGCTGGCGTTAATTACAGGTAACCGGCTCAACGTTAGCTAAATAGGTCTGTTTGTAAACATTCCTATGGAAATAGAGAACAGAAAATAAAATAGGCGTGCTAAATTAGAAAAAGAGACAGATCTCTGAGTGTAGGAGGGTTTTTATGTTAACAAAATGGGCGTAGGTGAAAGCCAGGTAAAAGAAAAATGAAGATAATGAAATAGATATATGAAAGCTATTAACATAATATGTCACAGTAGTGTAGACAAGAAAGTCTCTTAATGCTTTCACAGAACAGTAATACTGAAACATGGAATTCTTTCGCCACATAAGCGGAATTTATTTTAAAGACCCCGGAACTTGTGCTTACAGGTGTAACTAAACACACATTTTCAGGCAAACAATTCTACCCTCAAACACATTCAGTCTAAAACATGAGAGAATATTATCGTGAAACAGTACCGCGAAACTGAGAAAACACTACCAAACTTCACGGATTGCGAACTTCCGTCGATGGCCAAAAAAAAAAAAAACCCGATAGTCTTTATAAAACAGAACTCTCATAACTGGGTGCAAAAAAAAACGTACAAGATTTGTTTTTCCCACACATTATCGTTCAGTGATTCTCAGAGGACTATCCATATAGCCCCATCTAGATTGTAGGCAAGAAAATTCTGAGCTGCAAACTGTTCCGGCCAAAATTTAAACGCTTTCTTAATCTGATAGAATGAAATTTCGTTTTTACTGATACTAAAAACAGATGGCACAAAGGCAGTACCGAATTGGTTTGGTTTGGTTTGGTTTGAAGGACTATCTTCATTGCACGCGGGCAAATCCATCAGTGCTCCGATCTCCTCCCTTAGATCCCACAGGGAGGATCTCAGCACAGTGCACGAACTCCGTAGCACCGGCGAGAATCCCAATGTGTGTATACAGGAATCACACATTCTATAAATATTATTGTGGTGGGTAGGTTTCTTAATTTTTAAATTAAAGTACCGAATTAAGACCGCCAAGAGCCTAAGCGCTGAAAATATTATGATGGCCCCTTCCTATAAAGTTTGAAATGAACCCCCCCCCCTCTTTCTTCCCCCCCCTTCCCCCCATACATAAACAATATTAAAGAAGGGCGTCTTTTTTATTTGAATTGAAATAATAATCATATTTAATGTGCGACTTAAAATATATTCTTTCTCCATTATCTGATTGCGAAATAGTAACCCCAAGACCACAAGGTCTTTTATATTCAGATATGCATCCCTAATATATACGAGGGACCTTGTGACTAAGTTAAACGGGGCGCGCCTCATCAAAACGAAGGAAAACTGTTATATATAAAAAAAAAAAATTATTGCGAAATCCATGATTAAGTCACCAAAGGTTGTTCGACGAAGCAAGTCCGCTTCACCGATTGGGCAGACGACAAAATAGGGCAAGTGAATGAAGTCTGCTCTGTTGTTCTTTTGTGGTGGTGGTTGGTAGGTTCGTTCGTTTTAGCTGAGAAAAAGAACATTCAGCAGAGCAGTTAATAATCATCAATGATGAAAGAAATACGTAAAACAATATCTAAATTTGGAAAATACACATTTTTTTCTCCATATTTCATGATTAAGCCGTGAAGATAAACATGGCAATGTCTTTTTTGTCCTGTTATATTTTATTGTATACTTTGTTATGTTAGCCCCTTGTCAGATGGTGCCCTAAGCACGTACTTAGTGTGCATAATGGACAATCCGGTCCTGCACATGGGCGTCCAGTACAGTGGCATACTAAGGGGGGTACGATGGGGGCCTCCTGTCCCCAGGTGGCAGCCAGGAGGGCGGGTGGGTACCGTCGAACATTATTATGACAGTACTGTATGTTTATAATACCTACTTGCAAGCGTAGTATACTTTTCTGTGTGTTTTTTGGTGGGTGCCAAAGGAAAGATTCGCCCCTGATGCCAAATATTTTAAGTACGCCCTGCCCCAGGGTATTCATCTTGTCTATGCGAACATCTTGCGAACTGCTTTGAGAACCAGTGTTCTAGTTTCAAAAGTCGATACGGACTGTGATTATGTTCCGTGCCATGAAACTCATGTCGTGCTGACAGCCACTTAAGCGGCACGGCAATGTTTAGCGGGTTGCCACATAAACATCTCATTAAAAAGGGGATAAAGGATCCCGTTACACGCCCATTGAGGCATATTGGGAATATAGTGAATAAATATTAGACAAACATAAAGGTATGTTTTCAGGCACTCGTAAGAAATAAAGAAGTAGAAAACTAGACAACTGAAAAACAACAGACGTGAGTGGCTTACCCAGGACTCGAACCCAGGACCTTCCGTGCGACAACCCCGCCTAGCTATGCAAGCGAATCACACTATCCTCCCTGCCATCTAAAGGAACCCGTTACACGCCCATTGAGGCATATTGGGAATATGGTGTTAGGCCCATATTATCTTGACCGTCGGCACACTAGGGGTGATGTGGTCGGCATCACGCCGGCCGCCTTAACCTTCCCAGAGTTGCTCTGGTACCGATTTGGGGCTGGGTCGACCCAGGAGCCGTTTGTGGCCTAAAAAATTCCCACCTCGTCTGGGGATCGAACCATAGACCACTGCGCTAGGAAGCCAGTGCACTAACCACTATGCTACCGCGCCCCCCCCCCCCCCCCCGCCATCTAGGCATCACAATATTATAGTGTTAGGCCCATATTTTCTTGACCATCGACACTAGGGGTGATGTGGTCAGCATCACGCCGACCGCCTTAACCTTCCCAGAGTTGCTCTGGTACCCAATTCGTGAGGCCCCGGAGCCGTTTGCGGTCTACAAAATCCCACCTCAACTGGAAAACATCTCAGTGCTTGCTCATAAAATACATTTGTACTTACACATAGAGCGGCTGTTATGTACGGGCAAGGGGTTTTGTGATCTAGTGTTGGTGTGGTATCAATAAACGAATACGCAATACTTCAAAACGAAGCGGCCAAACGTAACTTGTCAATAGTATTCTTGAACTCCCAGATCGTGCGCAACATTTTAAATAACGTCCACTTTAACTTGACATAAAATTATTGATCATCATTATATAATAAAACCCACTTATAATTCAGTCGTCCATCGAACATCTCAGCGCTTCTCTGCACATAAATACTTTATTCACATATTCCTTGCCATGTCCACGGGCAGTTAATTATTCAATAACAATCCATTATAATGATTCTGACACGTCCGTATTATTTATATATTCCCTTATTATCCATATACATGTATCCGACACTTTCCTGAAATATTATATCATTGAGAGACGACTCCTTCAAAAGATTTAACACTGCCTATAATACAGTCGAAAATAGAAACAGGTATGCTCCTCAACAACACACAAAACTAAACTCTTAAGCAAAAAGTAAAAACCCCATAGTGAGGCATAATACAGTACAGACGTAGAATAAACAGAAATAAAAAAATATCTAAAAATAACACTAAATGAAAAAAACGTCCTGATATGAGCAACAGTTCCATGTTTATGGTAAATGGTCGAAAGGGGCGTGCTACACAAAGGAAAGTAGCAAACATTTATTAAAAAAAAAATAATACAGTCGGTTCATACGAACATATTCCAAACACTGCTAGTCCCGACGGACATCTTCCACACAATGCTCTCGTTGCTACTGCAAACAATTTTACATCACCCTCACCACACATAAACACATTCGCACTCATGCACTTTTTGTGCACCACACAGTTTTCAAATACAAGACCCTATGTGGTGCGCAAAAAAGGCTTATAACAGCAGCCCATTGCCAAATTTCCTGTCACGGCGAATTTACAGGCTTCCTGGATGGAAATCACGCTCCAGTCTTAGCAGCTATAAATGGGTACTTAACTCTGCTCTTGAGTTAAGGAAGGCAAAAGGTAGCAAGGACGGGAACTGGTCAACTGTAGAGCAGCTTCAGGTAACTCATATACAGATGGGTTGACTGGAGCGTGACGCTACCAAGTTTCGATCCTTGAAGCCGTGCCGAGAGAGGAAAGCACTCTAGCCGCTTAGGCAGTCGGACAAACCACTCTGCACTTAATTAAATTTAATTGTAACATTCTTGTGGCACGAGCCTTTGTTCGTGTCAAAGGAAAATAGATCAATGAGCGGTGAGAAATCGTTTTAAGTTTTGCTATGAATGTATTCAGACCAATTTCGAAGCTAGACATTTAGACTACATTTAGTCTTCACGCTGGAGGCATACTGGTTGAAATCTGAAAAGCTGTGTTATTTTTTTTTCCTATCCAGCGGCACTTGGGCTTCAGCCCTTCGGCCCAATTACATGAAACAAATTTCATGGCATTGCGAAGCTGGGGAGCTTGTGGTCTTTCCTTCCCACCCAGTCAGGAGCCAGATGTCCGTGCCATCTCCGCTCCTTCCCATCCACAGAGGGTTTGTGCTCAGGAGCCGCTCAGGCTACTCCAGAGAGAGTGTCTACAAGCTACGTCAAGGTCATGGCTGGGGATCATGTTAATAACGCAATCAATATATATATAAAATCCCAGCCTTTTCTGTCAGTGCGTAACGCTAAGGGATGCAACTTTGGTTGAAGGTTAGACATTAATTGTATTGTTTCCCTTATATGTACTCTCCCGAAAATAGTAACATTTACCAAAGAACAATGCGCAAATGACGGTGTGCACAAAAATATATTTATAGAATGTGTGATCCCGTATACACACATTGGAATCCTCGCAGCTGCTACGTAGTTCGTGTACTGTGGTGATGCACAGTGGTTTTTAAAAATACTTTTGAATAAGTAAAATTGCCGTTAGGTATTGGTGCTTTTGAATGTAATTCCCGTCTTATGACGGGCTTTGACACTAGTGACGTCATATTACTCCCGTCTTATGACGGGCTTTGACACTAGTGACGTCATATTACTCCCGTCTTATGACGGGCTTTGACATTAGTGAGATAATAATTGAAAACGTTAAACGTTACTAATCGTCACTGTATTCATTTTCCTTTTTCGCTCTTTATGGAGAACGGAGCCATCACTGCAGCTGGTCTACATGCAGGAAGCCTCAACAAAGCATGCACATGTTCTTCCAGTGGTGGTTTCTGTTCTTCCAGTGGTGGTTTCTGTTCTTCCAATGGTGGTTTGTGTAGACATTTGTTTACGTGATGAAGTTGTCAGCCTCATGAACAACCTCATATTATTCACCGTCTACAACATGCCTGTGCGGGCAGTAATCCCATTCTTTCTTAAACGTTACTAATAATTACGTGTACGGTACAACTGAACTGATCTTTCGTATCTTTTCACTTAGTTTATTTGTTCTGTAACGGAAAATGCATTAGGCGTTTTTCTTTAATTCCTCATTTACTTCTAGACTTTGCTTTCACGTGTTTTGTCCCTAGTAAGTATATGCTTGTGTTCAAAATAAAACGCAGTTTTATGATTTTTATTTTTTTTTAGGGGGGAGGGTGTCAAATCTGTATCTAAAGAGGCAGCTGAGCTAACCAGTCATGGATAACCACTAATGTTTTGGTGTTTTAAAATATCTCGCCGAACTTGTTAATTTCTATTGATTTCTATGTTAATTATTTAAAAACAAAATCTGAAGTTTTAAATTTGATGAATCCATTACACATCAAAGGCATAATAGTAAGCATCAATTGAATCATACCCATTCATGTTGGCGAATGTTTACGAAATGGCTCAACAATCACAGAGTTTGTTTTATCAGGGCTATTAACTTGCTGGCTTAAAAATCAGAAGGGTCACTATAAGAGACTTGTTATTCGCTGATGACGTTGCAATCGTCACTCAACGTCAACAGGAACTTCTTCTTCTTCTTTTATCCTTAGCCGCCGACTGTCAAAGCAGTCAGTGGCCATCCCGCCTGGTAGCGTCTTGTAGGGCAACAACACATTGATTCCACTTTGCTCGGTCGGTGGCCATCCTACGTACAGTGCCCCAACTCTGGTTCATTCTTTGCATCTCAGCCTCCACAGTCCTCCGTCAAGTTGTTTTTGGTCGGCCTCTCTTTCGTTTCCCTTCAGGGGTCCATAGCATAGCTGTTCTTGTGATGGCATCGGGGTCTCTTCTGAGGACATGGCTAACCCAGCTCCAGCGTCTGCCAGCTATGATGGTGTGCATGTCCTCTTGCTTGCTCCGAGTAAGCAGATCTTGGTTGGTGATGATATTCGGCCAAAAGATTCGGAGAATTTTTTCTTAGGCATGTTGTGTGAAAAGAGGACAATTTCGACATTTCCTTCTCTGTAACTCTCCAGCTGCCATCACCGGTGTCAATACCTTGTCGAGGTATGGCGGTTTGCGTACCCTGATTACCCCCAGAGCTATGCCAGCTGGAGTTTTACTCCTGGAAGGGTCTACCAAGCTGGACAGGTTTGCGCGGGCAGGGGTTAGACTAAAGCAGACACCCTGGTCCTCCAGGTTGGGGGTTTTAGCATAGGGCTGACACCCCTGTCTATGTAAAAAGAAATGAAGTTACGGAAACGACAACAAATGAACAAACTTTGCTGCGGGACGGACATCCGGAGTCTGAGGCTCGTATGACTGTCAGTGGTGAAAGCCGAAAGGCAGCCACTGACACGAAAACGGACGTCCTGACCGCAAAACATGAAACAAGAATAGGATTTTGGAATGTCAGGACAATGAACGAGACGGGTAACAGGAGCTTCAGATCTTGATAAATCGCTTCAGCCAAGCACGCAAGGACTTTGGCCTCATAATAAGTCTAAAGAAAACACATGTGCTGGGTCAGGATGTGGATGTTGCACCAGTTATCACTATCAATAACTATAAATTGGCAGTGGTGCACCACTTCACATACCTGGGGTCTACCATCAATGACAAGCTCTCTCTCTCTGGACACAAAAATTGACAGCCGCATTGGCAAAGCCGCAGCCACCTTTGCTCGCCTCACAACTCGTGTTTGGGGAAACACAAAGAAGACCAAAGCTGCGGTATATAACGCTTGCGTCACCACCAAAACACTTCTATATGGCAGCAAGACAAAGACAACCTATGCTAAGCAAGAAAGAAGGCTCACTACCTTCCATCTACGGTGTTTACGCCACATCTTCCGTATTTCGTTGAAGGACAAAGTGACACATGTCAAGCTGTTGTCACGTGCTGGCCTTCAAAGCATGTATACACTGCTTAGACAGCGCAGACTACGCTGGCTTGCCATGTCCGCCGCATAGAAGATGGTCGCATCCCGAAAGATATCTTCTACGGACAACTGGCAGATGGCAAAAGAACAGTTTGGCGACCACAGCTGAGGTTCAAAGATGTGTGCAAGAGAGACATGAGGGCACTGGACATAAATCCAGCAACCTGGGAGGATGAAACTGCCGATTGCATCAAGCGGCGATGCTCTCTACAGCGCCACCTCAGATTGGACGAAGTGAGGCTCTCACGGCAAGCAGAAGAGAGGTGATAACGTCGAAAAGTACCAGGAAAGTAAGCAGCTGAGGGCTGTCATTTCAGGGGCGCATTCACATAGTCATTTATGACTGAAGGGGCTTTTATTATAACTTGCTGGCTTAGTAACAGGGCTAACACAACAATCAAGAATATCTACTGGTGATATAATGCAACAATGAGAATAGATAATTATCCTGGTATACACACATTTTGGTGCCTTAAATTTTATAGCTATTCTTGGGTAATTTTGGGTTGCGGATTCCAAAAATGTAATCAGATTTTTTCTATCAGCTCTAGTTTTTGAGATAACTAAGAATGACCATATTAGTAGGGCAATTGTTATGTACAATCCTAGAGTTAGGTGCTATCAGTGGCATTTTGACTTTAGTCTGCATTCATATTATATGTAATTACTGTGCATATATTACCAAAAATGTAATAAAACTTTACCGCTAGCACTTGTTTAGTCAACACGCAAAAAGGATCTTTTCGAGGACTTCCTGGAATGTGATATGCCCGGACAGTCACGCTTAATGGTCCAACAGTAATCTGCCATCATGTGGGCATCCCAAAGTCCCTGGTATCTCTCTTCCATTGTTTTTATCTTGGTGAAATCTTTCACCTTGCTCCTCACTAAAGTCGCCAAGATTCTCCGGAAATAAATGTCAATGGTTATGGAGGTAGTGCAATTTTATGCTCATGTTGCATCCAAGTTCACAAAAACTCGACAGCATGTTTCCAACTAATTCAGAATAATTACCCAAAAAGTTTTGCACAACTAAAACAAATGATGACCAGGCTGTGGACTCTGTTTTGTTCATGGAATCAATAAAATTTGGATCGTTTATTAACTTTCTAATTTGAGGTCCATCAAAAATTCCAGCTTTAAGTTTGCCTATGCTCAATTCTGGAAACTTTCTGCATAAGTAATTAAAACAGGTACCATCTTTGTTCAGTGCCTTAACAAACTGCTTCATCAAGCCAAGCTTTATATGTAATGGTGGCAGTAGAACTCTTTTTCGATCAATGAGAGGCTTATTGACAATATTATTTTCTCCAACTTTAAATTCATCCCTCAACGGCCACTGTTTCTTTGTCCAGTGCATATCTTTTGCCCTGCTATCCCACAAACATATAAAGCATGGATATTTGGTGAATCCCATTTGCTGGCCAAGCAAGAAGTTCATCATTTTAAGATCTACACAAACCATCCAGTTATGTTCTAAATACTTCAATTTTTCCAGAACTGTGCTTATACTCCTCCTTCATTGTAGTAGAATGAGCAATTAGAATTGAGCCATATTTGTTACCATTGTATAAGAGAACACCCTTCAAACTTCTTTTAGAGCTGTCAATGAAAAGTCGCCACTCATCTGGTGTATAACTTACACCCATTTTGTTAACAAGACCTCCTGCATTAGTACAAAACACAAGGTTGTTTTCTTTACAAAAGAATGGAATAAAACCTTGCTCTCTGCTGCGATAAAATGTAACCTTTGTTTCAGCAGTCAGTAATTTTTTTTCTTTCAATCTTGAAGCCAAAAGTTCTGAAGACTCCTTGGAGAGAAAAAGATCTCGGATTAGATCATTTAGTTCAAGCTGGTCGAAGCGTTGAGCATCTGAAAAATCATCTTCGAAATCACTATCACTGTCACTTGTCGTTCCACATGCCACTGCTGTCTCATCTTCTAGCAGGGAATCCGAAATCTGACCGAAAGTTGGAATTGGTATGTCATCTTCGTGTGGAACAGGTCGCCTAGCAGAATCTAAATCTGGATATTTCCACTTTTGTGATTTTTTTCCATTAATTCCCT
The DNA here is from genome assembly GCA_024509875.1 of Oreohelix idahoensis. NCBI lineage: Eukaryota > Metazoa > Mollusca > Gastropoda > Stylommatophora > Oreohelicidae > Oreohelix > Oreohelix idahoensis. Next base: position 40,886 of record JAMPIV010003178.1, read on the forward strand.
TAATATTCACAACACAGAAATAACAGTCATCATAGTGGTTCTTGGGCTCTCTCCAAACCATTGGAATTCCAAATTTTAAACATTTTCTTTTCCCACAAGTCCACTGTCGCAGGTGTTCAATACATGTTTTGCAAACAATATGAGGAGCCAAAGACTTGTCCTGGTCACCTAGTTTTACTTTAAAGTAAGCAAAGTATGCCTTTTTCACAAAAACAGTAATATGCTTCCTTTGTTCTTCTTTGAAAGTGTACTCTCCACAAATTTAACAAAATAAATGAGGTGAAAGAAAACATGCTCTTCTTGAAGATGATGCCATTCTCTGTTAGAAGTGTAATAAAATAAGTAGCATACTAACATGCATGCAGTGGCTTACAATCTAAAAAAGGCAATTCTGGGAAGATTCTTGGATAACTGAAACTGAGAGTAAACAAGCAGTTTTCTTTTGTAAAGGACTAGACAGCAATAGTTTTTTTTACATAGCCTTATATAGAAAATATTGTAGTAATACAGGGTGACCCAAAAAAACGGGCCCGCGCGCGCACAGAAAGTGCGCGCGACGGCCCGTTTTTTTTTTTTTGGGGTCTCCCTGTATTAATGAAATACAAAAATGTCTGTATCTCAAAAACTAGAGCTGCTACAGACAAGTAAATGTGATATTTGGATTGAGCAGGCCTCATTTATGTACAATCAAGAGTAAAATGTTTGGCACCAAAAATTTTTTTTTTTTTGGTAGGGCTGTGTAATTAATAATGTTAAAAAAAAATTCAACAAGACAAAGATTTGTGTTTTATCCTGGTTTTTTTTTAACAGCGGGAAAACGTTAACATTATTTGTTAAATGAGACGAAAAATAGTGCAGATCAAAACATCAGTTACACCGATTGGGCAGACGACACATTTTCGAACGTGGAAAACGAAGGGGATCTTCGGCGTCTATCAGACATAGTTATTGCCAATAGCCAATCAAAGGTTTAGAGTTAAACAGTAGAAGACAGAAATAATGCTTATTTCAATAGAAAATACATCCCATAATGTCAAATACTTGGAGAAGAGATAACAGTAAGTGCAAGAGTTTTGCAGCTTGTGTCTATCATGGCGTCTGATGGAAGACGAGTATCTGAAGTGTAGGCAAGAATTACTCTATTAATGCTCAGTGGCCACTGTGCTATGAGAAGCAGACACTTGGACATGTGGTCTCAGCTTGCAAGGTGTCATTAGGACAAGGGCGATACACATGGCACCACAACAAAGTACTAAGTGAGCTGGCTGCTACAGTAGACCTGGCAAGGGTGAAGGTGAACAGCAAAGTCAGACCGAGCACTGAAAAGCAGGAAAGTCAGCACATCCCAAACCAAATAAACCAAGTAGCAGTTTACCATCTCTTCTTGACTGTGCAAATGAATGGGAGATGGCAGTAGACCTACCTGGGCTACGGGCATTTCCAGAGAGTATCAGAAGATCTTGAAGACGGCCAGATATAATGCTGCATTCCTCATCATCGCACCAGATTATAATGATTTAGCTGACCGTGCCATTTGAATCCAGACTGGACGATCAACACTCGTTAAAATTAGCCAAGTATAATGATCTGGCCGCGAGCTTTAGACGCGGTGGATTCACTGCAAGGGTCATGGCTGTCGAGGTGGATGCAAGAGGTCTTGCGGCTGCCTCAGTGTACGATCTACTGGAGCTGTTGGGGTTGAGGGGACAGTCAAGAACAAGGGCACTTAAGAGGCTCAGCAAAACTGCGGAAAAGGCATCGTGCTGGCTGTAGAACAACCGCAACGGGCTATGGAACTCGAGACTAATTTGTTTTCAACATAGGGGTTACTTACACAATTGCCTCCAGCTGGCAGGAAATAGGAATGAATTTGAAAGCTGCAACCAAGGTGGAGTGGGTTAAATTCTCTGCACTAGACAACAAGAGGCTGACACTTGGGAGTCATGACCTAAGTGCCCCCCCCCCCTTTAGAGTGTAAAGGAGATCAAGGGGCCGAACTAGTTGATCGACGGGGGTATTTCTTCTGATGATCAGATTGTCTTCTGTTGTGTCGCTCTGTATGGCGTTTTCCTATCGGTAAGCAGAAACCGTGTGTTCATGGTTTGGTTTGGTTTTAAGGACTATCTTCGTTGCACACCGACAACATCAGTGCTCCGATCTCCTCCCTTAGATCTCACAAGGAGGATCTCAGTACAATGCACGAACTCTGTATCATCGGTGAGAATCCAAGTGTGTATATAGGAATCACACGTTCTATAAATATATTTGGTGGGTAGGTTTTTACTCTTTACGATTTCCAACTGTCGTGGGATTTTTAACGTGCGCAACGTGCACACGAGCCCTCCTATTTTTTCGCCCTTATCCGAGAGGGCTAGGCATCCTATCTCATTATCCAGGAGACCAGGGGGGAGTATGACATCGTTAGGATCAGTGGTTCTGAAGAAAAAAACTTCCATAAATTATATTCTCTCTACTGGGAATCGAACCTGGTACCTCTAGAATTCGAGGCGGACGCCATACTTCTTAGCCACTCCGACTCACATTGTTCATGGTAAGTTCAACAATATCGAATAGGTCGTGAGAAAGAGGACTAGTGCCCAGGAAAATCAGATACTGCAATATAAATCTTTTGGGGCTTGCGAAGACAAGAGGGTCTCCGGGCCACACAATCTTCTATATTTTGATACGCCCTAAACACGAAATAGGAAACATTATCACACAGCATTAGAACAGCAAGATTGAAAACAAAAAGACAAAACATTAATATTATTCAGTGCTACGCACCAATAAAAAAATACCTCTGCGATAAACTATCTGGAGCATTTGACAAAGCTCCAGGGTGAGGCATTAATAATTAAGATAGTCATGGTATATGTGAATGCAAAAATCGGACCAGATAACAGCAGCTGTGAATTAATAATGGGGAAGAATGACACACGAACTAGAAAGGATAATGAAGAAATCTGTGTCAGGTTCTGTGATCTCAACGAAACGGTCATTGCAGGAATCATCTTTTCATACACAAAATGTGCACAAGGCCACGTGGAGCTCACACAAACAACTATATTGGAAATGTCAATCGTACGTAGGAAATGGAGACGCTACCTAGCAGAGAATGGGTTTAAAATGGTATGATAGGATCGTCATGACCTCAAAACCCAGCTCCTACCTGAGTAGACAGTCCCAATTACGATGTTTTCTCCATGTCTGCAGAATGGGAGAAAAGTGGCTACAACGACAAATATGGGAAACTAAGAGCCAGGGATTCAGACCTCCAGAGTGACTCGGAGTTCGCTTGGAGAACAACATTAGACAATCTCTGAAGGACCGAGAACTAGATTGGAACCAGGTCAGGAGGAAGACAACAGTATGGCACTCTCTCTGGCAAACCTGTATGCCCCAGGGTAGAAGAGGAACGACTAAGTAAGTATGATCGTCAATGTAGAACTGATGGAAATGTGATAGGGTGGGCGAGATGAGGATGATGATGATATTGATATTTGATCACTCTCTTGCACACTCGCAACCGACCCGATCAACAATAAAACTCTTGATTCTTAAGGCAGGGGCTGTATTTATTTTTACGGTATAAAGAAAGCACTTGGCCCCCAAAAAAGTAAGACGGCACCGCTAAAAACCATCAGCGGAGAGAAGCTAACCGATAAGGGTAAGCAGATGGAGAGATGGGTCGAGCACTACTCTGAGCTTTATGCTAGAGAAAATACCGTTACGCCTGCAGCCCTTGATGCTGTCAAATGTCTGCCAACTATGGAGGAGCTGGATGCCGAACCAACATTAGAGGAACTCAGCAAGGCCATTGATAGCTTGGCCTCTGGCAAAGCACCAGGCAGTGATGGGATTCCTCCTGATTTAATCAAATGCTGTAAGAGCACGCTATTACATCCCCTGCATAGGATGCTGTGCCAGTGCTGGGAAGAGACAACTATTCCTCAAGACATGCGAGATGCCAAGATTGTAACACTGTACAAAAATAAAGGAGACAGAAGTGATTGCAATAACTACAGAGGCATCTCTCTTCTTAGTATTGTTGGTAAGGTTTTTGCCAAAGTCGTCTTAATGCGACTACACAAGTTAGCTGAGCGCATATATCCAGAATCACAGTGTGGATTCCGAGCTGGTAGATCAACAACAGACATGATCTTCTCTGTCCGCCAGCTTCAGGAAAAATCAAGAGAGCAGAAAAGGCCTTTATATATCGCCTTTATAGACCTCACAAAAGCATTTGACCTGGTTAGTAGGGATGGACTCTTCAAAATCCTCCTGAAAATAGGCTGCCCTTCTAAAATGCTGGAAATGATAAATTCCTTCCATGACAACATGAAGGGAACAGTCCAATATGCTGGAAGCACGTCACAGCCCTTTGACATACGAAGTGGCGTTAAACAAGGCTGTGTTCTGGCTCCGACCCTCTTCGGGGTCTTCTTTGCCTTACTCTTGAAACATTCATTCAGAGATGCAACTGAAGGAATATGCCTTCACACTAGGTCAGATGGCCGTCTGTTTAATCTTTCAAGGCTGAAGGCAAAAACAAAAATCAGAAGGGTCACTATAAGAGACTTGTTGTTCGCTGATGATGCTGCAGTCGTCACTCAAAGCCAACAGGAGCTTCAGAACTTGATGAATCGCTTCACTAAAGCATGCAAGGACTTTGGCCTCACAATAAGTCTAAAGAAAACGAATGTGCTGAGTCAGGATGCGGGTGCTGCACCAGTTATCACTATCGATAACTATGAATTGGCAGTGGTGCACCACTTCACATACCTAGGGTCTACCATCAATGACAAACTCTCACTGGATACAGAAATCGACAGCCGCATTGGCAAAGCTGCAGCTACCTTTGCCCGCCTCACATCGCGTGTTTGGGGAAACTCCAAACTCACAATGAAGACCAAAGCTGCGGTATATAATGCCTGCGTCACCAGCACACTCCTATATGGCAGCGAGACCTGAACGACCTATGCTAAGCAAGAAAGAAGGCTCAATACCTTCCATTTACGGTGTCTACGCCGCATCCTCGGCATTTCGTGGAAAGATAAAGTGACAAATGTCGAGGTGTTGTCACGTGCTGGCCTTCAAAGTATGTATACACTGCTTAGACAGCGCAGACTTCGCTGGCTTGGCCATGTTCGCCGCATGGAAGATGGTCGCATCCCAAAAGATATCTTCTACGGACAATTAGCAGATGGCAAGAGAACAGTTGGGCGACCACAGCTGAGGTTCAAAGATGTGTACAAGAGAGATATGAGGGCACTGGACATGGATCCAGCAACATGGGAGGATGAAGCTGCCGATCGCACTAAGTGGCGATGCTATTTACGGCGCAACCTCAGATTGGGCGAAGAGAGGCTCACACAACAAGCAGAGGAGGGGAGAAAACGTCGAAAGGAGCACCAGGAAAATAAGCAGCTGAGGGCTGTCACCTCAGGGGCGCATTCCCATAGTCAGTTATGACTGAAGGGGCTATTATTATTATTAGGCACGAAAACACAGATATGGCCCACAACTATCAAATATAACACACAACTATCAAATATAACACACCACAACTAATTCTTAGGCTTTATTATGGCCTAGTCATCAATCTTCTTCTTTGTCAGAATTTTCACATCCCAGCAATGCTTGCTCGCGCCGTCACGTGGGCTGACAGTCACGTGGGTTGCGCGCACATCGAAAATATACGGGCGATAAATATGCCATGAACATGAAGGGGGAAGCCGGGGTGTCTTTACGGCCCCATCACAGAAAGAACCAGTTAGTGAATAAGATATGTTAGGAAACGATGCTAATAGTGTATATGACGCACATTGAGGAAACTAGTTAACAACATCACAAGACAGCCCTTGTCCTGAAATCAGCTGGGTAAAAGACACAGCGGGATAATACGCCCTTCCCCGCCAGAAAATAAAAACCAAGAAAAAAAAAATAAACAAACAAACGTGCACATGAAGAAAAGCTGGAGACAGACAGAAAACAGGAACAAAGGTTAAATGAAACGAAAATTAAACAGATGGCACAAGAAAGGCGGACTTGATATAAATTAATTTAAGGCATATGCGCAACATGGAGTTGAAAAGTCTTGTAGAAGGCATTTTTTGGGATGCTGAGTTGGCTGTATATCCAGTCACGATTCACTCTTACATAGCGGCGACGGCGCTGTTCAGATGCTCTCTGGTTCGATTCCCTGCTGAGCTAGCTTGTCATTTCTGTCAATTTTATGTCGTCTAGTGTTCTCCTTCTTTCTATCTTACTAATGCCTGCCACATACTTATTTATGTGTATTAAACTATCTAACCATACTCCTACTGTGGTAATGTCCCGTAATATGAATCGTTTCTTGTCGTTGCAGGACACTGAATATGGCTATTAAACAAAATGGCCACTTGAATGGCGCGGTAAATGCAACATCACGATCGTCCGCTGATGACTCTGCTAAGAGTCAACAAACACACAAGGTCAACGCCTCACTCAAAGACTCACATAAGTGGTTTTTTGGCTTTCTGACCCTAAACAGCAAAATGGAAGGCAGCGACGATGACTGGATGTACACAGAGGAACCACACACAGGAAGGCGGAAAATAATATTAGACAAATACCCAGAAATTAAATCTCTGATGGGATCAGATCCGTGGATTGTATTTCCCGTAACCATCTCTGTTATATCTCAGATGATTTTATCCTGGTTGATCCAGGATGCGTCATGGCTTACGGTATTTCTCATGGCTTACTGTATAGGCGGTGTGTTTAATCACTCGCTAGGATCAGCTATACACGAGATCGGGCACAATCTTGCTTTTGGACATGGGAAGTATGCGTTCTGGAATCGTGTCTTAAGCTTGTGGTGTAATCTGCCTCTAGGAGTCCCTATGGCCATAACGTACAAGAAGTACCACGCTGATCATCACAGGTACCTGGGGGAGGAGATGCAGGACGTTGACATTCCTACCCGCTTGGAGGCTTTCCTCTTTCGCCATCCGTTAACCAAAATTGTCTGGCTGATCTTTCACCCCATAATGCACTCGATCCGACCATTCTACAAAAGTCCGAAACCATTATCTGGGTGGGAGTTGATCAATACGCTAGTCCAAGCCATCTTTGACATCCTCATATTTAAGCTGTTTGGCGTAAAAGCAGTAGTGTACTTAGTCGCTGGTACCATTCTCGCCCTGGGGCTGCACCCCCTGGCTGGACATTTTATATCTGAGCACTATCTCTTCACCGAAGGCCAGGCAACACACTCTTACTATGGACCTCTCAATTTTATTCTCTACAACGTGGGTTATCACAATGAGCATCATGACTTCCCGTACATTCCTTACAGCCGCCTGCCTCAGCTAAAACATATAGCGCCAGAGTTCTATGATCACCTGCCTTACCACACCTCATGGGTTAAGGTGGTCTGGGATTTTATATTTGACCGTAACATGGGACCCCATGCTCACGGCGTTGGCTACTTGAAAGATTCTGCCAAAGAAAAGAACTCTTAGATGTTTGCTTTAGTTGTCGTGATTTTTAGTTTTATAATCTAGGTTAAATTAGAGAGAGTGAGAGAGAGAGTGTGAGAGAGAGAGAGAGAGAGAGAGAGAAAGAAAGAGAGCTCACATTATTCATATCCATAAATTATTTCTTTTATTAAAGTTACAGTTCTCTGCTCATGTATGCCCTAAAAACAAACACGCTTTCCCGATAATTCATACATTCCATAGAAAATAAACAGAATGATTTTTATTTCATGTTTTGCTACAACTAATGTATATTTTCCTAACTTACACTGTAACAATGTGTTGCAATGAAATCTATCCGATCTTGTTCATCATTAGCTGCCGCCATCTTCACATCTCCGGCGTCTTCTAATGGTACATTCTGACATACTTTTTCCTGTTCATCTCTTGATGTTATCTTCCCACTTATAGCGATGTCTTCCTTTTGCACGTTTACCTTCAACTATTTCTTCCAATATGGTCTTCAGCACGGTGTTATTTCTTTGTATATGGTCAACATATTTTAGCTGTCTTATTTTAATCTCCTTCATTTATCCTCTCATCAGTCCTAGCTTTTCTAGGACCTCAGTATTTGTTATCTTGTTACAAATATTACAATATGTTGTACTGGTGTTTTGCTAACTTGTAAATTGCTACAATGCTAACACATTAAGTGATCAACAACTGTTGTTGTTTTTTAAAAGCTACGTTAATAATGTGCGTGTATGAATTTTTGTTAACGCATACGCTTACCGCATCCATATGGAAACATTTATTTCCGTTGACTAATCAGTTCCGTAGCGAGGCGGTGCTGCCGGTTCGGGTTGTCCTGGGTTCGAGTTCCCGGTAATCCTATCTGCTGTTTTTCCGTTGTCGAGTTTTCTACTTCCTTATTTCTTACGACTGCCAGTAACATATCCCTTTCTGGGTCTTATACTGTAGTTCCGGTATGTCGTAAAAGGCGACCAATCAGGATTGACTATGAGCCCGGCTACACCATCTTGTAAAAATGGTAAGTCAAAAGAACTTAATTAAGCAACATGACCAAAACAGGAAGGCTTGGCTTGAATTAATCAGAGGTCTATGGTTACACAGGGAGTATTGTTAATGACTGAATGATAGCTGCCAGGGTGATATCTTTTCTGCAAATGTAAAGTTTCATGTAAAGAATCTATACATACCCCTATACAGGTATACCTCGCTTTATTGCGTTTCACTTTATTGCGCTTCGCAGATACTGCGCTTTTTTCAAATTATTCATGTTTATGTATTAGAACGTGCCTTCTTCGTCCGATAGATTTTGGCTCTACACCAGCAAAAAAATTACGATTTTTAGAAGGCTCTGATGATGAAGATTAGCATTTTTTTTTTAGCAATAAAGTATTTGTAATTTCGAGTTCTAGAGATACCAGGTTCGATTCCCAGTTGAGGGAATATAATTTATGGAAATTTTTTTTCAGAACCAGTGGTTGTAAAGATGTCATACTCCCCCCCCCCCCCCCTCCCCCGGTCTCCTGGGTAGTGAGATCGGATGCCTAGCCTTCTCGGATAAGGGCGAAAAAATAGGAGGTCCCGTGTGCAAGTTGCACACGTTAAAAATCCCACGGCAGTTGGAAATCGTAAAGAGTAGGCCTATCAGGCCGCTGCCCTGGCAAAATTTAAAAATTAGAAATCTACCCACCACAAAAATATTTATAGAATGTGTGATTCCTATATACACACATTGGGATTCTCGCCGGTGCTACGGAGTTCGTGCACTGTGCTGAGATCCTCCTTGTGTGATCTAAGGGAGGAGATCGGAGCACTGATGGAGTAGTCCGTGTGCAATGAAGATAGTCCTTTAAACCAAACCATGTCAGATGCATTTAGATAGAGTCCCTACGTATTTTGATGATCAAATGACTTCGTGTGTTAATGCTCGTTATTGAGTTTACTGTCATTGCGTAATTTATGTACATTGCTTATTTATAAAGAAAATCTTTGCATTGGTAGTTTATTTAAAAAAAAAAAATAGTATGTTATTAAAGAAATCCTGCTGTAATTATTTGCAGCATCTTGTTTCATATATTTATTTACAGTACTGATTTTTTTTTTTAAAGTGTGTGTACTCTTCAGGATTGTTCGTTAAAAAGTACAAATTCATCCATTCTATCAATCCCGTTATTTCAAAACGCAAGTTTTTTTTTTGTTTTTTTTTTTTCAACATTTCCTTTATTGGTAACGCCTGCCTGTCAAATTAGTTTATTATAACTTCCAGGTTTCATTGCGTGTTACTGAGCCTCATTTTTCTCATTTCTTCTCAGTTCGTGTTAAAGATTATCTGCCGATTCCTTTTTCTTCTTCTTTTTCTTCTTCTTCTCCTTCTTCTTCAAGCACCATGCCTAGTGGCGTAGGAGATCATGTTCTCTCCACAACTTCCTGTCTCCAGTACAGTTTATCAATTCTGTTGTTGACCAACTTCCATGCCATGATGTCAGACTGTCCAGTATTTGCTCTCGTTGTCTTCCTTTACTGTTGTTACGATATATTCCCGCTTTCCTCTTCTCATAACATGCCCCAAAAAAGTGGATTGCTTCTATCTAACTTGTGAAATAAGTTTCCTTTTGCGCATTGGCCTCTTTCAGGACATCCTCATTACTCATTGTGGCTGTCCATGGTATTTTTAACATTCTTCTGTAAAACCACATCTCTGTGGCCTCTAGTACTTTCCTTGCTTGTTTACTAACTGTCCATGATTCACTCCCATACGTCAGGTTCTACAAGTTCTATATAATACTCTCTTTCTTACTTCCATTGACAAAGAACCGTTGTATAAAAATACTCTTCATTTTACAGAATGCTGTTTTTGCTTGAGCTATTTTGCTCTTCACTTCTGAGATGCATCTTCAATCCATTGTTATTAATGTGCCCAAATACCTGCCGATTTATATCAACAAAACAAAAAAATGATTCTCTGTATTAACTGGTATTCATTTCTTAAAATATCCTCCATGTAGTTTCGTGACGTCTCTGGGAAGATAGCAAAAGAATGTCTTAAGAGACGATTAGTATGAGGTTGTGCAAGCTTGTCATATAAAACAACGTGCTACACAGACCAACACCTGCAAGAGCATTGTAACAATTGTGCAATAAATTCTTGTCGCAAGCTTCCTGCAAGGGGGACCAGTTGTAGTTGTGACAGCCCCTTTACATAGAGGGAAAGGGAGATAATGATTTTAAAACCTTGTTAAACGCCACATTTTTATTTACTATACTGTGAAATGTTTCCCTAAGGCATTTTGGTGTGTTCACTTCTGGTTCTCGTGAAAAAAATTAAATCGTGGTACAGTTTGACTAAGCAACCTTTGATACCAAACTACTGTATCTTGCGACTTAAACACTATGTGTTTTACATATTTTGTATAATAATAATAATAGTAGGAATAATATGCCCCTTCAGTCATAACTGACTGTGGAAATACGCACCATGAAGTGACAGCCCTCAGCTGTTTATTTTCCTGGTGTTCCTTTCGACTTTTTCTCCTCTCTTCTGCTTGCCGTGAGAGCTTCTTTTTGCCCAATCTGGGGTGGCGCAGTAGAGAGCAACGCCACTTGGTGAGATCGGCAGCTTCATCCTCCCAAGTTGCTGAATTTATGTCCAGTGCCCTCATGTCTCTCTTGTACACATCTTTGAACCTTGGCTGTGGTCACTGTTACGGTATATGTTATTAACGCCGTCTGCTAAAGGTTAGCAGACGTGCAATTGTAAAGGTTAAGACATTTAATATATTGCGATAGATGTTTCAATTATTGAACGCTCCATACACGATCGATTATGACGTGTCTGTCGTTGTTTGGGTCACAGTCGGTAACTAGGAGACGCTACCCTTTGTTACTTGACCGCCAAGCTGAATAGCTGCGTTTTTTCTAACCTTCCAATTCAATGGCATGATATAGCCATCTATATGTGCATTTATGATGGACCAGGGTCAGTCCTAGAACTCTATATGAGAGGAAACTTATGGAGGTTAGTGTTTAACTAGAATCCTCAGAAGGAGGAGAATAATCGTCAAATTCGTATGAAATATTCAGACTCGCAGTCTCACTGTCGGCAGGTAGCCATGTCTATCTGCGCGTGCATATAGCTGTGATGTTCTGACGACAATACTGCATTGTATCCTTAAACGGACATTGACACGTAAACCAGCAGTCTACGTTATTGATTAATTTATGCATGACTTATACGGACTTATGTTCTGCTCATATTTGAAATGATCATCCTGTGTGTACATGTGATTAAATATTACGGACTCAACCTGAAGGCATTAATTACTTCATTAATGTTGCTGAGTTCAAGTATTACATGTTACTTCTTCATACCATGCTACTGAGTTGTATGAACGCTTCACCCTAATTCGCGTAATGATAAAACAAGCACGATGAACAAGAAATCACTAAAATAACTATACTCAGCACATGATCTTCAACCGGCAAATAACTCAGCAACAGTCACCCAACTGTTCTTTTGCCTTATGCCAGTTGTCCGTAGGAGATATCTTTCATATATATTTTGCCCAAGAGTCGCTCAAGCTGAGGAGGTAATCGGATACACACAGACGAATAGACCGGGATTTGGCCATGTTGACATCCGCTGGTGGTCCAAAGCATGTAACAGGGAACGCAGAGACACTGTTATTCAAGAGATATGAGGAGCTGAGAATGATAAGAGGATGCAAAAAGCGGTGCAGCAGGCTCAACAAGGCCAATGGACTATGGAAAGGAGCTCTTTAAAAGCCCTTGACATGGAATGATATATGGCATCTTAGACTCAGATCCATTATCAGTTCAATGTATTGCCTCATGCCATCGTCCATACACCTTGGGAGATGGAGAAAGTCTGATGATGATCAATGCCCCCTGTGCCATGAGAGGCAGATACTGATGATGATCAGTGCCCCCTGTGCCAATGAGAGGCAGACACTTGAACACGTGCCCTCGGCTTGCAAGGTGTCATTAGGGCAAGGGTGATACACATGGCGCCACAACAGAGTACTAAATAAGCTGGCTGCTACAACAGGCCTGGCATGGGTGAAGGCGAACAGCAAAGTCAGACCGAGCACCGCAAATACATACTTTCTGAGAGCAGGAAAGTCAACACATCCCAAACCAAGTAAATCAAGTAGCAGTTTACCATCTCTTCTTGACTGTACACATGACTGGGAGATGGCAGTAGACCTACCTGGGCTAGGAGCATTCCAGAGAGTATCAGAAGATCTCGAAGACGGCCAGATATAGTGCTGCATTCCTCATTATCGCACCAGATTATAATGATTGAGCTGACCGTGCCATTTGAATCTAGATTGGACGAGCAACACTCGTTCAAAGTGGCCAAGTATAATGATCTGGCCACGGACTTCAGACACGATGGGTTCACTGGAAGGGTCATGGCTGTTGAGGTTGGTGCAAGAGGTCTCGTGGCTGCCTCAGTGTATGATCTACTGAAACTGTTGGAGTTCAGGGGACAGTCAAGAAAAGGCGTCGTGCTGGCTGTTGAACAACCACAACGGACTAAGGAACTCGGGACAGTAATTTGTTTTTAACATTGGGTTACTTTCACAATTGCCTCCAGCCGGCAGAAAATAGGAATATATTTGAAAGCTGCAACCAAGGTAAAGAGGGTTCAATTCTCTGCACAAAACAACAGGAGGCTCACACTTTGGAGTCATGGCCCAAGTGGGCCCGCTCCCCTTAAAGTGTAAAGTAGATTACGGGGCCGAAACAGTTGATCGACGGGGGACTTATTGTGATGATCAGATTGCCTCCTGTTATATCTCTCTGTATAGAGTTTCCTAACTTATCTTTGTGTTGAAGGCAAACGTGCAAGGGGAAGACAGCGCTATAAGTGGGAAGATAACATCAAGAGATGGACAGGAAAGAGTCTATCAGAGTGCACCACCAAGACGAGAGACAGAAGACGTTGGAGATCCATTACAGCCAACCTTCGTTGTGGAGATGGCAACTGATGATGATGAACTTATCTTTGTATGACAGGGTTAGTATCAAGGATATTGCTTAAGCGAAAAAAAAATTAACAAAACATACATACATACACACACACACACATCCTTGTGAGACTGTTGAAATATCGTTACCTACTGCATTTTTGCTCTTACATTGTTGCAAAAACAGAAAACATCAACATGTTAGAAAGAAAGGCTGTGATTAAGAATGCAGACATATTCGACGATATGCAGAAAAGTACGGCATTAAGAAAGACATTGCTGACTGTATCAATAAAGAGTTTGAAAAGATGTACAACCCAACGTGGCTCTATATTGTTGAACGTAATTTCGGCATATATGTTACACATGAAACAAAGCATTTCATCTATGTTTATCTGGGACAGGCTGAAATCTTGCTGTTCAAATCTGGATAGTGATATATACATTCTTTTAATTTTCTCCCCATTTGTTACATTATGGACACATCAAAATAAGATTCACGGAGTGCAGTTTTTTTATCTGTTGGCTTGTACACATGGAAAATTGCAAATCTGAATTTTTAGATGACCATGTAACCAATTCTATTCCATGAATTGTTGCTGTCTGTGAAGTAAAATCCTGAAATAATTTGAATATAATGGTATTGGAACAAGCTGTAAATGTTGCCCTTAATTCTTCCGTTTGGTATAATCTTATGGAGAGAACTATTCAGCGGAACATTTGATGTTACTGAGTGAGTGTTGTTGTTGTTGTCGATATTGTTGATCAGAATCGACGTCACTGCACTCCGAGCAAACCCATAGGTGCTCAGTCTCCACAGCCAATGTCGAAGGGTATGAATACTAATTCAGAAAGAACAGGTGATGTGCAGATCATATATTCACCCTCAGGAACATTATAGAGCAGTGCTCGGAATGGCAGAGACAGCTATACATTAACTTTGTTGATTTTGAAAAGGCCTTTGACAGCATACACAGGGACAGCCTATGGAAAATACTGAGGGCTTATGGAATTCCAAGCTGCATTGTTTCCATCTTAAAAAGCCTCTATGCTAACTTTACAAGCAGTGTTGGGTTGAGCAATTTAACTTTTGAGGTGAAGACCAGAGTACGACAGGGATGCCCCTTATCAACAATTTTATTTTTGACAGTCATAGACTGGGTGATGCGCCAGACAACAGAGGGCATTCCAAGAGGAATTAGATGGACAACATTTTCTACACTAGAAGATCTGGAATATGCAGATGACATTGCAATGCTCGCACATTTACATCGACACATTCAAGAAAAAACAGATAGACTGAATAATTATAGCCAGCAGGTAAGTCTGACAATCTGTCTAAAGAAGACAGGTCATGACACTCAATGTGGGCAATCTTGAGCCCATAAAAATAAGGAACCAGAAGTTGGAACAGACAGACACATTTACGTACCTAGGATGCATAGTAACACCAGACGGCGGAACAAGCAAAGACATCAAGAACAGAATGAATAAAGCGAGAACAGCCTTTGCTAGTCTCAACAACATCTGGAAGTCTTCCCAGTACAGCACAAACACCAAATTATGATTATATGAGAGCTGTGTACTTTCTGTGCTTCTCGATGGCGCGGAATGCTGGAGAGTAACAGAGAAGGAAATGTTGAAACTGTCCTCCTTCCACACAATCTGCCTAAGGAAAATTCTCCGAATCTTTTGGCTAAATATTATCAGTAACCAAGAACTACTTACTCGGAGTAACTGTGACGGTGCGAAGACGATGTGTGAAGAAGAATAAGGATTTGAGTGTGATGTTGTCGTCACTCTCTCTGGCCTACTTTCACACACGTTCCGCAGTCACAGAAAAACTCTCTTGATGACAGGAGTCCCACTTTTATTAATGAAACCCAATCAGGTAGCACATGAATCATGCAGAAAACAATGTTGTCCACAAGTTTACTTTTTGAAGGTAATTCCTATACAACACCATTTAACCAAGCTATGTAGGTGTTCTCTACGTAACACCATATAATAACCCAACACAGACTGCTGGACTCTCTGAAATAAAATGAAACAAAATAAACTAGCATCGTACTAATGGACAAACATCATCTACGTAATAATACATATGTGTGAAAATATGCAAGTATATGCTCTTCTATGTGTGGTGTGTGTGTGTGTGTGTGTGTATGTGTGTTCATGCAGGTCTGCGTATATGTGTAATCATACAATAAACATATCTCAGTCAACAATAATGCCTTCTTACTCCTACTAGATACTAACTACATCATCACGCGAGAGAAAACTTAAATGAAGCACTTCTATCTATGATGAAATATTATACACAACTCACTGGTCTAAATGACCACAATTGGTCAGTATCTTAGAGGCCTAGCTGCTCTAAAGAACAAGCAGATATAAATATATATATACTCTATTCTTCCAGCTCTATACTAAACGTAATAGGCATACGCTACTCACAGAGTCAGAGGGTACGCTAATCTTTCTCTCACAATAATCACCGATATAAAATTAACCACACTTACGGCTCACAAGAATGCAATATAACTATTACTTAACACTACACAAATCATAATAATAATGATAATAAGTACACACTTGTATACAGCGCAATGCGACACTAGAATTCCTCTTATAAATGCACTTAGATACTTAACACATTTAACACACAGTCTCACTGTTGAAAATAGCTATGAGATATACGTGAAATTACACTTAAATACACATAAATCGCCAGTCAGCTTCTATCAAGCTATAGATAGACAAACGCTACAAAGCTTTAACTTCTAAACCTGAAAGTCTAATATTACTAAATCTAAAGTATTATAAAAATGTACTCATATGCAAGCATACCTCTATGTCGTCAGTTCTCTTAGCACAGACGCAACATATGCGTATCAAAACCTCTACCTCACTGGTGTATCGTATCGAGGATGCATACCGCGCATGTAAGACGATCTGGCTACTTCTCAGCTCTCTGACTGAAGCCTCTTACTGTTTCAGTTTAAATCATCATCATCATCTCGCCCCACCCTATCACATAACTAAGAGGACATGCACACCATCATAGCTGGCTGACGCTGGAGTTGGGTTGGCCACGTCCTCAGAAGAGACCCTGATACCATCACAAGAACAGCTATGCTATTGGACCTCCTAAGGAAAGCGAAAGAGAGGCCGACCAAAAACAACTTGCCGGAGAACTGTGGAGGCCGAGATGCAAAGAATGAACCAGTGCTGGGGCACTGTACGAAGGATTGCCGCCGACCGAACAAAGTGGAAGCAGTTTGTTGCTGCCCTTCAAGACGCCACGAGGCGTGATGGTCACTGACTGTTTTGACAGTCGGCGGCTAAGGATCAAAGAAGAAGAAGAAGATGAATGCTAATTGTTCCTGTTGCGCGCTGGTTGTTTACACGCCGGATTGTCACGGGATTTGCTTCCCCTTTGCTCTGCAGTAGTGGCCCACCTGTGGCCAAAACTCAAGAGTATCTAAAATGGGTCTTCAAAGGTGTCTACCTTCGCACAAGACCACTCTTAGCAGAGTTGTAGATATAAGGATAAGGATGCTTAAGGATAAGGATAAGGATGATCTCAAGTAAGTATTCGCAAGATAATTCAGAAGACAAGAACAATGCTGCATAGGGCAGAGCATTATTAACATATATCTGATCAGTCACCTTTTGTGAAGTTTTAAGCAATGGTTTGGCTTGTTCGAGCCCCCAGCTGGTTTAATCCAGCGAAATTTCTGTTATAAATATTTTTGCTTTATGGCTGTAACTATATGTATTAAAGATTTTAGATCATACATGCGCTCTCTTATCTATAAGAACAGAATCAACTATGAATTTGTATAATAACATATAACAAATTTAATAATCAATTAGTCTTTATCAAATTTAAATAAATATGGATGAAAGTGACTTTAGAGGGTTTTAAAATTTGTCTTCACTGAAACTTAATTGGGGACTGATGATTATTGTCCGTTGCTTTCGCCTGTTACAAAAAAAAAAAAAAACTGAACTTGCTGAGTGTGATGAAATTTCTGGATCATTTCTTGGCCTCATTCGAAAACAAGACACCGTACAAAAATTGGGCATACAGGTCAGCTAATGGGAAATCATCTCATTCCCGAACTGTTTACAATACGCTTGGCATTCAATATGATGGACCGCAAATCTGTGTAACCAAGGAAAGTGTGGACAGGCAGTGTGTGCTTAAGGACGGAGTACCTCGCGGATGATGGACAAAATTCAATATTAGGGATCTTTGTCTGTAAGTAGATGACTAGACTTTCACTAAGAGTGGTATAATGCCGAGGTAATTCTGAGTTGGATGCAGCGTTACATGAACCTAGTAGTGATAACCGCTGTTTAGGCTGCTCCAGTGAAATGTCGGATGAAGCTAGGAATAAGATAGTTATTGTAATAGATAAAGAATAATCAGAATTACAATAAGACCAAGATGGAGGAAATCCGCTGGGAAATAAGCAAACTAGAATTATTTTGGATTTTCCATACATGCACATATTGTCTACAATTACACGGTTTTGAGGAAGCTAATATCTGTGACGTCATTGCTTTCCCATGGGTACGCCTTTGACCTATATAAGGAGGAACGTATGGAAGTCTAGGACACATTAGAAGATCTAACGCAGTTCAAAGAACTGTTAAACACAATTAAAAATAGTAATAAATATAGAAGCAAAATACCCCCCTGGGAACTAAAAAAAACAATCATAGACTACTCACTTACTGAAAAGATCAAACAAAACATAGAAGATAAGGAAGCCAAAATGATAAGTAGAAAGTTCATAGATCAACTAACAAAACAAAGTCTGGCCGTCTACACTGATGGATCCAAGGGTGATAGTGGGCAACTAGGTGCAGGAGTAGTAATACCACAGTGGGGAATTAAAAAGAGCTACAGTGTAACTGAAGGGGCTTTGATTTTTACCGCAGAGATGGTAGCAATTCTAAAAAGTTTAGAAATAATCGAAGATAATCCACCAGAAGCTGTTACGATATTTACAGACTCACTATCATCACTACAAGCACTAGAACACCCAGGTAAATGTAGCCAGCCAGACATAAAGGAAGAAATTCTAGCAATTAATACATCACTATGGAACAGAGGATGTAGTGTGAGGCTAGTGTGGGTTCCAGCACACATAGGTATAGCTGGTAACGAGTTGGCAGACCAGAACGCCAAGAATGGAAGAATAAGTAAAAACAATATAAGAGCAGGACTGGGAAGATCGGAGATCAAGAGCCAAGTGAAGCTAAATATAAACGAGGAATGGAAGACAACATGGAAGAACAGTAGAAAAGGCAGACAAGCGTTCAAACTGCTGAAAGAACCAACAAGGACGTGCCAGCTCTGAGAAGAATTAAAGATGTTGCGTCTCCGTCTCGGTGCAGCATACTTTATGATAGAGGAACCACACTGCCAAAAATGTCAGGAAGAAAATGACATAGACCACTACCTGATCCACTGTAAAAAGTACGAACAAAGGCTTGAATTAAAAACTTACTATAGAAATCACAATATAGACATGAAATGTGATAAAATTAAAAAAAAAACAAATAAGGTTAGTACTTCAAAAAAGACACAACAACAGGAAAAAAAAAACTTACTAAATACTCATAGGACAAAGAAAGGCAACGAGGTTTTAAAAAACCCAAAAACAACAACAACTCAAAAAGAACAAATACTAATACAAATTAAAACCAAGTGTAAAGGACAATAGTTATCTATAAACAATACAAAAAAGAAAATAAAATGACAAATACTAATATAAATTAAAATCAGCAACTGCAAAAGACAATAGTTATTTAAACTGAATACAAAATTAGTAAATAAAATGACACTAAATACCCCAATTATAACCAATTTTCAGGTTGAACAGGGTAGACCAAGATGGAACGAGAAGAGGCAATAACAGTCAGCTGTTAAGTGCCCGCTCTCCACCCATCACCTCTTCAAAACAACAACAACAACAGTCTAGGACACCCGCGCAAAATTTAAACTTGCAGACTAGAGCAGTCGTTATGGTTCTTGTGTCTTTGTTCACCCATTCTGAAATTAAATGACCACACCGTATTCCGTACATTTGCCTGCGAACAGTTAGTCTAATTGCAATTCGCAGGTAGGGGTGGCAGGACGAGCGCGGGGTTAGTCTATTATGCATTTAGCAGGTAGGGGTGGCAGCATGGCACAAGAATGTATTAAGCATAGCTTTATGATGCATTGGAGTGAAGTGTTACAGACTTCACTACAGTAAGACCAGCTTTATGATGCATCGGAGTGAAGTGTTACAGACTTCACTACAGTAAGACCAGCTGTATGATACAGGGGAGTGAAGTGTTAGAGACTTCACTACAGATAACACCAGCTTTATGATACAAGTGAGTGAAGTGTTAGAGACTTCACTACAGTAAGACCAGCAGTATGATGCAGGGGAGTGAAGTGTTAGAGACTTCACTACAGTAAGACCAGCTGTATGATGCAGGGGAGTGAAGTGTTAGAGACTTCACTACAGTAAGACCAGCTGTATGATGCAGGGGAGTGAAGTGTTAGAGACTTCAGTACACGTGTGACTTTTTGTGGCGACATATCGGAATAAAGTTCTTCAGTCAGACCCGATTGACAGTATCCTTCATGACATTACCGAATTTTGGCCTCCTCTTTAAATTGTGCTGCTACGAACGAACATGTGTATGTCCTGATATGTGCATAGCTTCAGAGATCCTTGGTGATCTGTTCCCCTCATGGTCCTTTTTAGGGCCTAGAAAACCCACAAAACTGCACCCACCACGGTCCTTTTTAGTGCCCACAAAACCCACAAAACTGTACCACGGTCCTTTTTAGGGCCCTCAAAACTGCACCACGGTCCTGTTTAGGGCCCACAAAACCAACAAAACTGTACCCTGGCAAGAAATCAACCGCATAGCTTGAATATACCCCCGCAGGGATTCATAGAGTGCACAAGCTGTATTCAAATCTTGGTCAGAAGATTGCAAAGAAGCACTGGTCATTTGAAAACGCTGTAATACTTGATCCAACAGTATGATCATTATTCTTGTTTCTAACTTCATCATGGTTGAAAGTAGACCACGAGCCTGTTGACGACACTCTGCCTTCTGATCATTGTTATCTGAAATATCATCCAAGACTTGTTTTATTGCAGAAAAGCTGTGTAAAAGTGCTTTTGTTGCATCTGCCCGAGCGGACCACCTGGTATCTGAGTCTTTTCACAAAGGGCAAATGGGACTTATTATGAGTACCGCCAGCACTTAATGCAGTAGAAAGGAGACCCCACTGGTAGGTAGAAGCAGAAAAGAAGGTGTACAGACTTTCAACAAATCCAAAGAAAATGACTGCTTCCGTTCGCAAACAGTTAAGATAAAAATAATGAAGAGTCCCACTAAGTCACCCTCTTATGCTCTTTCTCTCACAATTTCGTGACACCAAATGAAAAGGCGCTAAAGATGGCATAAATCACAAGATCATTGGTTTAACGCTCGTATTAGAAGATGACCAAAAAATTATGTACATATTTATTGGCGCGGGGCCCCAAAAAGCGCGGGGCTCTTGGCATATGCTACTTTTGCTACCGGTACTACGTTAATTCGGCTCTGATTATGTCAATATTTGACAAGGATCATTGCGTAGCGAGGGGACCCCCCCATCCCCCACCCAGCCCTCTCCACCCAGCGGCGAAAACAAATAAAGGATTTCTTGCCAGGGTACAGTTTTGTTGGTTTTGTGGGCCCTAAACAGGACCGTGGTGCAGTTTTGTGGGCCCTAAAAAGGACCGTGGTGGGTGCAGTTTTGTGGGTTTTCTGGGCCCTAAAAAGGACCATGGTGCAGTTTTGTGAGTTTTCTGGGCCCAACAAAGACACAATACCCAGCACAGTTTCTCCAGAGGTCGTCCAATGCAGGGAAACGGATTTGGCACGCGTTAGGAGGGATCTCTAGCCGTGTCCGAAGCAGGGGTAGCAACAACAAAAGCTCCAACCATAGGTCCCATATACAACATGAAAAGCGAGGAAAACTGAATGAACTCCACACAATAACAAAAGAACCACCATTAGTTCACAATAATAGCACTCAAAATGAAGTCACCATACATCCCGACCCAAATTCCTGTCTAATCACCATTGAGAACAGGAATTACAGAGCGCTCATACATACAGGAGCATCTGTAAGCCTCATAAGGGAACAACTTTATAAGCAAATAAAGAAATACGCACAGTTCCAGCATTCCAGAACATAAATGGCCTCTGTAACTGGGGAAGAATTGAAATCCTTAGGCATTGCCCATGTCACATTTAAGATTGGCAGCCAGACAATCACACGTGCATTCGTTATCACTAGAGGCATGAGTAGAAATTTTATCCTAGGAAGAGATTGTCTGTCAAAACACCAAGCCCGGATATATTTTGATCTACGGAAAATAAGAATAAATGAAGAATATGTAGAACTCCAAGATGTCATCCATATTGCATCATTGATTCGTTTAACAGCCCCGGTTACCCTCTTACCAAATTCAATAGTCATAGCCAAGGGTAGGATCAAAGCGTCACAATATTGTTGCGTGATAAATTCTCGCAACATCGTTTTATTACAATATCTATTTTATAACGCAAGGGCAACAACTGCTTGAAATTTATAGTCACTTTTCTCGGTAAGCATTTGTCTTCCCGCGTTGGTATTGAATGCAGTTAAGTTTTGAGCTGTGGTCTTTTTGCGCTGGACTGCGCATGACTGGTCTTGTTTTTTGGGTCGATCGGTTTCCGCCCACCACTAGTGGAGTGAGCGATTTGAATGGCGAAAGAGATGCCTCGTTGAAGAGGGGATCTCCGCTATTTTTTGTTCTGTCAGGGATGTGTAGTGCTCTTAATGGATATTTCGTTTATTCGAGATAATACCTCTAGTGTTTCCCACATGTCGGGAGGCGTGATATTTCCGTGTATTTCCTGAAGGCAAGGTAAATTGACTTTTCATTAACTCTATCGATTTTGGGTCGTGAGCGATTTCGATTCATAGCCTGTCTTCGAAAGTCGTCGTCACGAGATGTTTTCCCAGCTCACATGTCGCTGTATTGTACTGCATCGGTTGATGCATGTCCCAAGGACCATTACTTGCTACTTTGTTAAATGAACTAGGTTTGGAAAACCTTTATTATCTAGAGGATATTTTTGAGGACATTATTTATACTTCGGCAGACGTGTCTGTCTTGCTGAAGTCAGACTAAGGAGAGTGAACTGATCTCATACATCTGGTTATCTCCTGGCTGTTATAGAAAAGGATGGAGTTTTTCACCTGACTACATTTACAGCACTATGAAATATAACATGCATCTGACTCATCATTGTAATGCTGTCTACCGTCTATTGCTGTATTGAATGTTGCTGTGATAATGACTGTTTGATGTGCCTACATATTCGCGTAACCATTTTGTCACTGTGGCGTCCACAATAAATAATGAAGAAAAACGTCAACGGCTGTTACAAGAATCATTGACTTTATACGTCGTGAGTTTACTGACGTTCTATGTGGATTGCCCTGTTATTTTTTGTATGAACATTGTTTGACTGAACACATCTGCACACTACACAAAACCAGACATGCGGATACCATCCATCATCATATGGCATCACGCATCATTTGGTGGCCATAAGCTGGTTTGATTCTGGTACCAGCAAACACGGGGTCCCTTACCCACTTCATTTTCAACAAGAATTCATCAGCATCCTTCAAGAAATTAACATTCTTCAATACAGTCAACATCTTCAAAATTTTCAAAGTACTCGGCGTTGCCCGGTAAAAGTCAAAATTTCAACTTTTTGACGGAAACAAGAATTTGACAGTACCCGGCGTTGTTACATGTTGCCGGATAACTCGGACTGCTGTTATCTTTTACGCAAGTCAAGCAAGTTGCTGCTGTCAAGGTTCCAGTGCTGTCGTTTTTGTGAAGGTCAAGTGCCGGTTGAAACGGGTTGTTTTCTGAAGAAGGCCAAGTACCGATTTCCATCAACTTATTTTTGGATTAGAAGGTCAAGTGCCGAAACAACTCAACACACAGTATTTCAGAAGCTCTTGTACCATCGTGTTAGCAGTGGAAGCAGTTCAGATGTGCCATCATCGTTGGAGCTTCGCTCTTTAGGACGTTGATTGACATCCGTTTTGTCTGCTGTTCTACGATTGGAAGCCTATAAGTTAAGTGGCCTGTTTGTATGTAAACTGTGCCCTTATACTTCTGCTGAGTCTTCTGTGTATCATCTCATTCTATATGTTATATGTCTATATGTTATTTGTATATTTATATGTTTATATTTCAGCGGGTTCTCGGTTGGGTGGTGTCTCCGTTAGATTATGCCACGTCATAGAGGTCGTCTATTGTGAGCGTTTTCTGTAGGGTTTGCAAATTTCCGATACTGGAATTTGCTAAGCGACTTCTGTTGCTATTTATGTTAGCTGTGATGACATGTTTTAATATTGTTTTCGTTATTATTTCGCATTCTTTAGTTTTGTTTTGATTTGTTTGTATTTGTTAGCCTACTCTTGTCTATAATTTAGTTTCATACAACATTTTTGTTTATACACTGTGGTGTCATGTATTTTGTTTAATTATAGCGCAGATATCGTCACATTTTTTGTGATATTTCATTAATTTCTGCTTTATTTTTAGTTGATTTCTGCGAACGTTTTTGTATTGTTGCTGATCTTTGTTATTGTTTACATTGTTATTGTTTACATTGTTTGCATTGTTTACATTTTCAATGTTTACATTCTGCATGTGTTTACATAGTCATTGTTTACAGTTATAGTAATTAGTTAATGGGCTATGCTAATGCACTGTTACTACTACACTGATGATAAATGAATGATGAATAGTGTCGTGCACTATTGAATGAGAAGTGCACTTATGATCAAGAATTGAGTGCTGATATTTCATATACAAGTTCTTTGATTGGAGACTTGTTTCCCACAGAGACTGGGATAATATAATGTGATGTGAATATACAAGTGCTTAATTAAGACTTGTTACACTTAGGTTTGAAATAAATTAGTTAATTATTTCAGGTTTTGGACTCATATGTTAGACAACATGTCTACATTTGAGCACTTTATTGAGTGATGCGTGATGCCATATGATGATGGATGGCATCCGCATGTCTGGTTTTGTGTAGTGTGTAGATGTGTTCAGTCAAAACAATGTTCATGCAACAATAACAGGGCAATCCACATAGGACGTCAGTAAACTCACGACGTATAAAGTCAATGAGTCTTGAAACAGCCGTTGACGTTTTTCTTCATTATTTATTGTGGACGCCACAGTGACAAAATGGTTACGCAAATGTGTAGGCACATCAAACAGTCATTATCACAGCAACATTCAATACAGCAATAAACGGTAGACAGCATTACAATGATGAGTCAGATGCATGTTATATTTCAAAGTGCTGTAAATGTAGTCAGGTGAACAACTCCATCCTTTTCTATAACAGCCAGGAGATAACCAGATGTATGAGATCAGTTCACTCTCCTTAGTTTGACTTCAGCAAGACAGACACGTCTGCCGAAGTATAAATAATGTCCTCAAGAATATCCTCTAGATAATAAAGGTTTTCTAAACCTAGTTCATTTAACAAAGTAGCAAGTAATGGTCCTTGGTACATGCATCAACCGATGCAGTACAATGCAGCGACATGTGAGCTGGGAAAACATCTCGTGACGACGACTTTCGAAGACAGGCTATGAGCCAGAAATCGTTCACGACCCAAAATCGATAGAGTTAATGAAAATGCTAATTTACCTTGCTTTCATGAAATACACAGAAATATCACGCCTCCCGACATGTGGGAAAACACTAGAGGTATTATCTCGACTAAACGAAATATCCATAAGAGGACTACACATCCCTGACAGAACAAAAATAGCGGAGATCCCCTCTTCAACGAGGCATCTCTTTCGCCATTCCAAATCGCTCACTCCCACTAGTGGTGGGCGGAAACCGATCGACCAAACAACAAGACAAGTCATGCGCAGTCCAGCGCAAAAAAAACCACAGCTCAAAAGTTAACTGCATTCGATACTAACGCGAGAAGACAAATGCTTACCGAGAAAAGTGACTATAGATTTCAAGCAGTTGTTGCCCTTGCGTTATAAAACAGATATTGAAATAAAACGATGTTGCGAGAATTTATCACGCAACATATCACCACCTCCTCCCGATAAAAAAAAAATGTGGAACATATTTTTTTTTCAATATCAAAGAGCAAGCGATAAGCGGCTCAAAACGCACGAATTATGCGCTGATAATTAATTAAATTGCCAAACAATAGGCTAATTATAGAGTGTCTGGTGAGGATATACCTCAACAGAAAAATAAATATGTCTCAAAAAATATTCACATCGGGGAGGTGTCACCAACACACATCACGTTAGCATGTAAACACAATATACGTATGCAAGTTACTATAATCATCATTAAACAGCATACTCTAATATTGTCTTTAAAAATGGATGTACAAATCTGATAGGAAAATTTAAATAGTACATTCTTTGACATGTAATGACATAAGTACATAGCAAAGTTAAACTACATGACGATCCAGGACATATGCTCTGGTATTCCGAGGGTAAGTACACAATCTAGAACTCGTAAGGTAAGTCCTCAGCTCAACAATGACATTCTGAGAAAGTACAAGCAATATAATGCTAATTAATAACTAATATGCTTCATAAGGTACAATACATTATTAATAATTGTGGCTGTTTAGTAAACTAACGGCCCTTATATTAACTACTCAGTCCTCCTCTATCATTTTAAAAAACGAACAGAAGAAGATGACAACAAAGCACGATAGTGTGTACATATAGAGTAAGTACAGATGTGCTAATCTATTGTAGAAATATAGGTGTGTTATGACTCTGTAATATATGGAAATATAGGACAGAAGTATTAGTTGGAGTCATGTGGGCATCTAGACAAAATGTCAGCCATCACATTATCCGCACCACGGATAGCTCGTACCGTGAAGTGAAAAGGTTGAAGAGCTATAGCATATCGAGTGGATCTCGAACTCTTCAAATTCTTAGTCTGAATAGCTGTAAGAGCTTTCTGATCAGTCTCTAGAATGAAATGTGCGCCCAGGAGGAATCTTTGTAGCTTTAGAATTGACCAAACCATCGCTAACAACTCACGGTCTAAAACCGAGTAGTTCCTCTCTGCCGCATTTAGTTTTCTAGAAATGTACATAACAGGATGCAGAGTATTTGCATATTCTTGCATCAGTGCTGCTCCAATCCCAGTGGATGAAGCATCACTCCGAAGAACAAAAGTCCTATCAAGAGTAGGTAATCTTAAGATGGGAGGAGAAGAAATATTCTTGATTTGGTCTAGTGAAGATTGGCATTCTTCAGACCAACGGACCAGATTAGGCGAACCTTTCTTCAACAATGTTGAGAGAGGTGCCATGATCGAAGATAAATTTGGAATAAATCTCCCATAAAATTGAATTAAACCTAAGAGACTCCTAACTTGTTTCTTCGTTTTAGGAACAGAGATGTTCAGTATTTTGGAAGTATTGTGGTCTTCTGTCTTCAAGAGACCATGACCAACACGATGACCCAGGAAAGAGATTTCACCAAAACCAACAAAAGCTTTAGAAGGTTTTGCTGTCAAATTATTCTCACGTAGAGTGGACAGTAAGTCATATAACCCTAAATAGTGATCTTCCCAGGTATCACTGAAGAGACAGATGTCATCTAAGTATGCGATGACATCCGAACGATGTGACAGAATTCGACGCATCATGCGAACGAAAGTGGCAGGGGCGTTCATGAGACCAAAAGGCATAACATTCCATTGAAATAGACCCCTAGGTGTAGAAAAAGCAGAGTAAGAGGTTTGGCATGCTCTGCTAAAGGCACTTGCCAATAACCTTTAGACAAGTCAAGTTTAGTGAAGAATCTAGAATTAGAAAGTCTAATCAGTAGATCTTCTAACAAAGGCATCGGTTCAGCGTCGAACTTTGTGACCTGATTCAATTTGCGATAATCAACACAAATTCGTATGTTCTTATCCTTCTTCCGGACAATAACCATGGAAGAAGAATATGGTGAAGTCGATGGTTCAATTATATTTAATTGAATCATTTCATCCAATTCCTTTTCCACTTGCGACTGAAAGTGTATAGGAATAGGATACGGCCTAACCCTAATTGGATTATTGTCGGTAAGAATTATGTCATGTTCTATGACATCTGTGTGTCCAGGAATGTCAGTGAGAACATCCTGAAATGTTTGTAACATCGACGAGACTTGTCGATGTTCGTCACCAGAAAGATTAGGAGAAACAGAAACGTTTTTTCCAAGATTCCGTAGAATGTAATGGAACCACTGGAAGGGGAAGGTTGACATCAGAGAAGGTAGCTTCCTCATCCTGAATGACAGACAGGGATGAATAATGACCGTGAGGTGCAGGAGCATCATCCGTTGCCTGGAAAATAGGCAGCAAATAGTCCGGACGTTCGTGAAATTCCGAAAGCATGTTTATGTGGAAAGTTTTATGCTTTCCATCAATATCGACCACATAGTCAACATCGGAAATCCGAGAGACTATTGCATACGGACCTTTCCATGCAATAAGAAGTCTATTTTCCCTACTGGGGAGTAGGACGAATGCTTTGTCACCTGGACAAAGTTGTCGTAGACATCTATTCTTGTTAGCAAACTGTCTTGCCTTCTCTTTAGCAATTTCTGATGAAGCAGTTGCTAGCTTACATGCCTCAATGATCTTTTGTCTAAGAGCAATGACATACTCATATGAGGATTGAGTTTCATCGCTAATATCATCGGCAGTGATGAGATCGTGTAATAAAGACATAGGGCCGCGTGGACGCGCGCCAAAGACAAGTTCGAAGGGAGAAAATCCTGTGTGTTCATTAGGGACTTCTCTATAGGCAAAGAGAGCCGCGGGTAAAACCCTGTCCCAATCTTGAGGATGATCTTCAGTTATCTTACCAAGCAAAGTCTTGAGCGTTCTATTCAGACGCTCAACTAACCCATTAGACATAGGATGGTAGATACTACTGAGAGATCGTTCAATATGTAAGGTAGACATTACCTGTGACATAGTGTCAGATATGAGTTGAGTGCCATGGTCTGACAATATTTCTCTGGGGAACCCCAAGCGAGAAAATATCAACCAAAGAGCATCTGCGATATCTGTAGTAGATATGCTCTTAAGAGGAATAGCCTCTGGCCAACGTGTGCACATATCGACACATGTAAGGATAAACTGATGTCCTCTGGCCGACTTGACCTTAAAAGGGCCAATAATATCTATGGCCATTTTCTGAAACGGCCGAATAGGAATGTCAGCAGCCTGGATAGGCGCAGCATGTCGTGGTCCTCTAGATTTGACCTCCTGACATGCCTTGCATGATCGGCAGTAAATACGAATGTCCTTATTGACAAAAGGCCAAAAGAAAGCCGCAAGGACTCTCGACTTCGTACGGGCAAAACCCATATGTCCAGCACATTGCGAGTCATGAGCATGTTGTAATATTTGGACTCTCATGCTCTTGGGAACAAGAATTTGCGAATGTGCCGACGTAGTCGAATCTTGTACCATACGTACAAGTACGCCGTTTCTCATTGCAATCCAAGATTTTCTATTTGTATCCTGATTCGGATCACCTTTCTTCGCAAGAACGAAGAATTTTTTTAAAGAAGGATCTTCTTCTTGCAATTTTATGAAAGAGTCACGAGTAATTACTAAGTGACTATCTTGGCCATCAACTTCATTATCACTATTCAGTGAAGTTTCGGGTGTTTGTAGAGCTTGTGCTCTTGTAACTACTGCATTTGTAGCTTGCATGTTATTATCTTCCCAAGCAGCAATCTGCTGTGGGGTACACTCCCTAACTCCGTGAATACGACCAATAATAAGGTCCGCAATAGGATTAGGTAAGAGACAAGCATGCACATCTCCAGTAAAGAAAGGAGTGGCAATGCGAATTACAGCAGTAGGATATTTTTCTAGAGTGCCGCCAAATGTGACACATTTAATAACCCTTCCTGTAGCACAAGATGGATCTACAAGCGATTGTCTAACACCAATAGTGGTGCATCCGGAATCGAAAAGTAGTGAGACCGGAGTATCATTAACAAGACCCTTATGTAGAATTAAAGAACCCCTCCCGTCATGCGCAACAGCAGCAGGAAGAGCGGGAAGTGGGTGACCACAACTCAAAGTAGTTATGGTACCCGGTTCGAATAAAGTACTGCATTGGGGGCATTTGTTTGCTCTCTCAAAGTCAAAAGCAGAACTAGTGACAGCGTCAAAGTTTTTACTATCAACAACATGATTACAGGCTCCCTCAGTTTCCTGTTGTACAGCATTAGCCTGCTGATATCTCTTTTTTTTGTGTTGAGATCTACCCCGACTATTATTACCTCTGAAGTTATCAGAGTTATTATTATCTCTGCAGTTATTATTGTCTCTATTGTAATTGTTATACTGGTTCGAATTCCAGTTTCCACGATTACTATCATGTTCACATTGATGCGAACATCTATTTGTTTGGTTCTGAGGTCTTCGGCAGGAATAACCTCTATTACCATATCCTCTTTTGAAATGCTTATAATTATTAGGGTGATAGTAACGACCACTATCAGGTTGTCTCCATTTTTGCTTTCCTCTCATCAGACTCTCTTTGTAACTTCCTTTCTTCAGCTTGAGCCTGCATTTGAAGTCTTTCATTTTCAGCTTCTTTTTCAAGTCTTTTATTTTCAGCTTCTTTTTCAAGTCTTTTATTCTCAGCCTCTTTTTCAAGTCTTTTATTCTCAGCCTCTTTTTGAAGTCTTTCAGCTTCTAGCTGTAGCTGGAGTTTTCTCTCCTCAGCTTCTGATTCCCTTTTTTGTTTTTCCATTTCCATTTGGAATCTCTTTTCATCCACCTGCATCTGCAGTTTCTTTTGTTCAGCTTCCATATGCAGTTTCTTTTGTTCAGCTTCCATTGCTTTATCATATCGAGCAGTTGCAAATTCTTCTAACTTATCACCAGTCTTCCCAAGCAATTTACCCTGCTCAATAAAGTGCTCAAATGTAGACATGTTGTCTAACATATGAGTCCAAAACCTGAAATAATTAACTAATTTATTTCAAACCTAAGTGTAACAAGTCTTAATTAAGCACTTGTATATTCACATCACATTATATTATCCCAGTCTCTGTGGGAAACAAGTCTCCAATCAAAGAACTTGTATATGAAATATCAGCACTCAAATCTTGATCATAAGTGCACTTCTCATTCAATAGTGCACGACACTATTCATCATTCATTTATCATCAGTGTAGTAGTAACAGTGCATTAGCATAGCCCATTAACTAATTACTATAACTGTAAACAATGACTATGTAAACACATGCAGAATGTAAACATTGAAAATGTAAACAATACAAACAATGTAAACAATAACAATGTAAACAATAACAAAGATCAGCAACAATACAAAAACTTTCGCAGAAATCAACTAAAAATAAAGCAGAAATTAATGAAATATCACAAAAAATGTGACGATATCTGCGATAGAATTAAACAAAATACATGACACCACAGTGTATAAACAAAAATGTTGTATGAAACTAAATTATAGACAAGAGTAGGCTAACAAATACAAACAAATCACAACAAAACTAAAGAATGTGAAATAATAACGAAAACAATATTAAAACATGTCATCACAGCTAACATAAATAGCAACAGAAGTCGCTTAGCAAATTCCAGTATCGGAAATTTGCAAACCCTACAGAAAACGCTCACAATAGACGACCTCTATGACGTGGCATAATCTAACGGAGACACACCCAACCGAGAACCCGCTGAAATATAAACATATAAATATACAAATAACATATAGACATATAACATATAGAATGAGATGATACACAGAAGACTCAGCAGAAGTATAAGGGCACAGTTTACATACAAACAGGCCACTTAACTTAAAGGCTTCCAATCGTAGAACAGCAGAAAAACGGATGTCAATCAACGTCCTAAAGAGCGAAGCTCCAACGATGATGGCACATCTGAACTGCTTCCACTGCTAACACGATGGTACAAGAGCTTCTGAAATACTGTGTGTTGAGTTGTTTCGGCACTTGACCTTCTAATCCAAAAGTAAGTTGATGGAAATCGGTACTTGGCCTTCTTCAGAAAAACAACCCGTTTCAACCGGCACTTGACCTTCTCAAAAAAAACGACAGCACTGGAACCTTGACAGCAGCAACTTGCTTGACTTGCGTAAAAGATAACAGCAGTCCGAGTTATCCGGCAACATGTAACAACGCCGGGTACTGTCAAATTCTTGTTTCCGTCAAAAGTTGAAATTTTGACTTTTACCGGGCAACGCCGAGTACTTTGAAAATTTTGAAGATGTTGACTGTATTGAAGAATGTTAATTTCTTGAAGGATGCTGATGAATTCTTGTTGAAAATGAAGTGGGTAAGGGACCCCGTGTTTGCTAGTACCAGAATCAAACCAGCTTATGGCCACCAAATGATGCGTGATGCCATATGATGATGGATGGCATCCGCATGTCTGGTTTTGTGTAGTGTGTAGATGTGTTCAGTCAAAACAATGTTCATGCAACAATAACAGGGCAATCCACATAGGACGTCAGTAAACTCACGACGTATAAAGTCAATGAGTCTTGAAACAGCCGTTGACGTTTTTCTTCATTATTTATTGTGGACGCCACAGTGACAAAATGGTTACGCAAATGTGTAGGCACATCAAACAGTCATTATCACAGCAACATTCAATACAGCAATAAACGGTAGACAGCATTACAATGATGAGTCAGATGCATGTTATATTTCATAGTGCTGTAAATGTAGTCAGGTAAAAACTCCATCCTTTTCTATAACAGCCAGGAGATAACCAGATGTATGAGATCAGTTCACTCTCCTTAGTTTGACTTCAGCAAGACAGACACGTCTGCCGAAGTATAAATAATGTCCTCAAGAATATCCTCTAGATAATAAAGGTTTTCTAAACCTAGTTCATTTAACAAAGTAGCAAGTAATGGTCCTTGGTACATGCATCAACCGATGCAGTACAATGCAGCGACATGTGAGCTGGGAAAAAACATCTCGTGACGACGACTTTCGAAGACAGGCTATGAGCCAGAAATCGTTCACGACCCAAAATCGATAGAGTTAATGAAAATGTTAATTTACCTTGCTTTCATGAAATACACAGAAATATCACGCCTCCCGACATGTGGTAAAACACTAGAGGTATTATCTCGACTAAACGAAATATCCATAAGAGGACTACACATCCCTGACAGAACAAAAATAGCGGAGATCCCCTCTTCAACGAGGCATCTCTTTCGCCATTCCAAATCGCTCACTCCCACTAGTGGTGGGCGGAAACCGATCGACCAAACAACAAGACAAGTCATGCGCAGTCCAGCGCAAAAAAACCACAGCTCAAAAGTTAACTGCATTCGATACTAACGCGAGAAGACAAATGCTTACCGAGAAAAGTGACTATAGATTTCAAGCAGTTGTTGCCCTTGCGTTATAAAACAGATATTGAAATAAAACGATGTTGCGAGAATTTATCACGCAACATTGAGCAGGGTAAATTGCTTGGGAAGACTGGTGATAAGTTAGAAGAATTTGCAACTGCTCGATATGATAAAGCAATGGAAGCTGAACAAAAGAAACTGCAGATGCAGGTGGATGAAAAAAGATTCCAAATGGAAATGGAAAAACAAAAAAGGGAATCAGAAGCTGAGGAGAGAAAACTCCAGCTACAGCTAGAGGCTGAGAATAAAAGACTTGAAAAAGAGGCTGAGAATAAAAGACTTGAAAAAGAGGCTGAAAATAAAAGACTTGAAAAAGAAGCTGAAAATGAAAGACTTCAAAAAGAGGCTCAGGCTGAGGAAAGAAGATTACAGAGAGAGTCTGATGAGAGGAAAGAGAAAGCAAAAATGGAACATGAAGAAAAGGTCTTAGCTTTAGAGTTGGAAAAATTGAAATTGACGAGCATGAGTAATGGTAATGATTCAAACAAGGGTTCATCTTCTGGTAAGGCTAATAATGATACTTTTAAGATTAAGTTACCAACATTTAGTCCTTCCAGTGATGACATAATGTTCTATCTGGACAGATTTGAACAATCATGTACAGCTCATAACATAGACAAAGCAAAATATGTTTATCAGTTATCAGGGATACTGACAGGTAAAGCTCTAAGTATATTAAATATGGTGGATGAACCTGACAAGAATAATTATGAGGTTGTCAGGGCCGCTTTGTTAAAGAAATATCAGCTTAACGAAGACGGCTATCGTCTACAATTTAAAAACATGTTACCTGAAAATGGAGTTGAATTCTCCGAGTTTATTGCAAGAATACGCATTACTTTCTCACGATGGGTTGAACTATCTAAGACGGAAAAAACTTATGAAGGACTTATGGACTTAATACTTAGAGACAAAGTCATGTCGTCTGTCAATGAGTCTTTCCTTGCTTTCCTTCATGAACGTAAACTTAAAACAATAAAAGAAATGGAAGATTTCTGTTGCCAATACGTAACTGCGCACCCACACATAACCATGGGTAACTCTAAGGTGAAAGAAGGTTTACCAGTTGCTTCGGCAGCTCCGTATGGCCAAAACTTTGCTCGTAGATTCCAACAAAATTTTGATAGAAAGAGTAGCGGTAATTTCTGTCAAAATCATGGAAATCAATTTCATGGTGATTCTTCTTCGAAGAATTGGAGACAGCCTGATAGTACTCGTTACTATCACCCTAATAATTATAAGCATTTCAAAAGAGGATATGGTAATAGAGGTTATTCCTGCCGAAGACCTCAGAACCAAACAAATAGATGTTCGCATCAATGTGAACATGATAGTAATCGTGGAAACTGGAATTCGAACCAGGATAACAATTACAATAGAGACAATAATAACTGCAGAGATAATAATAACTCTGATAACTTCAGAGGTAATAATAGTCGGGGTAGATCTCAACACAAAAAAAAGAGATATCAGCAGGCTAATGCTGTACAACAGGAAACTGAGGGAGCCTGTAATCATGTTGTTGATAGTTAAAACTTTGACGCTGTCACTGGTTCTGATTTTGACTTTGAGAGAGCAAACAAATGCCCCCAATGCAGTACTTTATTCGAACCGGGTACCATAACTACTTTGAGTTGTGGTCACCCACTTCCCGCTCTTCCTGCTGCTGTTGCGCATGACGGGAGGGGTTCTTTAAGTCTACATAAGGGTCGTGTTAATGATGCTCCGGTCTCACTACTTTTCGATTCCGGATGCACCACTATTGGTGTTAGACAATCGCTTGTAGATCCATCTTGTGCTACAGGAAAGGTTATAAATGTGTCACATTTAGCGACTCGTTAGAAAAATATCCTACTGCTGTAATTCGCATTGCCACTCCTTTCTTTACTGGAGATGTGCATGCTTGTCTCTTACCTAATCCTATTGCGGACCTTATTATTGGTCGTATTCACGGAGTTAGGGAGTGTACCCCACAGCAGATTGCTGCTTGGGAAGATAATAACATGCAAGCTACAAATGCAGTAGTTACAAGAGCACAAGCTCTACAAACACCCGAAACTTCACTGAATAGTGATAATGGAGTTGATAGCCAAGATAGTCACTTAGTGATTACTCGTGACTCTTTCATAAAATTGCAAGAAGAAGATCCTTCTTTAAAAAAATTCTTCGTTCTTGCGAAGAAAGGTGATCCGAATCAGGATACAAATAGAAAATCTTGGATTGCAATGAGAAACGGCGTACTTGTACGTATGGTACAAGATTCGACTACGTCGGCACATTCACAAATTCTTGTTCCCAAGAGCATGAGAGTGCAAATATTACAACATGCTCATGACTCGCAATGTGCTGGACATATGGGTTTTTCCCGTACGAAGTCGAGAGTCCTTGCGGCTTTCTTTTGGCCTTTTGTCAATAAGGACATTCGTATTTACTGCCGATCATGCAAGGTATGTCAGGAGGTCAAATCTAGAGGACCACGACATGCTGCGCCTATCCAGGCTGCTGACATTCCTATTCGGCCGTTTCAGAAAATGGCCATAGATATTATTGGCCCTTTTAAGGTCAAGTCGGCCAGAGGACATCAGTTTATCCTTACATGTGTCGATATGTGCACACGTTGGCCAGAGGCTATTCCTCTTAAGAGCATATCTACTACAGATATCGCAGATGCTCTTTGGTTGATATTTTCTCGCTTGGGGTTCCCCAGAGAAATATTGTCAGACCATGGCACTCAACTCATATCTGACACTATGTCACAGGTAATGTCTACCTTACATATTGAACGATCTCTCAGTAGTATCTACCATCCTATGTCTAATGGGTTAGTTGAGCGTCTGAATAGAACGCTCAAGACTTTGCTTGGTAAGATAACTGAAGATCATCCTCAAGATTGGGACAGGGTTTTACCCGCGGCTCTCTTTGCCTATAGAGAAGTCCCTAATGAACACACAGGATTTTCTCCCTTCGAACTTGTCTTTGGCGCTCGTCCACGCGGCCCTATGTCTTTATTACACGATCTCATCACTGCCGATGATATTAGCGATGAAACTCAATCCTCATATGAGTATGTCATTGCTCTTAGACAAAAGATCATTGAGGCATGTAAGCTAGCAACTGCTTCATCAGAAATTGCTAAAGAGAAGGCAAGACAGTTTGCTAACAAGAATAGATGTCTACGACAACTTTGTCCAGGTGACAAAGCATTCGTCCTACTCCCCAGTAGGGAAAATAGACTTCTTATTGCATGGAAAGGTCCGTATGCAATAGTCTCTCGGATTTCCGATGTTGACTATGTGGTCGATATTGATGGAAAGCATAAAACTTTCCACATAAACATGCTTTCGGAATTTCACGAACGTCCGGACTATTTGCTGCCTATTTTCCGGGCAACGGATGATGCTCCTGCACCTCACGGTCATTATTCATCCCTGTCTGTCATACAGGATGAGGAATCTACCTTCTCTGATGTTAATCTTCCCCTTCCAGTGGTTCCATTACATTCTACGGAATCTTGGAAAAACGTTTCTGTTTCTCCTAATCTTTCTGGTGACGAACATCGACAAGTCTCGTCGATGTTACAAACATTTCAGGATGTTCTCACTGACATTCCTGGGCACACAGATGTCATAGAACATGACATAATTCTTACCGACAATAATCCAATTAGGGTTAGGCCTTATCCTATTCCTATACACTTTCAGTCGCAAGTGGAAAAGGAATTGGATGAAATGATTCAATTAAATATAATTGAACCATCGACTTCACCATATTCTTCTTCCATGGTTATTGTCCGGAAGAAGGATAAGAACATACGAATTTGTGGTGATTATCGCAAGTTGAATCAGGTCACAAAGTTCGATGCTGAACCGATGCCTTTGTTAGAAGATCTACTGATTAGACTTTCTAATTCTAGATTCTTCACTAAACTTGACTTGTCTAAAGGTTATTGGCAAGTGCCTTTAGCAGAGCATGCCAAACCTCTTACTGCTTTTTCTACACCTAGGGGTCTATTTCAATGGAATGTTATGCCTTTTGGTCTCATGAACGCCCCTGCCACTTTCGGTCGCATGATGCGTCGAATTCTGTCACATCGTTCGGATGTCATCGCATACTTAGATGACATCTGTCTCTTCAGTGATACCTGGGAAGATCACTATTTAGGGTTATATGACTTACTGTCCACTCTACGTGAGAATAATTTGACAGCGAAACCTTCTAAAGCTTTTGTTGGTTTTGGTGAAATCTCTTTCCTGGGTCATCGTGTTGGTCATGGTCTCTTGAAGACAGAAGACCACAATACTTCCAAAATACTGAACATCTCTGTTCCTAAAACGAAGAAACAAGTTAGGAGTCTCTTAGGTTTAATTCAATTTTATGGGAGATTTATTCCAAATTTATCTTCGATCATGGCACCTCTCTCAACATTGTTGAAGAAAGGTTCGCCTAATCTGGTCCGTTGGTCTGAAGAATGCCAATCTTCACTAGACCAAATCAAGAATATATTTTCTTCTCCTCCCATCTTAAGATTACCTACTCTTGATAGGACTTTTGTTCTTCGGAGTGATGCTTCATCCACTGGGATTGGAGCAGCACTGATGCAAGAATATGCAAATACTCTGCATCCTGTTATGTACATTTCTAGAAAACTAAACTAAATGCGGCAGAGAGGAACTACTCGGTTTTAGACCGTGAGTTGTTAGCGATGGTTTGGTCAATTCTAAAGCTACAAAGATTCCTCCTGGGCGCACATTTCATTCTAGAGACTGATCAGAAAGCTCTTACAGCTATTCAGACTAAGAATTTGAAGAGTTCGAGATCCACTCGATATGCTATAGCTCTTCAACCTTTTCACTTCACGGTACGAGCTATCCGTGGTGCGGATAATGTGATGGCTGACATTTTGTCTAGATGCCCACATGACTCCAACTAATACTTCTGTCCTATATTTCCATATATTACAGAGTCATAACACACCTATATTTCTACAATAGATTAGCACATCTGTACTTACTTTATATGTACACACTATCGTCCTTTGTTGTCATCTTCTTCTGTTCGTTTTTTAAGATGATAGAGGAGGACTGAGTAGTTAATATAAGGGCCGTTAG
The DNA here is from genome assembly GCA_024509875.1 of Oreohelix idahoensis. Classification (NCBI taxonomy): domain Eukaryota; kingdom Metazoa; phylum Mollusca; class Gastropoda; order Stylommatophora; family Oreohelicidae; genus Oreohelix; species Oreohelix idahoensis. Next base: position 79,082 of record JAMPIV010003178.1, read on the forward strand.
TTTACTAAACAGCCACAATTATTAATAATGTATTGTACCTTATGAAGCATATTAGTTATTAATTAGCATTATATTGCTTGTACTTTCTCAGAATGTCATTGTTGAGCTGAGGACTTACCTTACTAGTATCAAGCATGACGAGTTCTAGATTGTGTACTTACCCTCGGAATACCAGAGCATATGTCCTGGATCGTCATGTAGTTTAACTTTACTATGTACTTATGTCATTACATGTCAAAGAATGTACTATTTAAATTTTCCTATCAGATTTGTACATCCATTTTTAAAGACAATATTAGAGTATGCTGTTTAATGATGATTATGGTAACTTGCATACGTATATTGTGTTTACATGCTAACGTGATGTGTGTTGGTGACACCTCCCGATGTGAATATTTTTTGAGACATATTTATTTTTCTGTTGAGGTATATCCTCACCAGACACTCTATATTTAGCCTCATGTTAGGCAATTTAATTAATTATCAGCGCATAATTCGTGCGTTTTGAGCCGCTTATCGCATGCTCTTTGATATTTAAAAAAAAAAATATGTTCCACATTTTTTTTTTTATCGGGAGGAGGTGGTGATATGTTGCGTGATAAATTCTCGCAACATCGTTTTATTACAATATCTATTTTATAACGCAAGGGCAACAACTGCTTGAAATTTATAGTCACTTTTCTCGGTAAGCATTTGTCTTCCCGCGTTGGTATTGAATGCAGTTAAGTTTTGAGCTGTGGTCTTTTTGCGCTGGACTGCGCATGACTGGTCTTGTTTTTTGGGTCGATCGGTTTCCGCCCACCACTAGTGGAGTGAGCGATTTGAATGGCGAAAGAGATGCCTCGTTGAAGAGGGGATCTCCGCTATTTTTTGTTCTGTCAGGGATGTGTAGTCCTCTTAATGGATATTTCGTTTATTCGAGATAATACCTCTAGTGTTTCCCACATGTCGGGAGGCGTGATATTTCCGTGTATTTCCTGAAGGCAAGGTAAATTGACTTTTCATTAACTCTATCGATTTTGGGTCGTGAGCGATTTCGATTCATAGCCTGTCTTCGAAAGTCGTCGTCACGAGATGTTTTCCCAGCTCACATGTCGCTGTATTGTACTGCATCGGTTGATGCATGTCCCAAGGACCATTACTTGCTACTTTGTTAAATGAACTAGGTTTGGAAAACCTTTATTATCTAGAGGATATTTTTGAGGACATTATTTATACTTCGGCAGACGTGTCTGTCTTGCTGAAGTCAGACTAAGGAGAGTGAACTGATCTCATACATCTGGTTATCTCCTGGCTGTTATAGAAAAGGATGGAGTTTTTCACCTGACTACATTTACAGCACTATGAAATATAACATGCATCTGACTCATCATTGTAATGCTGTCTACCGTCTATTGCTGTATTGAATGTTGCTGTGATAATGACTGTTTGATGTGCCTACATATTCGCGTAACCATTTTGTCACTGTGGCGTCCACAATAAATAATGAAGAAAAACGTCAACGGCTGTTACAAGAATCATTGACTTTATACGCCGTGTGTTTACTGACGTTCTATGTGGATTGCCCTGTTATTTTTGTATGAACATTGTTTGACTGAACACATCTGCACACTACACAAAACCAGACATGCGGATACCATCCATCATCATATGGCATCACGCATCAAATATATAAAACCTGGACAAATTATTCACGTGGAACCCATACCGGGAGAAGATATAAATGAAGACCCAATGCTATTTATTACGGAAGGAATAGCAGAAGTCACAACAAACAGAGACTTCCCTGTTATGATAGTCAACACATCTGGTAAAACGACAACCATTGCTAGAGGTGCTATCATAGCTCAAGTACAATCATTCTCCATACGAGACACCTACAAAACTAAACAAGGTAACACTGACCGACATAATGCAGGCGAGAGTCATACCCATCAATCCCCGCCCCCGCATCAGACCACACAATACACCCCCCGCCACCCCATTGACTCTGCTTCATGGCACGTTAGGTCTAGAGGTAAGACTGATCGAGATAGGAGGTTTCATAAACAAAACACCACTTCGCAGAACCATACCCATCAGTCCCCGCGTCAGACAACACAATACACCCCCCGCCGCCCGCAAGGTTCAGTGCAAGTGCTTCGACACACCATAATACCCCCATGGAGAAAGACGGAGAGTTCAAAACAAGCTAAACAATTGCCCGGAGGATACCTGGAAGCACCGAAAAGAGAAATGGTATACACGGATGGCACAGAATATTATCAGAACACCCGCAAATATCGAACACGATCATTATAGAAGCCTATCGAAGTACACAGTCTTCTAAGCCAAAGGAAAAACGTAGCCCCACGAGGAACACTGACGAACTGTGAGAGAGATTTGTCGAAATTTCAACAATTTTAATCTGTGGGTGAATAAAGACACAAGTACCGTAGTTATTGTCTCTAGCTTCCATTGCCATCTGCAGCTGTGGGCAGACTGTATGACCATTGTGAGCTCGTCTGTATATTATTGAGGGTAAGCGAGAATGTATTTACATGTATATATTATATTAATTAATCAGAATGTGCCTTAGAAAGTGGGTAATTGTGTTTCGAATCACTGTGTAATTATTGGAAGGAATCCAAGCCTATGTTTAATCAAATAAATTGAAAATGAAAACGAATGAAAAAGGAAAGTGTGTTGGAAGTTTTTGAAATGCTTTTAAAGAATTATTTTTTGATGGAATGGACTACCAACTGGGAACAAAGGAAAGAAAGAAAGTTATTGATTTATTGTATCGATTAAGGTATTACATAGTGTTTTCCACAAGGCCTGATTAATGTATAGAAGCAAATCATGGACAGAGCTGTACAAAAGAAATTACTAGAATATTGTGCTACATAGTGAAATAATTGTGTTATTACTGACTTGTTATGTCTCTTGTGACTAACTGCATATTGTCTGAACTGTCTAATACCATCTACTGACTAGATAAGGAGATAGTGAGCAAATACCATGTAGGTTAACTATTCCATTCCAGGTTACATCCTGCACTGAAGGGTGTACTCTATCTGAAGAGCCAAAATCAGCTGGAGGAGACTCTTGTTGTCAGAGCCCCATGTAGTTACAGAGGGACATCAACAGGGCCACCTTTACCTTTGGAAGAACCTCATCTGTAGGATTCTCTCCAGTAACTGTTGTTCAAGCCTTCAGAGGAGAATTATAAGCTAAGTGGCCTAGTTTTGGGCTACTTTTCAGTTACACAAAAATTACCACAACCCAAATGACAGATTTGTAGTGATGATAAATCATAGTGGTCAGTAAAGACATATATCAGTTAATAACAGTGAAAGTATTACTAATAGCTCCAAACAAAAACATTCTACATCAAGATCAAGGTTACAGAGGACAAGATGAACTGTCATTATAAAATTATAAGAACTGTAAATTTGTGAGATAGTGAAAGTGAACTTATCATATATAATTTTTTTGGTTTGCTGAACCATTTTGAGTTCAAGTGAAATTACTAACAGAACACAAGAAAATCTTGTATACAGTATAATAAATTGTAAATTGTACCAACAGTCTTTATTGACTTATTTAAGTTCAGTTCTAAGTTCTTGTTGGTTAGTTATTAGATTACCCCTAGCTGAGTCATAAATTTAATCATAATTATTATCCTAGTCATAGTCTTGGGTAGGTCTGTGAAAGGAGCACTTTAGATAACTAGAATTGCACAGTACCACCTCACCTAGTGATCTATACAGCTGACCTTAACCTTGGACTACTATACACCATTACTCTTTTCAGAGAATGGGGTATTTCTTATAGACCAGTCTCTTATCTGGCACTATCCTGGTATCATCTGATACACTTTTATGTCCAGAATATCTTGTATGTATATAATTAAAACCTCTCGCGACACTGAGTACTGCAATGGTTGGTTGTCAGGCCTTTTATGATGAGGACTCTTCTCTAGAGGCATCTAGATGAACTTCACTCCTAATGTCAAGGTGGGTTTCTTCACAACGTGTCCACTGTAGTTAGCTGAGGTCGAACCCTGCTTTTGAATCACAAGATAGTGGCGAAGACTCTTACTTCAGACTGGTCTCTTGTAAGTGTAACTTCGTACCACGAACATTAGGAAAAATAAAAGAACAAATGCCTCTGCTACGTACATTTGTGGGCTGAAGATTAACAGGCGCATTGTCTCACTGTCCACCCACCAATGTTAGCCTCTCTGAGTAATTATATTCTTTGAGTATACACAGCGTAACTCAGTGAAGATGATTAGAAATCACCAATTCTTCTGGTCACTTAAATGAGAAAATGTGTCTGGACAGCGCGAGTGCAATGGCTTTTGCCTGAACTAATATTATAAAAGTACACATATCTCACAAAATTATACTATACACCCTAGGCACTTGTGAGGTAATCATCTCACTGCTCCATTCGGAGTCTGGGATCGCTTCTGCTTTCACTTTCCTGAGCAAACTGGCATAAAGCAAATACAAGTGCTTGCTGTAGTGGTTTATGAACATACTATTTTCATATGTTGAGGTTGCCAGCCTCCTATGCTGTGTATCACCACTTAGCAAGTACATACATGTCAAATTCACATTGTAAAATAAATGTTCACAACTTACCCCAAATAACTTGAGAACACAATCTCCTAGCACAGTAGAATGGACACAGCAACTTTGATTAGCTGCTTCGAACCTTTGGTCTGCGGTAGTTTCAGAATCCCTCTTATGACTTTTGTTTCTGATTCCTTAAATCTCCAGACTTGGTATTTAAAATTGCGGGTTCTCTTTTAAGTTATAAAGACGCCCAAATACTTCGATCTGTCACTTTTAATTTTGGAATTCTTTGTCCGATCCTTCTCCCTGGCTACTAGGAGTTGTTACTTGTTGAAAATGCAGTCTGATTTGTGTCTCCGATTTCGCTAGATTATATTTCCATTTCTCAGTCCAAGTCCCAGATTGGTATTTCCGACCAGCTTTCCAATGAGAGCTAAAGTTTATTTCAGGCTCTCGATTTAGACCAATCCTGTCTCTTTAGAACTTTGTGGGTCAGGGTGTTAAATCATTACTATCCTCCGCGTGTTTTAAAATACCAATTTTAAAATGTAAACTCGTGACCTCTTTCAAATATGGCAGTAATACTTCCGATTGCATTTGTACAAACTCACAAACACATCGGTGATCTTCTTTCCTGGCTAACATCTTTCCCAACATAATCTCCCCAGACGGGTTATCTGTTTTATTGATACAGAGATGGTCCAGCGGAATTATTACCTCATATCACCTGTGTTTACGTACATCTCCCAGACGGATTTCTTAGACAGACAATCTGGCTTTCTTTCCGTCGATCGTGCGACACTACCTTGTGTCAACAATGGCCGTCTCTATCAAAGGTGGCTAGTCGACTTAAGTGATAAAAGTCTTACCGCTGACCTGTCTAATTAGCCTTGTAATACTTTGATTCACATGGTGAAACGTAACCAAGCCTGGGAGTGACTAGGCAAAAAATGTAGGTGCATAAAATATGCCAAATAATAGGACCACGAGAGAGGAAAATGAAGAAATAAATCGGTAATGCAGGAGAGAAGAATGTAGGACATACACAAATATCGTTACACGGATGCATCCTCTGAATACGCCTATCTCTGCTGGTCTTACGTTTGATGCCAAATTCCAGCAATCTTAGCCTTGGTGATTCATCGATTGCAGTGTCATTCTCTTATAGGCGATCACTAATTGTCCTCAGTATCTCTCCCTTATCCACATCCAATGCACCTTCTATGGGTGCTCTTGAAGCTAATCTGTCACTGACATTATGTAAGCTCTTTCATTTTCGCGTACCCTGCATGACCAGGACAGAAGATCCACACAAGTTCTTGAAGATTCGAGGCTTCTGTGGATATTTTCCAAAATAAAAGAATAATTACATCTTACATTTTAAATTGTACGTTATACACACGGGCCCCCTTAGAATCCACTCACGGAACCCCAAGGAGTCCATGGACTACAGGTTAAGAAACCCTGGTTAGGTTTTTGTCTGTTCTAGCAAATGAATCCTAAATCATTTATTTCCAGTACTTATTTTGTGTTCAAAATTAGTGTTACCATTTGTAAGTATACCCAGGTCCAGCTAAGTGAACATTCGCGACATGAACTTCTCACTTAATTTCTAGTCGCGAACGCCTGATTCGGATTCACGAACTTGAACTTTTCAATTCCCAGGTGAAAGTGTCAATCTTTGAGAAACCTTTTCCCCCCCGCACTTTCGACTCTTCCATCGAATTAAATGTCCGTGATAACACTTGTTTCCAAAACTGATGTGTTTCTTGTTTATATTTACTATATATAGACTCGAGTTTATGTTTACTGTATATGAGGGAGTCGAGTTTATATTTACTGTATATGGACTCGAGTTTATATTTACTGTATATAGACTGGAGTTTATATTTACTGTATATAGACTGGAGTTTATATTTACTGTATATAGGCTCGAGTTTATATTTACTGTATATAGACGGGAGTTTATATTTACTGTATGTGGAGTCAAGTTTATATTTACTGTATGTGGAGTCAAGTTTATATTTACTGTATATGGACGAGTTAATATTTACTGTATATGGACGAGTTTATATTTACTGTATGTGGAGTCAAGTTTATATTTACTGTATGTGGAGTCAAGTTTATATTTACTGTATGTGGAGTCAAGTTTATATTTACTGTATATGGACGAGTTTATATTTACTGTATATGGACGAGTTTATATTTACTGTATATGGACTCGACTATATATGGGACTCGATAGTATGGTCTCGAGTTTATGTTTACTGTAGGCCCCTATATGGAATCGAGTTTATGTTTATTGTATATGGACTCGAGTTTATGTTTACTGTATATGGACTCGAGTTAAGTCTCAGCCCATAACTGCCATCACTTTCATATCAAAACGCTGGGAGCCGCGCTAGTGTAGTGGTTACCAAACTGCGCTGGCGACCGGGTGACCCAGGATCAAACCCGGGCGAGGACATTTGAAGATTTTCGTCGCCCGGGATTTGGACTGGATTAACTCGAGCCCTGGCGAAGGAGTGTCGTCGACCAGAGACTGGCGGCTCCTGATCCGACCCAGCTCTAATGGGTACCTCCGAAATCGGCGAGTACCTGCCTGAATGGCGAGGGACACCTGTCTCTATACAAGAAAACAAGGGATACTCACGTAAAAATCAGTATCAGGTTAGACATACTAACCTGAGATTTCGCCTCGAAATTTGCTGTTTTTAGGCCTCGGGTTTCCCTTCCTTATGTGTTATAAATGTTTATACAATACCAAAAACCTACCCTCTGTCCTGTACTTACTGTTCTTAGTGTTATGGAAGAGTTAAGATTGGTTTGGGTGGTGAAATCTATGGGAGAGTTTCATTTGAGGAGCCCATGTACTGTTTTACTATAAATAAATAAATAAACAACACACAAAGGTATGTTATCAGGCACTCAGTAAAAAATAAAGAAGTAGAAGACTAGACAACAGAAAAATAACAGAAGTGATAGGCTTACAGGGAATCGAACTAGGGCCTTCCGAACGGCACCCACCGCCTAGCCACGGGAGCGAATCGCCACTGTCCACTCTGCCAGCTAAGAATTACAGTTTTTATTACTATACAAGACAAGTAGCAGCGGCGTAACAACAGACCGGGTGGACTGGGCACGTCTCGGTGACCCCAGCATCTCAATGAAAATCTGTTATCAGCCTATGCCCTCGCAGAAACAATAAAAAAAACAAACAAACAAACAAACAAACAAAACACCCTTCTACCAGCGTATGCCATCAAACGGAACGAGCTGATCATTTAATGTTATCGTTCGTGACTGTGGTTCTCAGGGCAGTGGTTCTCAGCGTGGGCCATATGCCCCCCCCCCCCCAAGGGGCCATGTTATATTTCTAGGGGGTCACAGTAGGATGGTAAAGTACCTTTTTTCCAGCAAACAGCGACTACGAAGAGGGTGGCACAGGGGTAAATGAGGCTCAGGGGGGGGGGGGGGGGCTATGAGCAAAATTAGGTTGAGAACCCCTGATTTAGGGCATAGATAATCGTGGTGGATTCTGAGCCCGATGGTGGGGAGTAAAGAATACGTTGTTTGCTACATACTAAAATACATGTCGTAAATGGCGACTGGAGATTTACGACGGCTAGAAAGCTTATTGTGTACGGTACCGTACAATAAAATCCTACAAACAACACCACTGCAAGTACACATAGGTTGCCTTGCTGAAGGCTTCCTTGAAAGAGGTCCAATGCCTTTTTTTATTATCGGACGAATAGTGACAAGACGATACGCATTATTTGTTTTTCAATCTTCTAGGCGAGCAGGGGCATCATTAAACGCATTATATGTTTGCTAGGCCAGGCATAAGCCTTCTTGCGCATACATCTAGGGCTTGAAACAAATCTAGTGTAGTGTTACACAAGAAAGCTTTTTAGTGCCGTCACTATTGATTTACTGGAACTATTCCTTTTTAAAGCGGCTTCAGAATCGTGAAACCCAGATCACTACAACCAGTGTACTTAATCGCAGGCATTCTTGTAGCAATGATTCAAGTGGTCGATAGAAAACGTTGGAGAAACTTTTGCAGTATTGATTATTTTGTTCTGCCCAGGTTCTCTTTATTAACTATATAGTCAACATTACGATGAAATATGACAGAAAAGGCATTTTATTAAAAAAAAAAAATAATTTAGTAAATACATATAAAAAAGTCCTATAATTTTAGCCTAGGATTTCATTAATCTTGACAATGAGTACTGTGAACAATAATAATGTTATCATTATAAACACACATTGTGAATACTCTCTTACTTTCACTTTATTCGATCTACTCTTGCCATGGAGTCTTGTGGGAGATGAGGTTCTCGTTCTGAAGACAAGTGCGTCGCACTAGCTGATGTGACCACGTGTTGTTTGAAGATTCATGTAATACTGTCTATCCATCTGTTTGTTGGTCTTTCTCGTGCCAAACCTGATCTTGTACTTTTATAGGCGCGTAATTGTAATTGATCAGGCTCCATTCTCATGAGATTGCCGTACCAGTTTCTTGTCTGTATACAGTATTTGATGTAGGATATAGTTCCTACTATTTTTCTGATGTCTTCATTTCTCATTCCGTCCCATCTGATAACCGTATTGTCAATACTCTGCATTATTATTTTTCACTGTCATCATCATCATCATGTAGCATGTCCTTTGCAGAACATCGCTCTCATCACAGCCCGCCTGAAAGACTCTCGATCTCTAGCCAGCCTTCCTGCCTCCTCCATCGTCATGTTCAAGGTGTCTTCAATGTCCTGTGTCCACCGTCGTCTTGGTCGGCCCCTGCCTCGCCTTCCAGGTATCATACCCTCCATCACTTCTCTCTCTAAGCCACTATGGCGCTTAATGTGGCCAAAATATTTCAGTTTCCGGGACATGATATTGTTTATGAGCCAGTTTTCCTCGATGTTCAGGTCGTGTAGGATGTCTTTATTTTTCTTCTTCTTGGTCCACTTCTTTTTCACTGTACCGGTACTTATTTATTTCTTTCTTTTGCGGAAAGTCGTTGAATGAGCGTATACAGGGTTTACATAAAGTAGTTACTAAAGTTACATTCCGTCCCAAAGATATATTTGCTTACACCGTTCTACGCTGTCCGCGTACAGTGTAACAGCAAAGATATCGCGTGTTTAATACATTCTCTGTGGAGACGATTCAACAAAAAAGGGTTTTTCTATACAGTCTTGAAGGTTTCCTATTCTCGTAGTTCTAGCGTTACGATGTCTGCCTACCTTTGCGGACTCATTTTTTTAAAAATCTCGCTTTTATTCGTTTTTTTTTTTTAATGAGACAGGCTGCATTTAATCCGGACCGAAGACCGTCGGTTATATCACAGCTGAATTGCCATTCATACATAAAGTGAACTCTGTCAACTCAAGTGCAGTGTTTATTAATACTAAATCCTGAAAAGAACTACTAGTTTCTATTAGCGAGCATGGGGCAGCCCTGAAAAGGACTGCTAGCACGCTACATATAGAATTAAACAAATTGTGGTGCCTAGTTGGCAAGGAGGATAGTGTGACTCGCTTCTGTAGCTAGGCGGTGTTGCCGTTCGGGTGGTCCTGGGTTCGATTCTCCGGCGAGCCTATCATTTCTGTTGTCTAGTTTTCTACTTCTTTATTTCTCAGAAACATACCTTTGTTTGTGTAGTATTTATTTATTTACATATCTAATTACCAATTCGTGTAATGTAAAATGTGATTAAAAACGGCCCTATGGTTGCAACCACTATATATACTGCTCAAAAAAAGTTAAAGGCCACTTTCAATTTTTAGGTCATTTCAACTATGCTGTTTTTTTTAAAAACCTGAACACTCAGTCAAAAAAGTTTTGCTGCATTTTGTTGCATGCTTAAACAATGTTTGTTAATCTGACAATAAATCAAATCAGTGTTACGTTTGTGTACCTCCAAGGTCAATCAAATGTACGTGGTGGAAAGGGAAATAATGCATGTTTGAAAATGCTTCCTATGGCAAAGCCTGTTGACAACATTGCTGAGATTAGCTTTTCACGTGCAAGTCGTGACTATAGTGAACACATTTCACCCAATTTTCGGAAGGAACGGGCAATGGGTATGTTTGTAACATTTACCATTTTAGCCATGGCTCAGCTAAGACGCTTGACCAATGTTGACAGATGGAGAGCGATGGCATGGCTGCAGAATGATGTAGGGCTGCGAGAAGTTGCTAGGAGATTAGGAGTTGCCCACTCTGTCATACAAACTCTGCGTGATCGTTATAATGCAACCGGCAGTGTCGCAGAACAACGCAGGTCAGGACGTCCAAGGTCTACCTCAAGACGGCAAGACATGCTGAGCCATGGCTAAAATGGTAAATGTTACAAATATACCCATTGCCCGTTCCTTCCGAAAAGTGGGTGAAATGTGTTCACTATAGTCACGACTTGCACGTGAAAAGCAAAAAAAGCAAATGACTATGAGTAAATGTACTTGTCTGAGCTAAGTTTCTGATTGTGATGATATTATTAATTGATCCTGTCTGAAGTTGTTAATATTTTAATTTTTAACACACTGTAAATTGTATTGCAGGGCAGAAATGTAAAAAGGCAAAGTGCAGGGCATTGTAGTAGGTGGTGTTCTACTTCTCCAACGGGTTAGGGCAGTGTCTACATTTTTGCTATATTTTGTGAACTTAGTCTGTTTCTGTGGCCATTTAGTGTAGAGTGGCCTGTTCTCAATCTGAAGATTTTGGTTTGGTACCTTCGTTCGATATCGTTCATAGCATCTTTCTTATTTGGGGCTGTTTGGTGAATGAAGAGTCTTCTTCCTGTTTTAGCCTGTGCCCATGTGTTCAGCCAAACTTCTTTACAGTTGTTTTTGACTATTTGTTTAACTGTTAACATACTCAGTGGGTGATCAATCTGTGGCATTTTTGCTCCCTTCTTTGCCAGTCTATCAGCAACTTCATTTAATGTGATGTTTATGTGGCCAGGTATCCATTGCATGTATATTTCTGTTCCGTACAAGTTCATAATTTTGTGGCATATTTCTTGAACCTTCTGGATAGTACTGATCGAGTTGGTTTTCCAGTTTCCTATTGCCAAGAGGGCAGCCTGCGAGTCTGAGAACACCACAACATCATTTGGTTCCATTTCGTCTGATTCAAAGAGTTCAAAAATTCTAGTTAGGGTTTTCTGGATGGCGACTACTTCGGCTTCGTAGTTTGTGCACCAGATACCACAGGGACCTGCAATTTTGACGGGTTCTTCAGTACTGGGTGGGATGATTATGGCCCCGTATCCCCGTGTTTCGTTGGATAAAAGATTTCCTCACAAATAGAACCATCTCCACAACGGTCAACGGAGCAACATCAGGGAAAAGAACCATCCAAGAAGGCCTCCCACAAGGCTCAGCCCTAAGCTGCACCCTCTTCCTCATATACATAAACGATCTGGCAGACTATCTTGAATTACCCAGCGCCTTGTTTGCTGATGACCTGGTCTTTTGGGCAGAAGGGAAGTCCCACTTGCAACTGCAAAAGAAACTAAACCGTGCACTGGCTGCTCTAACAACCTACTGCAGCTTCTGGAAAATGGTGATCAACACGAGTAAGACAGTCTACACTATATTCACACTCAGCAACAAAACAGTAAAGAAAGAACTGGATTTAAAACTTGATGATGCAAAGCTAGCTAAAGAGAACAATCCGACTTATCTAGGGATACAGCTAGATACCAGACTCACATACAAAACACATGTCGAGTCCCTAACTGCTAAGGCCTCTAGAAGGCTAAACCTCATAAAGCGTTTGGCAAGCACTGATTGGGGATCCAATCAGAGCACCCTACGACAACTGTACTTGGGATACGTGCGCTCAGTTATGGATTACTCTCTACCCCTGCAAGCCACTGCTAGCCCAACACTCAGACTGAAACTAGATCGCATACAAAACCAGGCACTCAGATTCATCTGTGGAGGCTTGCGAACTACTCCGACCAGCGCATGTGAGATTTCCGCCAATGTGGAACCCCTAGAACTAAGGAGAGAGAAATCAGTCATTATCACGGCAGAAAGATTCTTGCGAGCTGACAAAGATGACCCCTGCAAAAACGTTATCGGTGACCTCAACTCCAGGTACCGAATTAAAAAGACATCTTTCACTAGAAGGTACCAAGAGCTTTCAGGGAAGCACTACATACCAGAGACTAGACTACCTACTCAAGTTGTGCCTGACCTACCACCTCACGTAGAACTAAAAAGACCAATAATACGTACAAACCTTCTACAATCCGCAAATAAAAGCCTCATACCTACGCTGCTGAAAACACTTGCTATGGAAACCATCTGTCAGTACGATGAAGACATTATCCATGCCTATACAGACGGGTCAGCTTTCAAAGCAGTAATAAATGCTGGATACGGGGCCATAATCAAACAGCTTAGTTGAAATGACCTAAAAATTGAAAGTGGCCTTTAACTTTTTTTTGAGCAGTATATATTCTTTCCAGAACGTTGTCTCCATTACAGCTGCTCTGAACGCATCACGATTCTGGGCAAGTCGACCTGCATCAGCCAAAGACAAGTCAGACTCTCTGTGATGTCCTGGGTCCACCGTCGTCTAGGTCGACCCCTTCCCCTTTTTCCAGGGACCATGCCTTCCATCATTGTTTTTTCCAGACTATTATGTCTTTTTATATGACCGAAAAATTTCAGCTTCCTTATTGCGATGGTATTTAGGTTATAGAATATATATATATACTTTTTTTTTCAACACAAATTCTCTGTTGTATTTTCCGTAACATACTGTTTTCTTGTATAAAACTCGCTGATTGCTTTTCATGACTTCTCCCTTTCAAACATGTGGGCGTCGAAGTTCAGTTTTTGTCGCGCCGTTCCGTACCTTTCCTTCCTTCTCTTCCAGAGAATCTTTGTGCTCGCGATCTTTCTGGTTATTCAGAGCTGAAGCACTTGACTGACGGGGCCAATTTATGATCACCGGACTCAGTGGCGTACTAAAGGGGGGGGGAGAAGAAAGATGCGTGTGGCATGCGATCCGCCCCGGCTGACAGCCAGAAGGGGAGTGTTAAGTCCTTTTTGCGCGTGTAATTTAAATGTTGAGCACATCTAAGAAAATATATATATGATTAATTATTTACGCGCTGTCATATACGATGTTGAACACAAAAGCGCAACGCGGTGAACTCTGGTTTGTTGCCAAAGAACAATTACTTTATGATAGGAGATGCCTAAGGTCTATGACCTGAGACGGTCGTCTTTGGGCGGAGCTGATTGTAAATCTTGCCCAAATTGTGGGAAGCATCCATAAACCTCCTTGTATGGAGTATCTACGTTAGCCAGTACAGGGCTCGTTTGCATATTATATATTTTGCTATTTTCGTCATTTCCAAAATCTGGCTGAACTTCGACACATACGCCATGTTGTGTCGCTAGTGGGTTCCAGATCCTTACCGAAGATTATCGGGATTATTATTCAATATATCTAGAGGGTTAATCAATAAAACCCCTGTCGTTTATACAAGCTCCGTAATGAAAGCCATGGTAGAACTACTTGTCGTAAAGTTCATCGCCGTCCTTGAAGGGTCGGCCGTTATAGAATGTCGATAAGTCCATGATCAAAGTTAGATGAGAATGCAATGAACTATGATGTCTTGATGTTATAACCTAAACTATTGATATGATGCCTACTGCTACAATGATTGATCTACTGTATTGCGTCCACCAAATAAACGTGTGTCTGATGTCAAGCCATGACTTCACTCGACACTGATTACCAGTTGGTGAAATTATGTATTAACCTTGGCCCATCTTTCGGCCCACGATGTTTAATGATTCGCGTTCTATAGTCGGCAATCATTGTAAGCCCGACCAAGACTGACAACATTTTAAAGTCAGTAGACATATTGACAGTCTCGTATAAAGACACGCCGTGTTAACCAAAACATACACATATAAAACAACGGGCATATCAGGGAGTGCCATTGGACACTTTTATGATAGTATTTACTGTTAAAAATATACTTGCCCTTGTTTCTTTGTGGGGGAGGGAGTACGCCTCTGACTGGACTCCCTCTTGTTGTAGTTTCCTATTATAATTATCCAGGTATTTCCTTAAATGATTCCCCCCCCCCCCCCCCGCGCAGGGGCGTACTTAAAATATTTGGCACCTGAGGTGGATCCTTCCTTTGGCACCCCCCCCCCCCCCCCATAAACAAACCCACACACACCCAGAAAGAAAAGTAATATTATGCTTGCAAGTAGATTTTAAACAGTACATTACTTTCATAATATTGTCACATGTGACCCCTCCTACCACAGCCCTTCCCCTCCTCATTTTGTTTTTGTCCCTCACAAAGGAAAATTTAAGAACTTCTTATTTTGTGTACAGGACATCTAGGATAGCCCCGTCTTTCAAACAAAATTTGTTTTTCTTAACTGGTTTACCCATCTGCTTATTTGTACATGTCTAATTTATATATCATTAGACTTTACATTTTTTTTATTTTATTATTTATCATTCAGATAAAGATATAACTATAATAAACTTTGGGTTATATTTACGGAATATTATATTATAGATGTCTGTATTTTTTGCTTTAGTGTGCTGAAATGTTTTCTTCTTCTAGTGCCCTTCGAGTCAACTTAATTGTTATGTTAATCAAATGAAATTGCCTCCATTCTTGCAGATTAAAAAAAAAAAAAAATAAAGTTTTGCCTCGTCGGTTATATTAGGGCGCATGTCCAAATATAAAAGACCTTTAGGTCTGGAGCTTTTTATTTCTTGCAGATGATTTGTGCCTTCTGTCACATAGACAGCAAGATATGCAGGAGAAAACAAATAGATTAGTAATAGGTACCACAAACCGCCCGCTTTTTTGGTTGAAAACGCACGAAAGTTTAGAAAACTGAGGAAAATTCGTCAAGTTTAAGTCGTCACTGTCCCTTTGCTATTAAGCGGATTGTAATAAAATTTATATCACGATACTCATTATCCTCTTCTCTTTTGAAATGTATTAATTCCCGAATAATAAAAGTTATTGAAGTATTTTTTTACTAATAAAAACAAACAGCAACGTTACGCGTAGCGAAACTCGTCGCGCGGCCAACTCTCGGCTTTTTTTGCCTCACCCCGCTTCATTCAAACGGGTATCGCTTGACCAGCAGACGTCTGATTTGCATACGGCTTTCACCATTATGATGGGCGGAGGAATAGCTTTAATTTCGTATAATGCAAGCTGTAGGAAACAATGTGGAAGACGCAGATTTTTCGAAGTGAAGTCGAAATTTTACAAGATTTGACATTTTAAGTTGTGTTATAATTCCTTGCATGGTATGAGAAGATTTGGGAGCCATTTTTATTTATTCCTATAAAATATCAAAGACTTCTGATGTTTGCTGGTGAAGCGATTTGACTTTAAGTAACGCTCTTGTGGTGAAGTGGGATGTTATAAATATTTATAAGGGACTTAGTGTACTGACTGAGATCAGCTGTGAAGGTATATATATATCTAATAAGAGTAGTATATTATATATATAACCTTACTTGCTACCACATATCTATATATCTCAGTCAGAATTATTCTGGAATAGTGTGATGCTACGTTATGTGTCTAGGGTATGAGTATGGTGAAGTGTAAGTCACAACAACAGACAGATAAACAATTTAATTTAATCCACTACTCTTGACAACACTGTGACACTCACATACATATAACACTCTACAAAGATATCTTAAAAGAGTCACTGATAAACTTTCAAATAACAATATGTATTCATTACTGGCATGAATGAATATGTGTCCTGATTCAACTACAAGGGAACCAGGAATCACAATCAATTTAAATTACAAGTTATGTACAGAATGTATTTAATATGAATATTGTAGTGACATATATTAGTACAAATGTTCTATGTGTGTCAGTTGTGTAGTAGTAAAATGAGGTAATACTGGTTTTGTTTTGTTCAAGCTCTGTTGGTATTTGTCATCATGACTTCAATAGTTTGTCTTTAGGGACCAGTATTTGAGATGTTCAAAGTTCCTGATTTTAAGACAAGTAAATTCCCCTCTGAATAGTATTTTTATAAAGTTATTTCAAGATGAGGGGACATAATGTTGAGCTCAGCTGGCCAACTCTGCTTATCTTGAGTGATGGCGGCAGGAAAGGACTCCTCTGCTCGAATTCTCCTCTGGGCTCAGGAGACACCTCACTGATAGCTAAAAAGACCAAGGAGTATGCTGTCCGACTCTGGATTCAGCAAATCTCTGACCAGATGCTGCTCAGTACCATCAAGACCACTGTCCCTGAAATCAAGAAGGATGTACCTTCTACTTCATAACTAATTTATATTCTCTTTTACACTGATCACAATACAGCACAAACATTGCGTTCAGAGCGTTAGGCCAACAGTCAGCTTCATTTGAAATACTTTATTCCAGTATTACCCTTCTTAATGGTTACTACGCCTCTGCACTTCCAGCATTATTTCTTTCTAGTCAATCATCCAGGTGTCAGTGTACTGTTTGGCCATTCCATGCCGTTTTACTTCTCTCCGACACCCTCCGTTCAGGCTGGAGCATTTTAGGCTTTACCTCACGTTTGCCACTGAACTACACATATATATACAGGCATAAATCAACAATTCACATTCAAATTTCATTAAAAGATATTAAATGGTTCAAGCTTACCACAATTCATACGAATAACACAGATACGTTGATTAGCAATGAATTCTGGCACAAACTTCCATCTGCCTATGTTCCAGGCTTTTATTGAGCCAAATATATGCTGGCTTCAACGCACTGATGCTTTATCAAGTGTATTTAAACAAGTGGTTTCGAACTAACGCTCCCAAGTGTGTATATCAGCGAGACTGGCCAA
Organism: Oreohelix idahoensis; assembly: GCA_024509875.1. NCBI lineage: Eukaryota > Metazoa > Mollusca > Gastropoda > Stylommatophora > Oreohelicidae > Oreohelix > Oreohelix idahoensis. The sequence continues at coordinate 96,526 of JAMPIV010003178.1, forward strand.
TGAGCCACGTTTCGACAAGTGTTTGAAAAAATGTTATCTTTTCCCGTCTCCCCTAACAACCAAGATAGTATTTATAGCCCGACCAATCGTGGTTAGGCTTTCATTTGTTGCGCTCCAATCAATTTGGAGTTTACATGGTAGGCTATTTCTGTAACGTAAATTTTTTTCAAACACGTTAAAAAAAAATCTTATGAGCAGAAATGATTTTATGCTGTCAGGCACCCCCAATATTTTATTTTGGGTATAATTTATTAATTCCTGGACTATTTGCGTAACGTTTTACATATTATTTGTCAGCAAGCCCTAAGGAACCCAAAAATACTAATTTAAAGGAGCTACGTGGCTGCGTTCAAAATATGCAATTTCTTCTACCTCCTGTTTGGAAGATGTGCTGTCTGGGTACTGTTATGTGTTCAAACGTAAACCCATCTATTGTTATCTTTTCTAATAAGAGTCTGTTATGATTTATAAACCTAACTCTGGGAAAGGGTAGTGTATTTTATCACTGTCCGTCTGAAAAAGTTAGTGCTTGTAGACTTACACGCGTGATGCCAGCATTTGTATATCGCGCGTCGCGTGTTGCATGCGTTCCTGATTTTCAGCCCTCCCCTCTCGCTATCCTTTTGTCCATCTGTTCGTTCGTTTTGGTAACGTAATATAATTAATGTTAGGATTAATTTAGGTCATTACGCAGTACGTCTCAATGTTTTTCTTAGAAATGCAGCACACGTTTCATTGAAGAAGGCGGGTAATAATACAGTAAGCTTTTATATCAACGTGAAAGCGTTACAATTTGCAGACGAAGCAGAAAACAAGGGGGATTTCGAGTACATTCCTTGTGACAGCACTGTCATTTTACCATTGCTCTTCTCTTTATTAATTTTATTTGTTAGGCTTCATATTTACCTAATAATTTATATATGTGGATTAGAATATTTCATGACAGCTCTCTTGGTCAAGAATTTTAGCGAAAAATGCAGAGCGAGGCTGTTACATCGACTGTGATAACTCCCTATGTCTATCAAAATCGGCATGCCACTTATGTTGGTTCGTGCTCAAACTTCATCACATCTTCTGATTTGAAGATGACTATACGCAAGTATATCACTTATTAACAATGTTTTGAACTTTAAATGTAAACTTTACAATAGTTTTAATATTATTTAGCAATTTAACACGATCACATGGCTGTTGTAATAGCGTGGAATGAATGTGCTATCACCACTTCAGACATTCACGCATCAATCTAATTATTTCACGAGCTTGAAAAGCTAAGAAAGTTACCAATCTGAATAAAAAAATGCATGTTTTGATTAATGTGTAATTGAATGAAGGTTTATTTTGCAACATAATAGGGTGAATTTTGTTTCAAACGCGAAGGATATCGCAAGGCCAAAGCCAATTGAGTCAAGGCTAGGAGACCGGAAAATGCCATAATTAAAAAAGCTGATGTTGTACTGAAATGTCCGGACTCGCAGCCAATAGTTGATAGTCTTAAAATTCCCCGAAAAGAAGATATTAAGGAAGAAAAATATCCCGTTCAACCTCTGATGGGTTATAATTAGGATACATGTTGTTTTCAATTCCAAATAATATGAAAAACTGCCGATATGAGAAAGTGGCATCACACCATTGTAAATTAGGACAATCACAATTGTGCTTATATGTTAAAAAAAAAAAAAAAATCAAGAAGAAACTCTGAACAAGAACAAGCCAGTAATAGTAATAGTACATGTAATTCTCTATACATGTAAAAACAAAAATAACTTCTGGAATTTTAATTTTCCAGATGACTCCTAGTAGGAGTCATCTGGAAAAATATTGGATTTAACATTATTGTTAAATCCAATAACGTGTTAAATTGCTATACCAATATTGGATTATTTGCAGGCATCCAACTTACCTATAAATATAGAGGAGGTGTTGAGAATAGACAGACCTAGGGAACTGCATAATATAGTCAAACAATATTTAACACGAACACATGTTAATATATAGTGGCTGGGAATGTGAAGGTCTGATGCTGTTCTTACAATGCATGTGACTTTAAACAGATGAAAGTCAATTAAATATCTGGTAAAGTCCGTTATATAACTAGAACCACCAGGCCTATACACCCCTCCACTTTAATATTATTCTTGTTCATAGTTTCTTCTTGATTTATTTTGTTTGTTTTTTATTTTATTATTTAACGTACGGTATAGGCCTAAGCACAATTGTGAGTATCCCTATTTTCAAATGTGATGCCACTTTCTCATGTCGGCAGTTGTTCATATTATTTGGAATTGAAAACAATATATATCCTAATTATAACCCATCAGAGGTTGAACGGGATTTCTGTTTATCTTCATTAATTAAAAAAAAAAAAAAAAAATCTGGAAAAATAAAATTCCAGAAGTTATATGGATGGGAATGCAACATGGCTCGAGGTAGACTGCTTGTAGTTTTTTTTTTTTTTTTTCATAAAGCTACAGACCACAAAGTAACACACTACAAACAGATAAAAAGTGAAATGGAGAAGAGGAAGGAGCAGATAAAATAAAAGTAGAGAATGCAAGAGTGACGACGAAGAACCCAAAACATAGACTGAAATGGAAAATACGGAGTAAAGAGTCAGAGAGGGCAGTCAAAGAAAAAATTAAACAGCGAATAACTGACAAGAATAGGAGGAAAAAAGAGAAAGATATTAAAAATGCAGAGAAGAAGATAGAGTTATATAACACAATCATAAGCCAAGGGGGTCTGTGCACCACAAAGGAGGGTGTGGATAAAATATGTAAAGGACAATATGCCCTTATAAATCTTAAGGCTCAGTTAAGATACTTACTTAGTTTTTCTCCTTCTACCGTGAGGTGTAGAGGTAAGATACAGATAATTGATATTGAATGATAAGGACATTAATATTGAATGATAAGGACATTAAACTATCAGGAAATATCAAAGAATTGTATTTTGGACTTCTGAAGCATTTAGGTTTTGAGGTGTCATTGCCCTCTCACTGGGAAAGAGTGCGCCATGATCATTCTTCTCCAGTTAAAAAATGTCTTTTTAAATGCTAATAACCAGTTGTTTTAAAAAAATATAGTGTTTAGATGTTGCTAATTATTGTTTAGATGTTGTTAATTATTGCCTACAAATTTTTTTAAATGTAATATGGACAGTATCTTAAAAAAAAAAAAAAATGTCTTCATTTTCACACTTTTTTCTTCCCCTGCGACAAATTGGCCTCTGGACACATTTTAAAAAATTATACTAGAACAAATAGATGTTTAAATCCTCTGAAAAAAATTGAGATATATTTATGTAGTATGCAGATTAATATGTACAAATTTAAAGCTTGTACCTTTTATACTTTTTGAAATATGATGTGAATATTGACTTTCATTCAACAAACTATATTTTTCGGTAATGTGTTTTGCAGATTTGCAATTTTTGGTCTCAAATATATTGATAATTATTCATGATGTAGCTCTATAGTTTTCTTTGTGTGATCAGTATATTCCAGACTATATGTTGTTTGTCAGAGAAAGTTGTAAGATTATATTTAAGAAGACGGCAGTGTTCTGAAGTTGGTGTGATGTAACTTTTTCAATGTTGCGAAGTCCCCACATTTTTTAAAATGCTATAACTTTTTTATTTGTTGTCCTATTTTAAAAAATAAAGTACCAAATTTCCTGATTTACCAAGGGCTTCAAAACTACATTGTTTTCTCTGGGTTTCTGTGCAAACAAAAATCACTTTGTGGTACCTATAATAGTAACAGAAGCAGCAAAGATGGGACTACACATAAATGGAAACACAACAAAGGAAATGAGAATAAATAATAATCAGATGGACTCGATGAAGATCAATGTTCAAGTCATTGAAAGATATATACACATACTTCAGTGCACATAAACACTTAAACATACATGTGAATATGCTTATCATCATGTTCCTTTGCGATCCTCACGGAGCATGGAGCCACCACTGCAAGCTAGTCCGCTTTGTAGGCAGCCTGCACCAAGGATTCACATGCTCTCTGTGGCCGTTTGTTTAACATGTTGAGGTTGCCAGCTCCATGCTGCCTTGTATGACATGCCTGAGGGTGTAGTTTTCATATTCTTTCTTTGTCTCTCCAGAGACCCCCTGGAACTACACAGGGTGTATATACATCTGTCTACATGCAATCTTCTTCAATTTTACTTTACTTTCTGTCAAGCCTAACAGATTATGTGTTTAATCTGTCAGTATGGAGCAGAAACACTTGTTCGGACAGGGGGACCTCTTCTGATGATCAGATTGCCTCCTGTTGTATCGCTCTGTATAGAGTTTCCTATCATAGGGTAGAAACTGTTTTGTTTCACTTACTTTAAAACCTGCCTCGTGATTATGTGCCGGTCAAAGGTCAGTGGAGTTATTATAAAGAAGATTAACACTATTTTTTTCTTTGTTTTAAATTTGATGAGAAATATCTTGTTCAACCTCTGATGGGCTATAATTAAGATATATATTGTTTTCAATTCCAGATAATATGAATAATTGCCCATACGTGGAAGTGGCATCACATCTCCTATCCAATCATTGTAAATAGGACAAATCAAAATTACCAATGTTGCACACATGTAAAAAAACCTCCACAGGTTTGTGTTTGTTATTATCTCTGGCAATGATATTAATGATGTGACAAAAGAAGGGCAGATTTAAGAAAAATGGAAAAAATACAGTGATCAAGGCAATACAGTCCCTCCACATTTTCTACATAATGTGAGGAATGTTTACCACAATGATTAACAGAAGGAAGAGGAAGAAGACAATTTACAAACAACACAAAAAAGGAAGCACAGAGATCAACAGGGTATCAAGGCGTGGATGAATTCAGTACACATTGAAATCATCTTATGTAGGTTAAAGGTAGTGTCATAGCAGAAACCGCGTAAGGGAGTGAGGTGTTAGAAACTTCACCACTCTAGGCCCAGCATTTCATGAAGTGAGGCGGCCAATTCCCTTTCTCGCTGCCTTTGCCTGTCTTAACTAGTCTTGTACCCATTAATAGCTGGGTAGACTAGAGAGATGCTACCAGGATTCGATCCCAGAACCTGGTAACTATGCCGCAAGAGGAAAGTACTTTAACCGTTAAACCAATCAGATGCTCCAACTCACGTAGAGGGAACACTAATGTTTAAAAATTTCTCCTGCCTTGCAGGCGAGATATGAGCTAATCAGTGATTACTGGAGGTTACCAAACTAACTATGGGAAGGCAACAGGAAACCACTGCCTTTACTCTTTATTATAATATTAATGACATAAAAGGATGTCTTCATTCTTCATCTGGCAGAGCCAGACCTGGACTGAATGTCTGGAATACCCTATTAGTTCTCATAACTTTTCTGTTGTCTAGTGTGCTCCATCTGTCTTTCTGCCTTGTAAGTGCCCATCATTGTCTTTCATGCATGACCACCAGCTATGCACAATGCTGTAATGTACAGACATGGAAGTGAACCTATGTCTGTGGGGCTAATTACACCCTCGCTGACTCTTGAAAACATCCACACACTTCCAGGGATTCCCCCTGTGGTGAAACATGTTGAGAACCCAGCATTGCACACTAAGCCTGGAGGAGTCACTTGAGCCCCAGACATAACTCTTTGGCTTTGACTCGGTTGACTGCATGCAGGAGGATCTCGCTATGGACCCAGTGATAGGCAGGAGAGCTGAGAAGTGGCTCTGTGCAGGATGTAACAATTCCTGGAGAGAATCCAGAACCAGAGCACAGTATTTTAGCCCTGCATAGTTGGAGAGCCCCCTTGGACCATAGTTGGAGTTTGGGACCAGATGTGACAATCCTTTAAATGCAATCCGAGCTGGAGAAACTAGAGCTCATGACTTCAACTCAACATGTTTCAGAATGGCAGAAGAGCCACAGGAAAAGCCTAGATCAACAGGGTAGATATTATCATGGAGTCATCAATTTTGTATTGCCTGCAAACAAGCAAGAAGCTCAGCAGCCCTAGTTAAACAACAACAACTCATTTTCTTTACATGTCTGTAACCCTTTATTTGAAATCCTCGAGGACAGCTTTAATTTGGAAACCAGATTTTTTTTTAGGTTTTTAAATCGTTTGAAAAGTAGCCCAAATTTGTTCAAAATAGTCCAAGTCACCCAATCTGCATTTAAAAAGACAAAAGTCACCCAAATTGTGATAGAAAAGTAGCCCAAATTTGTTCGAAATAGTCCAAGTTGCCCAATCGTCATTTAAAAAGCCAAAAGTCCCCAAATGTGATAAAAAAGTAGTCCAAATTTGATTAAAAAGCCAAAAGTCACCCAAAATGAGATAAAAAAAGTAGCCCAAATTTGTTCCAAAAGTCACCCAAAATGAGATAAAAAAATTAGCCCAAATTTGTTCAAAAAGCCAAAAGTCACCCAAACTGTGATTGAAAAGTAACCCAAAGAAACTTTAGATTTTCAGATTATTTCAGTTTTTTAATAAAAGCTTACAGACCAGTGTTTGTTTACAACTCACAGGCCTCAGGTTTCCCTCTTTGTTTATGTCTGTGTTGGCAGAATAAATCTTTGAGAAGGTAAGTGAAAACAGGAACAAATTTGAAAATAAAAGACAAAAAAGTTTCAGAAAATGTATAAATGGAAATTAAATATGCATGAATGCCATTCTATGACTCTAAACAGGGATCCTTGGTGGTTGAAATTAAGACGGGGTTGTACCGCTGTTGATGTTTAACTCTGAAGCTTTCATTTCAAGAAGGCATGAAAGTCTTACTAACATGTTTTAAGTGATGAACCATAATATTTTCATACCCCTTCTCCCACAAAGCACATAAATTTATATTTATTCCAGTAATGAAAATTACAGAGATATGTGCAGGAATAACGTAAATATTTATAATTACATATTTATGCTACTATATTGATTTAACCCATAAAGAAAAAAATTTATTAACTAGAGTAAGCCAGTTGGTGCTACATTAATTTTGTCAGCAAATAAAACAGGACTGTACCAGAGATAGCAAACATATAATCCTTCCAGAAAAACAAAACACATATACATAAAGTGGTCATCAGACAGCAGCAGTAAGAGCAGTGATTCTAACATTTTTTTAGTGTTAAAAACAAACTTCATGGCCCTTGCTTTTGATAATTTTGAATGCTTCATACCTGTTGAGGCTGCTTCATGGTGAGATTTTTATCAGGGCAACTTATTATTAGTGCCAGGGTTTTGTCACACCATGTCGTACCTCAACTGAACGCAAGAAATACATGAAAGCGGTCGCTGTGAGATGAGTATCTAGGTATGATGTAGGCAGATTGGTATGTGACGTCATAGCATCAAGATGTGTGCCTAAAATGGCTTGTGTATCAGCCAGTATATGGGATTGTGTATTCAATAAATATTTCTGAGGATAAAAGGGTAAGCTATATGCTTAAATGAAAGGCATGAGAAAATGCCAGGATTATAATTAAATTCGATACGGGACTATAACTCCCAAGACAAAGAAGGATGTTAAACTAAAATTATATGAACAAATATAATTGAACAGTTGTTATTCCGGGAGGTATCATTCCCCGAAGATATAGGAATAAAATTAGTAGAATTGTTATACCGGGAAGCGACATACCCCGAAGCTTATGGATTGATGTGGATTTGATTTGTGGATACTTGAGATATTGGGACGCGTAAATTCCCCCAATGTTGATGGAAAAATTATAATGAACTTTATTGATGACGGGACGTCAAATACCCCGCTGGAAATAGTGATTAATAAATGAGATTATCAAGATATGTGGAATGGAGAAGTCGAGTGACATGTTTAGAAAGTCGAATCAGATTTAAGCAAGACTGTAACACAGAGAGGGAGCATACATGCCATGTTCGTAATTGTGACCTTGTTAGTGTGTACTTACTCGTTATTAAACTGTTGCCAAATCGTCCAAGCCCAGTAGTTTATTCAATCTCTCAAGGTTAATTTACACCGTTATTAACTTTATGCAGTACTTGAGATGTTGATATGGAAAGGTGTATACAAGACGGGTGGTTGCCAGAATATTCAACAATATAAACCAAAGCAAGATGAATGAATTCTCACTTCTTCAATAACACAAATAGACCCTAGACAACAAAAGAATTCGGGCAATTTCTCCATCCCTTAACAATACCCTTCATAACAAAAATTCAACATACCGTTGCGACTAAATATACATAAAGCTTTATTTCTTTGATTACAAACTTTCTACATATTTACTAAACTCTATAAATTTAACTGGGATCCACTTCTGCTTTAGTGGCAGCCATCTTCGCTCCACCATGTGACTGGACATAAGGGAGTGTTTTTTTTCTCTTATTTTTTTGTTTAGTTCTCTACTCTTAATTCTTTCATCCCTTCCAACTGTCTGTCTTTTGTTCTTTTTTCTCTTCATTCTACTATAAATTTGACTGCAACCTAAAAACAAAACAGGAACAATTTTTATAACAAAGTATGAATTTCCCAATGTGTAACATCAAAATTGGCACATAATCTAAATTTAAATGTCTAAATTTTGGTCATGTAACTTCAAATTTTCATGCAAATAAAACTCATGAGAATAAAGAACTAACTGTTTCAAAGTTATCTCAAACTAAGACATAACTTTGAAAGACAACTAATATTATGCAACACACCTTCAATCACAAAAAAAATTTCAGTTATGTTTTTTCTTCAGCTGCCAATACGTTATACTTTATTAACTACACACATGATCTTCCTTCCTTCATTAGTCCTGTGATCATGGATGGCCATTATGGCACCATTTCTGTATATATGCAAAATGCCTAATTATTTGCTTGTCCTTTTGTGTTAGTATTAGTATCTCTGCAAAGGTTATTCTTGTTATTATTTGTTTAGCATATATTTGGAACGACCAATGAATAATGGTCTCTAAAAAACAGATTTTGATCCTCATCGTTTCAGTACAACTATTATTGCAAGGGCTAGAAGATCCTCACTCGGTCCTGCACTTTGTTTAATTATACGGCATATACAGGCTTTGTATAGGAGATTTCAACTGCTTTCATCAAGTATCTTCTGTTTCAATTGTCTTAATATACATTACAGATTAACAATCAGGGCCCAAGTTCTACTCTGTAGATTATGATGGACCTGTTTGTTTGTTTGCTCAAAATATCAAAAATATGCCCTAATATTTGAGGAGACCCTCAAAGAGAAAGAACATCAAAATAAAATTATAAACAGCAACATGAAGTTCCAATGTTTTCTGATTAACATAATAATATTTTCAGATTCCATTTTGATGACTTTGTTTTCTCTTTTTGTGGTTGTTTTTTTTTTTTATCTCACACTTTTAGCCTCCTTTAAAAAGAATGTTTCATTTTAAAGACCACTAAAATTATTAAATACTAAAGCCAGTAGGGGAAAAAAATATCAAGAAAACTTAATGGCAAATCTGCCCTCAACAGCCAGCTGCCTGATATCAAATGATACACCTCAGAAGTAACAAACAGTTTCATGGACAGTGAATTCATTCAGTCATGTTTTTGAAGAAATTTATCAGTGTTTATATTTGTTTTCTTTACATTATTCCACATATTACAACAATTTTTAAAATGAATTTAAAAATCTAGTTTAATTTTGGAACCCAACAGCAATCCTATTTTACAAGTAATTTTTTATCACCTAAATATGAATAATAATCACATTATGTTACCTGGACACAGTATAAATGCACAAACATATATATATACACACACACATTGCAATGCCACACGAATGCTGTGCCATTCAGATGTCAGTAGATGCTTGGCATAGTTTAGGGAGAAAAAATGCAGAAAATTTTGAGTTTTTGGTAGCATTCCGAAAATTTCCATTTATCTCCCCTGGCATAAACTGTAAGCCACATCATCATAATTTGTGTCCCCTTACGAAGCATGGAGCCACCACTCTAGCGGGTCCCCTTGCAGGAAGCCTGCATCAAGCATTCACATGCACTGACAGTGGTAGTTTCTGTGCCAATCTGTTTTACATGATGAGGTTGCAAGTCCAATGTACAATCTCATATTAGTCGCCTTGTACGACATGCTTGAGGGTGCACGAGCTCAATTCTTTCTTTGTCTCTTCCATGCAAGAAAATTTGAGATGAGCCAAAGACAATATTATGAAATTTCAATGTATTTTTGTTTAACTACTGTAAAGATGTCCGAATAACCTGCCTCTAAGGAGAGAAAAAAAAAAAAAAAAAAAGACCTACTGCTCCGTCGGGCACGATGTAAGAAGTAACAAATAATGAGGCTATGTATGGAGGCTGGCAACCTCGTCTCGCAAAACAAGTTGCTACAGAGACCACACCTACAACAGCATATGCATACTTTGATGCAGTTTTCCTACAAGGAGACCAGCATCAGTGGAAAGTGAAAGCAAGGACAGCCAGAGAGAGCCACTTGGTGGAGAACAGTGGAGGTGGAGATGCTTAGCATGAACCAGAGCTGGGGCACCACATGAAGGATGGTGTTGTGAAATCGGTAAAAGATACCTTGCGTATTTATTTACGTCTGGACGCCTAGCAACACGAAACAAAAGTAGCTAGCTCTTCTGTAAGGGAAATCATGTGATCAGTATAATGGCTAATATTAGAAATATTATTTGTCGAAAGAAGAGGTTAGACTTAGGCAGATATCTAAGCGAAAAATGATTGGAAATAACTCAAACTTCATCACAATAAAGCCGCTGAATCTATGGAATGTTATATCATAGGGCTAAACAATGTTATTGTGGAGATATAAGGATTTTAAGTGACTGTAACGGAACACCAATCAGCCAGTAGCGGTGAATTTATTCTATAAACAAAATGACGAACACTCGGACTAAAGTCAAAATTATGCACGAGAAAGCAGAGAGCGGGATGAACTTAAGGATATTCAGCCTGAAACACTACTTAACCGCAATAAGAAGATATAAAGGATTCTTGCAGCACGAAATGTTATCTCCAGCTCTCCCCAAGTTCATACTTTAATTGACATCGACTTGGTGTGATATTATAACTGGCTTGTACATACAGCATTTACTGGTTACTCGAGACAACGTTAGTGAGCAGTCTGTAACACTGGTCAACGGTTCTGCACATTTATTATGAAGATACTCAAGATGAATATGGCATGTCAATGAATAAATACACAATCAGATATAGGCATCTTCTTTGATCCTTAGCCGCCGACCGTCAAAGCAGTCAGTGGCCATCACGCCTAGTGGCGTCTTGTAGGGCAACAACAAATTGATTCCACTTTGCTCGGTCGGTGGCCATCCTTTGTACAGTGCCCCAACTCTGGTTCATTCTTTGCATCTCAGCCTCCACAGTCCTACGCTAGGTTGTTTTTGGTTGGCCTCTCTTTCGTTTTCCTTCAGGGGTCCAAAGCATAGCTGTTCTTGTGATGGCATCGCGGTCTCTTCTGAGGACATGGCCAACCCAGCTCCAGCGTCTGCCAGCTATGATGGTGTGCATGTCCTCTTGCTTGCTACGAGTAAGCAGATCTTGGTTAGTGATGGTATTCGGCCAAAAGATTCGGTGAATTTTTCTTAGGCATGTTGTGTGAAAAGAGGACAGTTTCGACATTTCCTTCTCTGTAACTCTCCAGCATTCCGCACCATAGAGAAGCACAGAAAGCACACAGCTCTGATATAATCCCAATTTTGCGCCCGTGCTGCACCGGGAGGACCCCCAGATGCCGCCCAGGCCAAAGAAGGCTGCCCTTGCCCCACCCATTCCGATGCCGATGTCCCCGCCCGCCGTCCGGCGCCACCATGCCCCCCAGGTATGTGAAGGCACCTGTCTGCACCAGCCGCCGACTCCCCACCGACATGGGCCCAGGGTTGCTCACACCGAGCGCCACGGCCCCAGACCTCTTTAAATTGATACCCAAGCCCACCCGCTGGCCAAACCCGCCAAGTCCATCCGTTCTCTCCTGGACGTGCCGCTGCGAATGCGCCAGTAGTGCAATGTCATCCGCACACTCCAGATCCTCCAACGTAGAAAATGCCGTCCATCCTACTCCTCTTGGACTGCCCTGTTGTCTGGCGCACCACCCAGCCTATGACCGCCAAAAATAGAGCGGTTGACAAGGGGCATCCCTGTCGCACTCCCGTCCCCACCCCAAAAGCCAGGCCGCCCTGCCCAACACCACACGCAAAGTTGGCACAGAGGCCCTCTATGATTGACACCATGCAGCCTGGAACTCCACAAGCCCTCAGTATTTTCCATAAACTGTCCCTATGTATGCTGTCAAAAGCCTTTTCAAAACCAACGAAACCAATGTAAAGCTGTCTCTGCCATTCTGAGCACTGCTCCACAATGTTCCAGAGAGTGAATATATGATCCACACATCCCCTGCTCTTTCCAAATCCTGCTTGCTCTTTCCTCAGTTTGTGGTCTACTGCCTTTGAAAGATATAGGCATGCAGCTTCCAATCAACCTATCACGTGGTACCACACGATGTATCGCATATTTTCACTATATTTTATGGGAGTGCTCCGCGGTGCAAGCCCATAACCTTGATTACTAAATGTAACCTGCTATGTACATCACAGCAGCTCCCAACAATGATGTAGGTTGATGTACATCTTGCGTATGACTCTTTGTCGCTATTCTTGATAGGCTAGTGGAAGATTGGTATACCTGAAATATAACCATAATTCTATTCAGCTTGGGTGAAGTTGTTGAGCCCTTTTCAGGGCTGGTAAAATAGAGCAACAAAAGCTATCAGCCCTTTTCAGAGCTGGCTTTTAAAGCTTAGTACAAAGAGTTCATCTTTTATCTACTACCTGTCACCTTTTGTCTATGTGACCAATGTATTAAAATGTATTATACGACATACTTACACTGACGACAGGTCTAGATGACATAGACAATGTGAGTTGTAGATAATGTTATTTCAGATAGTTACTTTCATTTCATTTGGATAATGTTAGTTCACATCATTTCACACAGATCATGGTATTCCATATAGATATTTTTTTTTTAACGTACGCACACTATTACTCGAAGCGAAATTTCAGGTTAGTATGTGGGACCTCAAGATGCATCAATAGAGACCGCAGTCAGCGACTCATAGCTTGACTGCCTGCGTCAGGACCAGCGAACCAGAGCTGGTCAAGACCGCACTCCACCTCCACGTGGTGGTCCTGGAAACAGTCTGCAGCTGTGCAGTCTGGCTGAGCGAGTGTGGATCGAAATGGGAAAGCAAACCCGGTCCTAAAAAATGCCGTGCAGAAGTCGGATGTGTCGACCGAAAGGTGCAGATATCACAGCTTAGGCGTAAACAGACACAACGCAACCACCGTCCTTTTCAGGATGAACGAAGAAGAAGGTTAGTATGTCTAACCTGAGACTGATTTTACGTGAGTATCCTATTTTCCCTGTATGCTGACAGGTGTCCTCTTGCCATTCAGGCAGATACTCGCCGTCTTAGGAGAGTACCCATTAGAGCTGGGTCGGCTCAGGAGCCGTTCAGGTTATTCCAGTCCTTGGTCGACGACACTCTCCACATGTAAGCCTACCTTGCCGTGGTTGGAGAGCTTGAGCGCCTCAATGATCCCGGGAGCTATGCCGGCGGGAGTTTTACTCCTGGCAGGGTCACCCAAGCCGGACAGGTCCTGGGTGAGGGGCCAGACTAAATGGGCTGAGGAGTGGGTGGAACCCTATAGGTGTAGATGCAGAACCCACCGGCGAGTGGTACATGCTCTGGTCTGCACCAATCCACCCCCACTTCATGGGTTAAATGCTTTCTTGCCTCATTCTTCACTGTTTGTCGTCTATCACGCCCATGGCGACCGTTGCCACAATTGGCTGTGTGTGGTGTACCCGGAAACGGGGCCTCCCAGTACTGAGGCAAAGTTAAGTCCCCGATGTCACTTATCGGTGCAGAATTGAGAGAGATGGCTGAGCATCACAATCCCTCCTGTGTTGCAGCATGATGAGAACCCAGCATTGCACACTGAGCTTGGGGGGATCACTTGGGCACCAGACTTAATACTGGCTCTTGACTGGATGGCCGCATGCAGGAGATTTCTACAATGGAGGGTTGGCAGGTGGTGGGTATCGGGAAGTGGCTCTGTGCAGGACGTGAGGATTCCTTGGGAGAGCCCCGAACCAGAGCACAGCATTGTGCAAGCTCTGCATAGTTGGAGAGCCCCCTGGATGACGGGGAATGCACAGTGTGCTACCCCACCTATCCCCAACTGCTAACTTAGAACCAGAAGTGGGGTCCTCTGTATGCGTGCCAGGCCAGGATAAAATGCCTGGGAAAGAGACTGGAGCTCAGAACTCCCTAACTCAAAGTTGCAGGATGGCAGAAAAGCCACGGGAAAGACAGGGCTATTTTGAAGATAACGCAACCATATTTTCACCATACGAGCTCGGACGCCGCCTCGGTAAACAAGGTCCGCGCAGAGCAGTGACACCCCCAGGCGGCTTGCGAATAGTCTACTACTGGGAACATAAACAGATTAGGGATGAGCCCACTCTCCCGTTGAACAGGTGCTAAAGTCGTAGATACTGGGCCAGAAGGCGCACCGGAAACCACAGTATCATGCAACTCGCTTTTTTTTTTTTTCTATGGAGAGTACACCGTCAAATAAATCTCGTTCTGGTGCTCGCCCTGTGGAGCTCCACCAGGCAGGTGCAGTGCCGGGCTCTGAGCCTCGACAGAGCCCACCCTCAGCTACTGGAGGACCCTCTAGACCGTCTTGTGGAGTCAACAGACGGCGGAGGAGAACTACTGACCAAAACAAAACAGAAAAAGAGAAACCCAGAGTGCCACTTGTCATGATGCACTGGAATGCAGAGGGAGTGAACAGCAAGCAGGCTGGATACAGCAAAAAGACAGAGCTGGAAAACATCTTGTATGAGAAGCAAGTCAGTGTTTGCTGTATCCAAGAGACTCACTTGAAAGCAGATCAAACCTTTAAAATAAGGGGATATCAATGCTTCAGATCCGACAGACAAGATAGACGAAAAGGAGGAGTACTTACTCTTGTAAGGAATAACATTCCTGCACACGAAAGGAAAACCTTCATGGATGGAGCAGAATATCAGCTGCTGCAGATAAAGGTAGACAAGATGGAAATAGAACTCCTGAACTATTACTGTCCGAACAACAAACCCCTGAGTCTCAGCTCTATACAGGTACCAGCCACCAACTTTATAGCAGTTGGAGACTTTAATAGCCACTCCCAGAGCTGGGGCTATAACCATCTGGATCACAGAGGTGAAGAGGTTGAAACTTGGCAAGATGATCACTCCCTAATCCTAGTCAATAATGCCACAGATACTCCTACCTTCTACTCCAGAGGATGGCACACAACCTCAACACCAGATCTTGCCTTCTCCACACCAGATATAGCTGGATCTATTAGTAGAGAAGTAGGAGACCAACTAGGGGGAAGCGACCATCGCCCAATCTTTCTTACTGTCCAGAGTGCAACTCTCAGTACAGGCCCAGCCATTACAAGATGGAACTACAAAAAAGCCAACTGGGGTTTATTCAGGCATCAGGTGAACACGCTGCTGTCTACCCTCAAGGTACAGAACAGAGACATTAATGAAGTGGTAAAAGACTTCAACAGATGCATACTACAAGCTGCAAAAGAAACCATTCCCAAAGGATGCCGGCGTAACTACATACCATACTGGTCCAGCACACTCCAAGAACGTCAGGAAGCTATGGACAAGGCTAGAAAGGACGCAGAGTCTCAGCCTTCACTTGAAACTCACAACAAATGGAAAAAGGCTGTAGCAGAGTTTCAGAGAACAAAGCTAGAAGAAAAGCGGAAAAGCTGGAGAACTAAAACGGCATCGCTGAACCTTGAGAAAGACGGCAGGAAACTTTGGAGATTAGTCAAGTCTCTAAATGAAGAGCATTCCTCACCAAGGCAGACTATCACATTGGATGAAGGTGGCAAACTTTTCAGAGGAAAACAAGCTGCAGACTTGTTTGCTAGAAGATACAGTTCAGAAAGCAACTTACCCATTAACATAGACCATCAGAGAGAGATAAGAAAAGAAATACTGGCAACCACGGGACAGACAGATACTCCTGCCCCAATGAGGGAACCCATCACACTAGGAGAACTACAGAAGGCTATTTCCAAGCTTAAGTTTCAAAAGTCACCCGGCCCAGACAAAATCAGCAACGAAATGCTAGTAAATCTGAGCTCAGCAGCAAAGACAAAACTGCTTGAGATATTCAACCACAGCTGGTTGAAAGGAACGGTACCCCAAGTATGGAGAGAAGCCATCACAATACCCATACTAAAGAAAGGGAAATGTAAGACCGAGGCTGCAAGTTACCGGCCAATCAGTCTCACAAGCTGTGTTGGGAAGACTATGGAGCGAATAGTCAACCACAGATTGAAATGGTATTTAGAGTCTGAGCAGATCCTGGTGCCGGAACAAGCTGGATTTAGAGAATGCTACAGTATAGAAGACCAAGTTACTTACTTGTCTCAAGCAATAGAAGATGCCTTCCAGGAGAAGAAAAAGGTCCTAACGATCTGGGTCGACTTCAAGCAGGCCTTTGACAAGGTGTGGAAAGATGGCCTCATTGCAAAACTTAGGAGAAGTGGAATCCAAGGCAACATGATGAAATGGATCCAGTCATACTTGCATAACAGGAGAACTAGAGTCACTCTTGACGGTCTGCAGAGCAGAAAAGTGTTGCTCCATCAGGGGGTACCTCAAGGAGGAGTAATTTCCCCAACACTCTTCCTTGTTTACATCAATGACCTGGTGAAAGATCTCCCTGCAGGAGTTAAAGCTGCCTTATATGCAGATGACCTAGTACTCTGGTGCGCTGATGAAAATGTCACCACAGCAAATTATAGAATGCAGCGGGCAGCAGACATGCTAGTGTCATGGGCAGAGAAATGGCTTATCACAATAAACACAGACAAAACCTCCACAACACTGTTCTCCCTCGCCCCCAAGGACAAATCAGCTAACATACACCTAGGGACAACCGTGATCAAGGAAGAAAGCTACCCCACCTATCTTGGGGTGACATTTGACCAAAGGCTTACATGGAATAAGCATATTGAAAATGCAGAAGGAAAGGCCCGAAGACGACTAGGCATACTCAGAAAATTAGCAGGTACCAACTGGGGAGCAAATGAACGAAATCTAAAGAAGATTTATAATGGAGTAATAAGACCACACTTAGAGTTTAGCTCAGCAGCATGGTCATCAGCTGCTAACTCACATCTGCAGTCTTTGGACAAGGTGCAAAATCAAGCTCTCAGGCTCATTACAGGAGCCATGAAAACTACACCAATAACAGAGATGCAGAAGGTTGCTGGATTACAGACATTGTCCCATAGAAGAGACACAAAAACCATGATCCAGATGGAAAAGTACAACAGTATGCCAATGCACCCAATGAAGGCAAGACTAGATGATCTGGCATTGGGACGTCTAAAGCGTAGCAGCTTTGTGCATCGGGGGAAAAGACTTATAAGACAGCATCAAGAAGACCTATCCATGAAGACAACACCACTGAAGCCCACCCTATACCCTGTACCATGGGAGCAGGCCAGCAGTGCCCTCCAAATTAATACAACAGTCAGTGGTCTCACAAGTGGATGTGAGTATAATGATCTGCAAAAACGAACTGCTACATTGAGTATGATCCAAGAAAGCTATCCCGATCAATCATGGATACATGCCTATACAGATGGATCAGCAACTAATGCTGTTAGGAATGGAGGTGCCGGTATCTTTATCTCATATCCTGACAACCACTATGAGACTAGGCACATTCCCACTGGTAAATTCTGTTCCAACTATACAGCTGAGGTTCAAGCTCTAGAGCAAGCTGCAAATATGATTTATAACACCAACTCTGACTGCCACCAGGTAGTCATCCTCACAGATGCACTGTCTGTCCTGCAAGCTCTCAAGGGTGGTAAACTCCCGCATCTGAGAAATGAACTAAACAAGGTAGCTGCCAAAAAGAGAACCATACTTCAGTGGGTACCATCTCATTGTGGTGTACCCGGAAATGAAAAGGCAGATAAACTTGCAAAAAAGGGAGGAGAATGTGAACAAGAATCGCAAGAAGAAGAAAAGAAGAAGGTCGACGACACTGCTTCAAATGTCCTCGCCAGGGCTCGAATTAATCGTCCAAATCCCAGGCCGATGACACTCCTTCAAATGTTTTCGCTCAGGCTTGAACCTGGATCACCGGATCGTCCGCGCAGTGTGGTAACCATTACACCAGCGCGGCTCCCATATAGATAATGTAATTCATATAGACCATATCATTTCATACGAATCATGGTATTTCATATAGATCATGGTATTTCATATAGATAATATGGCTTTATGTTAAAGTCATAAGTAACTGAGACAGACACTGTAGGAATTGGTGTGTAAGACCCCACAAGTACCATACACTGGGCTTGTTGTGTTTCAGGTTTCATATAGAGAGTGTATCCACGGGATACTACCTGGCCTCAACATTGTGTTTAAGAACCAGGAGTCTCAACATATTCGTGGACCACCACTGCCACCTGGCCTCAATCTTGTACTGTTAGGAACAGGAGACTTGAACTTTGAACAAGACCATCACAGCTAGCTGGCTTTAGCATCGAGACTCAAGGACCAAGTGCATATTTCAGAGATAAGTGTACTACCAACAAGTATTACCAATCCTACCCAAAAAGTTACAGACTGTCTATGATGAACCTAGTCATAAACCCAAAGACACTGTAGATAATTCATTTGTGCAATCTATGCTGTAAAATTTTCCAATTTTTTCCAATACTTTCACTTGAAGATAGTCAGTAATTAATAAATGTTTTGAGTTGAATTTACAACTGAAGTTAGTGAATTATTTTCACTGATACAAGTTTATTCTGAGTTAAAGTAATTTTAAGTTGAAGTGATTTTTTAGAGCCAATTATAATTTCCCTAGAAGCATAGGATAGGACCAGTGAGAGGGTAAAGTAGCCACTTGTTCCTTTACCTCTTCAACATATGAGCGGTGAGCTAAACGTCCTGACTTCATCCTGTGCCATCCCTTCACCAGCTCTCTTTTCTGAGTCTTGATACTATCTATATTCTGATCATCTGAACATCTCGCCACAGATGGCTGTCGACCGAGCAAAGTGGAGACAGTTTGTTGCTACCCTACAAGATGCCACTAGGCGTGATGGTCACTGATTGCTTTGTCAGTCAGTGACCAAGGACCAAAGAAGAATAATACTATAACTACCTGACATCTGTGCCTTGGCACCTGTCACAATGAATAAGACAATACTGTGAAAAATTGATCAAACAATTTATGAACACAGGCATCATGTTCAAAGGCATAAGACAACTACATTCTCAATGCAATTAAAGAAGGATAAGAAAATAAAAAGACACAGGGTACAACAAATCTGACCTATAGATGATAACTGGATATCTGCTGCAGCAATGTCCACACCCGTAGCTTCCACAGTGAACTCTTGTCCAATTAAAGATGGAAGTTTCATGAGCCGCTCTTGATCTCCTAAAGGTATCTACATGGAAGAAAGTTCACACGGTTAATAATATTTTGTGCAGTGCTTGAAGAAGTTTTTAGAAGAAAGTAGTCAGCGAGAGACAAAGACAAATAGAATAATAAAATAAGAAACAAACTAAACACAAACACATGAGACTTCATATACATAGCCTCATACCTTCCAATGTAAACTATATTTTATCAAGTGCAAGCTCAGCTTACACAAAATTTTTGCACTTTTACAACATGGTTATACATAAGTTTTGTACTTTAGTAATTTATGATAAATAACACTTCTAAGAGCTTTATTTTCTTAAATGTTCATTCAATAAATTTTGTTTACTAATAAGATGTGTAAAAATGTATACACAGAGAAAGCAAATTTTAATTTGCTGACTAGAACATTTCCTACCTGAACTAGCATAACTCTATCATTATGCTAACTTTTAATGTTTACTTACTGAAGCTATTATTTATATATTGTGCTTAAACAGTATGGTTAAAAGCAAAAATACACTACAGTGGTTGCAGATTATGCAACATGAACATGCATGAAATAGTACTCTCGAATTAAGGGGAAGAACTGCTGTGCATTTTATGTCAAAATAGGACAAAAATGAAAACTGAGATTAGTCTATGTTTTGATAATTTATATTCTCCTGAATCTAAACATCAAAATTATTTCTCACAACACATTCTAAATGGGTGTATTTTGATTTTGTTAATTGTATTTCCTTTAGAAATCACACTTTTCCTGTTGAAAAAAAACAACACCCAAAGACCACGAATTTCTCAGAACAGTGTTTTATGTTACCAATGTTCTCATAACCTGCTTATTTCTTAGTCAATCAACAAGAGATTTTGCACATATACTTTCCAATGAATAATAAAACTTTTATCAGATCCATTTTCAGATATCTTATCAAAATTTCAATTTATTGCTGATAATGTTGCAAATTCTTGAACAATGTGTTACTAGTTTTTATATACTACTGGTAAAGTTCTTAGAATCTACTAAAGTTACCAAAAATAAAAAATGTTTTAGAATACAACGATGGGCTTCCATTTCAATGTTGATGTTCATAACTCAATAAATAAAAAAGCCTTAGTAAACTGAAATACAGGATCAAAATGCAATTTGTCTGCTGTTTCCATGGCAACCAACTATGCCATTAAATGTGTTGGTATGCAGTTATTACTACTGTAAGTTAACCCTATGTATTTGTTTGGGAAATCCAATGAATGGTTAAAAGTAAAAATACACTGCAGGGCAACCAATGAATGGTGGAAAGTACAAAAAAGATATGAGGGGCGTTCAGAAAGTAATGCACCACATCGTTTTTCTCAGGAGCTGTTTATTCAAAAAGCATGAAATTTATACACAATATACATGGATATGTCATGTAAACATCGGTATTATTCAACATAATCCCCATCAACTTGTACGGCTTTAAGCCAGTGCGAAACAAGTGCATGTATTCCTAGCCCGTACCAGATTTTGTCTTGATCATGTAGCCATTTCTTTGCTGCATGAATCACTCCTTCATCATCTTCAAACCTTGTCCCACGGAGTGCATCTTTAAGTGGACCAAATAGATGAAAATCAGAGGGTGCCAAATTGGGACTATAGGGTGGATGGGGTAGTACAGTCCAACCCAATTTGGTGATTGCTTCCCGTGTTGCCAGACTTGTGTGAGGTCGCGCATTGTCGTGAAGGAGAAGCAGGTCTGCTGCATTCTTGTGCGGCCGAACTCTGCGAAAACGTTGATTGAGTTTTTTTCAATGTCTTAATGTAAGCTTACGAATTGATTGTCTCTCCTCTTGGCATAACGTCCACAAGAATCACACCTTCAATGTCCCAAAAGACAGTGATCATGACCTTTCCAATTGAAAGGAATTGTCTTGAATTTCTTTCTTCGTGGTGATTGCGGATGACGCCACTCCATTGACTGTCTTTTTGTCTCAGGTTCAAAATGATGTGCCCAGGTTTCGTCACCTGTAATGATCTTAGCCAAAAAGTTCTCTCCATCAGCATTGAAACGCTCCAACAATTCTGAAGAAATTTGCTTTCCTTTGCAATCGGTGGTCATTTGTGAGGCTTCGAGGAACCCATCTTGCGCAAACCTTAGAAAATCTGAGAGTTTTTATAACTGCATTTGCACTACCAATGCTGACTGACAGCTGTAAGGCCAATTGTTGAGTAGTGATTCGCCTATCAGTAAGAATAATGCCCTCAGCGCATTTCAACATTTCTGCGTTGGTGGCTGTGGCAGGACGTCGACAGCGCGGCCAATCAAGCAGCTCCGTATCTCCACTTCCTGATTCTTTGATTCTCTGAACCCAGCGACTGACTGTCCTCCTGTCGACTGCAAAACTTCCATACACATCACATAAACGCTTGTGAATGTTCACAACAGTTTCCTTCTCTGCAACGAGAAATTCTATCACAATTCGCTGCTTATAACGCAAGTTGCTAACACGCTCCATTTCAACGGTTTAGGGCAGCCATATTATTTGGCCGGTTGCAGTGCAATTTGGTGCACACAATTGGCACACGCCATATTTGAAGTGTGCAAAATTTCATGCTTCTATCTTCATTATTAGCTGAGAAAAACGATGTGGTGCATTACTTTCTGAACAACACTCGTATATAAGGAATGATATACTGCTTAAGGAGAAAGAGGAATTAAAAAAAGCAAGCCATCAGTAGATTTTAAAACTTGGCTAAGGAGGCCAAGGATACATTATGGGAGGCCTTTGTGACACAGGTGGGCACGGAAAAAAATCAACATAAATTCTGGTTCATACACAGAAGAATGAATATGAAACACACAAAACAACTCATCCCCAACATTAAAAGCTCGACAGGAATAAGCCTGAGGATGGATGTAGAGAAGGGCCAAGCATTATTCGATCGATATATGACCCAAACAAGTAAATGCGACAAAGATGCCGGTCTAAAAATTCAGGACCGTGTTATGGAAAATGACATAAGAGGCGAGATATATTTCGACCTCATATCTGAAGAGGACGTTGAGTACACTTTGGAAACCAGTAGAAACACTGCCCCAGGTCCTGATGGTGTACAGTACCAACATATAAAACAACTGGATGACACAGGCATTATGAATGTAGTTAGGGATTTTAACATTAGCATACAGAATGCTGAGGTTCCGGAAGACTGGCTACATAGCTACTTACTGCCACTTCCTAAACCTGGTAAAGACCCCATACTACTTAGCAGCTATCAAATCATTACAAAATGTCTACGGAAAATTACTTGAGAAGACAGTGGCGAGACAATTAATGAACCACCTTGAAAATGCACACATCATCCCTGATACCCTGGGCAGTTACAGACCAATGAAAGTAACATGGAGTAACACTGGAACATTTGAGTACGATGTATGGTTTCCAGGTTAAACATATAACGGTGGCTGTGGCAATTGACCTAGAAGATGCTAACAACAGTGTGGACTTTGCAACCTTAATCGAGTGTGTTAATGGCATGAGGTGTAAACCCTGGGCTAACAATGTGGATAGCAGCTGCTGTAACTGAGAGATCAGTTGCATTTCATCTAGGAACATGTACATCAGAACCAATGCACATTTGCGTGGGACTACCCAAGGGTTCTCCACTGTCATCTGTGCTTTTTAACATCTATACAGCAAAAGTAGCTGAAATTCAACCAACAGGTCTGGGATGAACATTAACTTTTGCTGATGACATACTCATTTACAGGACTGGCTCAGACAGACAAGAAATGGTCAGATGCATACATGAGACTTTTCAGGTGGTTTCTGAATGGTACGAGGAAACCTACTCCAAGATCAATCCTAACAAAGCATGTGTGCTGTGGTGCTCCTTGAACAACTCCATATTGAAAGCACATCTCCCAGATATTACTCTCAGTGGGCAGAAAATTTCAAAGGCACAACGAGGTAAAATACCTTGCAGTTACATTTGATCGCTGGCATCATAGAAGTACCATGTTGATCACATCATACAGAAATGCAAGAGAGGCCGGGCAGCCCTAAAAACAATGGCCACAGCGCACCTGGAGTAGAGATTACTGTTTCTTCTATATCATCAGCTGGTCATGTCAGTAACTGAGTATGGCCTGGGAATATTCACGCTGTCAGTATCGCAATGTGAACACATTCAAAATGAAAGGTTGCATTTAGTCTTGGGCTGTACGCGAGATACCCCCATCATGACGATGCGGTACATGCTTGGATTGCTGTCGATTAAATCCAGATATGCGATGGCTCAGGTAAAAGCCTATATGCGAGTAACCACAGACAAAAGGCACCCCCTAAACAGGAACATAGCTGACATCAAGGGAGCAAGAATAAAGAGGGGGATGTCATGGATGGTGCAGGCTGAGTCAACTATTTGACAGGTGACCACAGTTGAAAATATATTCAAGTGGGAAGAGTGGAGTCAGATGAGAATTGGATTAACTACCAGCAAGTCATCATCAGCCTTGGCAAAGAGTGTAGAACTTAGGGCAATGGGAAAGCAGAACTGGAAATCAATCAACTGATACATGATCATGCCGGGGATTTGTTATTGTTGTTTAACTAGGGCTGCTGAGCGTAACACTCTTATGCAGCCAATACCAAGTTGAAGACTCCTTGGAATTATCTACACTGTAGATCTAGGCTTTTCCGCCATTCCAAAACATGTTGAGTTGAAGTCATGAGCTCCAGTTTCTCCAGCTT
Source organism: Oreohelix idahoensis (assembly GCA_024509875.1). Taxonomy (NCBI): domain Eukaryota; kingdom Metazoa; phylum Mollusca; class Gastropoda; order Stylommatophora; family Oreohelicidae; genus Oreohelix; species Oreohelix idahoensis. Next base: position 120,769 of record JAMPIV010003178.1, read on the forward strand.
GGTTTGCATTTAAAGGACCATCACATCTGATCCCAAGCTACGAGGAAGAAGCATGTGGCATACTGTGCATTCTCTGCCATCCAAGGGGTTGTCCAAATATGCAGAGCTAAAATACTGTGCTCTGGTTCTGGGCTCTCCCATGAAATCGACACATCCTACAGAAATCCACTTCTCAGCCCCCAATGCCTATCATAGGGTCCATAGTGGTATCTCCTGCATGCAGGCAACCATGTAAAAGCCAGAGTTATGTCTGGGGTTCAAGTGATTCCTCCAAGCTTAGTGTGCAATGCTGGATTCTTAACATGCTTCATCACAGGGGGAATCCCTGGAAGTGTATGAATGATTTCAAGAGTCAATGAGGGCGTAATTAGCCTCACAGGCAGAGGTTCACATCCAAATCTACATACTATAGCATTGTGCATAGCTGGTCGTCATATATGGATGACTCCAGATATGCCTCCATGCATATGCCGGAGATGATGCCGTTATGTACACCGATAGGTCTGTAGTCCGTGGTGAGAAATCAGGATGGTGCTTCTCGGCTAGAGTTAAGAGCAGGATCGTCGCTGAACTTAGCGGGGCTTACATGACAACAACTTCCAGCATGAAAACGGAGGTAGAGGCAGCTACTGCGGCTTTAAAATGGTTGTCTGAAGTTTCATCAACAAGGGCAGTTAGTGTCAGACTAACGATTCTCATCTATCAGTCAATACCCTTTACCTCCCTAAGGAGCATATGTCATAAAGCTGGATCTCGTATAGTGAAGGCGTCAACAATTCACTCCATATGGCAGTATCTGCTTGGGACTCAAAGCTGCTCACCTGTGGGAACATTTTCCGCATGCGCTGACAACATATGAAGTCCCAGGTAATTCAGCAGATTTCCAAAATGTCACGAGTTCTTATTATATGTCACCATAATCTGATTATGTTTCAAATTATGTTATTATTTTACCTCGATAATGTTGTATGCTTAAATAATGCTAAAAATACATGTGCTATTGAAAGGATACAGAGATGACAGAGAGAAGAAGGGCAGAATGTAAGACGGGCCTGCATGCCCAATCCTTAACCCTTTGAAAATAAAGTTCATTCATTCATTCAGTCCATGCTTCGGAAGATCCAAAATGAATGGCTACTGAATAAATGGAAAACTTCCTTAGAAACCTTGAAGCTTCAAGAACTGGTGCGAATCTACTGTCCTGGTCATGCAGGGGTACGTGGCAATGAAAGAGCTGATACACTAGCTTTAAGAGCACCTATAGTAGATGCACTGGATATGGACAAGGGACAGATACTGAGGATAATTAATGATCACCTATTAGAGAATGACACTGCAATAGATGAATCATCAAGGTTAAGATTGCTGGAGTTTGGCATTAGGCGTAAGACTGGCAGGGACGAACGTATGAGAGGATGCATCCAGCAAGCAACAGGAACAATTAGCATTCATACCCTTTGACATTTGCTGAGGGAGAATGAGACCTATGGGTTTGCCCAAAGTGCAATGATGTCAATTCTGAATAACAATTCTCTTTATTTATTTTCTAGAGCGACATAACTCTCATTATATTCTCTGGCATTCACTTTTAACATTACACCAGCCTTTTCTCAGCTTGTGGTGTAATGCCAATGCTTAGCATGTTACCCACTGAGATAGTGAGCTCATTTACAACCTAAAGTGCAACGTCAATGTTGTCTGTTATGATGGCTTAGTGCATCAGACATCTTTGACTATGCAGAGCATACTTAGGCTGCAAGGTCCAGCTCATCTTGAATGTCTATCATGCCATTATCAATGTTATGATGTTTCCATGAGTTGGCAACAAATTTTTGGAACATGCAGAAATGAGATTACACCATGCACCTCAAAGTCGGACCAAGTTTCCACAAGTCTTGACATCTTTAAAATTAAACAGTATGTAATGATGTCGTAGATGACAGATCTTGAAGCAATGGGAAGAAGCAACAATTTATCCATGTACCTCTACATTTAATTAGAGGTTTTCTTACTTCCTTTGCTAGAAGCTGCCCTCATTCTTTACTACTGCACAGCATATGTGTACACACACAGAGATAGACCACAGCATATGTGTACACACAGAGATGGACCACAGCATATGTGTACACACAGAGATGGACCACAGCATATGTGTACACACAGAGATAGACCACAGCATATGACATTAACATTAAACAGTCATTTATTTACCCCTAATGTAGCAGTTCCAATGTTTTCCTCATAAAACCTGTCAGCTTCATCAGTGGCAACAAGCTTTATTGGAATATTTGACCCAGTATGGACTGTCAAAATCACATTGTCAGTTCCCTGTGGTGCATAAAACACAATTTTTTAACATATGCAAACTCTGCAGAGTTCTTATATCAGAGACTAATTAAACATTTTTCTAAAATGAAATGAAATCTAAACCTCAACATAGCTTTTAACATTCAAATTAGCAAAATATCTGATTTATGTTAATTTATATCGCTATAACAGTTTTACACAAAGAACCAAAAAATGCTTAACAAAAATATACATTTATAAGTTTTTAATAGGATGATCAATTTAATGAACAATTAATTACAGAGAAGAATATAAAACACACATTCTTCAGTAGTTATCTAACACAGCTTTTGAACTTTATGAGTGTGTCATGAAATAAACAATAATATGCGTCACACAAAAAGAATCATAGCCTTCCGAAGCAAAAGCTATTAAAGAACAATCTGAAGACCCAGCCAGCATGATGGAGCCGTTTACAAACAGTCTGACTGGACTAAACCCCAACTTTCTTTTCCTTCTTCCATCCTTAGTCACTGACTGACAAACCAAAATGTGACCATCACACATAGTGTCATCTTGCAGGGCAGCAACAAACTGTCTCCACTTTGCTCAGTCAGCTGCCATCCTTTGTGCACTGACCCAACTGCAGTTCATGCTTTGCATCTCATCTTCACTGTTCTCCGCCAAGTAGTTTTTGGCCAGCCTCTGTTCATTCTGGGGTCCATAGCATAGCAGTTCTGGTGATAGTATTGAGGTTTCTTCCGAGGTCCTGGCAATCCCAAAATATATACCTGCTATGATGGTGTATATATCTTCTAGAATGCTCAGAGTAAGCAGATGGTGTTTGGTCAACAAATTAAGACAATTAAACCCCAACTTTACCTGTACATAATCAAGTCTGGCCAATCCAGACACAAATACAGTATCACCAGGTTTGATGAACAGGCATCGTGGGACAAGCATGGTGGCTGGTGTTAAATATGGAGCTTCTTCAGGTGTTAAGAAATTCATGATCTGAAAAAGAAAATATTGGCAAGAAAAATATATAGAAACAAGTAGCCAAATGTAGATTCAGTTGACTTCCCTTGTAGAAATGTAAAATAACACACAATTCTGTAGCTGAAGAGTACTTAATGGGGTTGTTTAAAAAATTGTTCTTTCTGGAACTTATTGTAAACAGAAGTTATTAGATTAAATTGCACAAAATGCAGTGCCTCATGTAAAAGTCACATATGAATCTGTATGTGCAAGCCATATGTCCCACCACTCTGTAAAACTTGTAACTGATACGTAACAGGAAAATGCTTTGGCACAAGGGCTCCATCTTCCACAAGCGTCTACTTGATAGACAGTGACACCCTCCCCTCTTACGCCCAATTAACGGATAAAAATATAATCTTTAACCCCTGATGGGTTATAAGTAGGATATATGTGGTTCCATAATTCTGGATAATTTATTCAACTGCTTACAAGCAACAGACAGTGACTCCTGCCATCTGGTGAAGTAAGTATATGGTGACTTCACCATCCAGTAATGCTGATAATAATTATCAAATATCATAAAATAATTTTTACAACATTCACAAAAAAGAGATCACCCCCTTATAAAACATCAACAGAGGCCAATTATGTGAGAAAATAATTCGTCTTCGTACACTCTCAGACATCTACTTGAATCTTTTCAAAGAAAGCAGTAGTCAGCTTGAGGCTATTTGAATCTCCATAGAGCTTGTCTATTAATGGTACTGGTGTTGGCCATATGCGCTTTCTCTGCTTCGCATATGTTGGGCATCTTTGAAGAGGATATTCAGCAGTCATATTATCAGTGCCAGTTACACTCATCGGAAGTTCCTATCTTTAGTTTGTCTTCCAGCGACACTGGTTTGCTGCAGACTATTCACCTATTTCCCAGGACATACCTTAAATGATTATTATTTTGTCTACTGTACACCTCACATCTATCTGGTAGTCCCATAGCAGATACTGTCGTAGGGGAGTGAATTATCAGAGACTTCACTATATCAGGTCCAGCTTTATAAGGTGGGGTGACCAGATCCCTTCCTAGCTGCTTTGTCTTCCCCAAACTCAAAAGCACGAGTTAGGTACCCATTTACAGCTGGGTAGACTGGAACCTGGCTCTACCAGGTTTTGAGCCCACTTCTCTTTGAGTTACACTTTAATCCAACAATCAACACACATTATTTCCTTTCACGTTAGATGGTCTATTGTCGTTGAGTTTTAACTGTTGCCTCTAAACCCCATCTTTCATTATGTCAAACTGTTAAGAAGTGCAGAAGTCCTATTCCATCCTCCACTATACTGGACAAGATGAGATTTCTCTGAAAAGCACCTAAAACTGGGAAGCCTCAATCAGTTTCAATAAATACCCCAAAATTCTACTTTACTCAGTCATACAACTTCAGAAATTAGAATAATTTACTTTGACTACTCTCTTATCATTTTGAAATTTAAAAAACATAAAATTTCATTATAAAATGTATTGTTTTGTTTTTGTTTTAAGGATTATCTTCACTGCACATGAACTCTATCAGTGCTCCAATCTCCTCCCTTAGATCACACAAGGAGGATCTCAGCACAGTGCACAAACTCTGTAGCACCGGCGAGGGTCCCAATGTGTTTATACAGGAATCACACATTCTATAAATATTTTTGTGGTTTTTCCTAATTTTGTAAATTTTGCTAGGGCAGCAGCTGTATGGCTTACTCTTTACGATTTCCAACCGCTGAGGGATTTTTAACGTGAGCAAATTGCACATGTGACAGCCTATTTTTTCACCCTTCTCTGAGAAGTATAAGCATCCGATCTCACTACCCAGGGAGATCAGGGGGAGGATGACATCATTTTTTTTTTTTTTTTTCTATAACCAGCGGCACTCGAGCTTTCCAGCTCTTTCGGCCCAATGACATGTCATTGCGAGGCTGGGGGGTCAGTGGACTTTCCTTCCAACCCGGTCAGGAGCTTTGCTCCTTCCCATCCACACGGGATTTATGTGCAGGAACCGTTCAGATTATTCAGTCAAATTTCCGGTTGTAAACATTTCTTCACACGCCGACGGCCGGGTTTGAACCATGAACACCTGGTCGCCAGTACAACGTTGTAGCCATTACACCAGCGCGGCTCCCGATGACATCATTAGGACCCACTAATTTTGAAAAAAATGTTCACAAAAATATATTCCCTGTACTGGAAACTGAATGTATGCTGAAGGCCTATGAACCTTGGAAAGCTGAAAGTAAGAGAGAGATCACACATTTGTGTGGCAACAAAGTATCAGGGATTTAACAGCATAAAAATAATAACAAGCTGCCATCAGCATCAAACAAATCTCTTTTATCATTGCCTTTCTGCCACCTGTGGAGCATGGTGTCTATTTACAAAACTATCTGCTGATAATGCTTCTCTATTTAATACGTGCCTGTTTACTACTTCCTGTAAAACTGAGGAAGTACTTTAAAAATACCCACTGGTATTTAATTCTTCTTTATTTAATACTGTCTATTTTAATCATCAGCATTTTCCTTTTCTACACACATACACAGAAAGAGAGAGAGAGTGTGGAAGAGAAGCACATACAAATAATATTCAGCATATTTGACACCAGGATGTGACAACTAGCGCAGATAAACTCAGAATACAATCTCCTTTCAGGTTTTCACACCATACCTTTCAATTCCCAAGATAAAACTTTCTCTTTTTTTCGCATTTTCATAATATTTGCCAGTTCTCGTTTCTGAGCCAATTCTTGATGCAGCCTCTGTCGCCGAAGTGCAGCAGTACGAGGTGATGGTCGCATGATAGGGAATTTCAACAGATTCAGTGTTGTTCCTGAACATTGAGGAAACAAATGTGTCTACTATTATTACAAAACAGGTTTTTGTAAAGCCATAACTTTACAGCCATTTATATCTGTTAATATACATCTTGTAAAATATTAAAAAAAAAAAAAAAAAAAAAAAAAAAAAAAAAAAAAAAAAAAAAAAAAAAAAAAAAAAAAAAAAAAAAAAAAAAAAAAAAAAAAAAAAAAAAAAAAAAAAAAAAATATTATGCATATTGAATAAGAGTAATTTTTCAGCAATTTTACTAATATAATTTACTCTGGCATACACAAATAATGAAGAAAAGATGAAGAGGAAAAAAAAAGGATTATGTTTGCTGCAAAAGACGAAGAAGTCTGAGGATGAAAAAAACCTCACTGCTCAAGCTGAAACATAGATCAAAGTATGAGCCGATCTACATAATATTTATTGTGTGACATTTCTATTTCTTTTTATCTCTGCCCATCACATTCTTTCTGGGCCAAAGATCAAGGTAGTTCTCTAGCATGCCCTGACTGAATATTTATATTTAAGGGGAAGCAGTGGCACTGCATTTTAAGTCTCAACTGTCTTCTTTGTACACTCTCAGACGTCTACTTGAATATTTTCATAGAAAGCAGTGGTCAACTTGAGGCTGTTTGTATCTCCATAGAGTTTTTACGGGAATGGTACTGGTGACAGCCATATGTGCTTTCTCTGTTGCTTATAAGTTAGGTATCTTTGAAGCAGATGTTCAGCAGTCATTTTATCAGTGCCACAATTACACTCCTAAGCATCCTAAGAGGACATGCACACCACCATAGCTGGCAGACACTGGAGTTGGGTTGGTCACGTCCTCAGAAGGGACCCTGATGCCATTACAAGAACAGCTGCTATGGACCTCCGAAGGAAAGCGAAAGAGGGGTTGACCAAAAACATCTTGGTGGAGAACTGTGGAGGCTGAGATGCAAAGAATGAACCAGAGTTGGGGCACTGTACGAAGGATGGCCACTGATCAAACAAGATGGAAGCAAATTTGTTGCTGCCCTAGAAGACGCCGCCAGGCATGATGGCCACTGACTGCTTTGACAGTCTGCGGCTAAGTATCTAAGAAGAAGAAGAAGACAGTTACACTCATCAGTAGTTCCTATCTTTAGCTTGTTGAATAGATATCCCAATCTGTCGTGGCCCGTGCAAAGTCTGAAGATTATCACTTGTTCTCTTCCGCTCAGCTGGTAATATGCATCATTTTGTGTGTGCCCTGGATGCCCTGCATCCCATTTGTTTCAGAATCTGACTCTGATAAAACTCTTTGTCTCTTCGACAGTTATGCTTTTATCAGGTTGAGGCAGCTTTCCACCTTCCTTTGCCAATCTGTTGGCCTCTTCATTGCCGGTAATACTACAGTGAGATGGAATCAACTGTATCACAACCCTTTTGAATCGTTGACATGGTGAGTGGAGCACTACTCTTATGTCATCCAGGTCTGCATTATTCTGGCTTCTCAGTGTTGCAACTACTGATAGTCTCAACTGAAAAATATAGAAAACTAAGAAACATTCTACACTTGTGTATTTTAACTTTACAAAATTGTATTTTCTTCAGAAATTGTGCTTTTTCTAAGAAGAAAACCAAGAATTTCTCAGAACCGTGTTTCTAATTTTCTTATACCTTGTTTACTTATCCATTAATCAACTATACTATGCGTAACTGTCATGGTTAAGCCTGTGAATTTTAACTAAAATCCTGTAATTATGAAAACAGTAGTGTCTCCACCTCTTAAGGGTTTTTGAGTACAGGCAGGGCTGAACATGGAGGCGACATACTTTTCCAGTTGATGTATGCCACAATTTTATGTAAAATTACACCAAAACAATTGGGGCAATGGAAAAGCAGAGCTGGAGATTAATCAGCTGATAAGTGATCATGCTGGGAATGATGACGCCATTGTGTACACTGATGGGTCTGAAGTGTGTGGTGAGTAATCAGGAATGGGGCTTCTCTACGAGAATAAAGGGCAGGGTCATTGCTGAACAGAGTGGAGCCTACATGACAACAACCTCCAGCATGAGAATGGAGGTAGAGGCAGTTAACCCAGCACTGAGGTGGCTGTCTGAAGCTCCATCAACCAGGTCAGTTATATTGTCTGACTCTCAGGCCGTGCTTCGGAAAGTTCAGAATGGATGGCTGCGGCAAGGATTGGAAAACATCAATAGAAACCTCAAGTCTTCAAGAACTGGTATGGATCTACTGTCCTGGTCATGCAGGCGTACGCGGCAATGAGAGAGCTGGCAGACTAGCCTCTAGAGCACCCATAGTGGGGACACTGGATATGGATAAGGGAGAGATATTAAGGACAATTAATGATCGCCAGCTAGATAATGACACTTCTTCTTCTTCTTTGTTCCTTAGCCACCGACTGAAATAATGACACTGCAACAGATGAATCAAGGCTAAGATTGTTGGAGTTTGGCATCAAACGTGGGACTGGCAGAGATGGACGCGAGTGAGGATGCATCTGTCGTATGTAAAACCAGCATGCTACAGGTACAATTAGCATTCACACTCTTCGACATTTGATGAGGGAGACTGCGCACCTATGGGTTTGTCCTGAGTGCAGTAATGTTGATTCTGATTAACAAATAACACCAAAACAAAATAACTTCTTTACCATTCTGAAGAGTGCCAGCTCATTGGGGGATTGTTGCTGCATATCCTCATGGACAAGTCTGGTAAAGGTAGTCCCAAATCAGATACTGTCATAGGGGAGTGAAGTGATATAGACTTCACTATACTAGGTCCAGCATAAAGAGGTAAGGTGACTAGTTTCCTTCTTCACTGCCTTTTCCTTCCATAGCTCAAGAGTAAAGTCAGGTACCCATTTACAGCTGGGCAGACCGGATCATTTTGATTTTGTTTATCAAACCTGTCACCGTTGCCGTGGAGATCAGCATGGTAACCACTCTGTCAATCGGACAATTCTGACTCATCCAGAATCTCTAATCTCATCACACACTTTATGCTCGTTTCCCCCCTTGGTTTGAAGGACCATCTTCATTGCACACAGACAACTCCATCAGTGCTCCGATCTCCTCTCTTAGATCACATGAGGATCTCAGCACAGTGCATGAACTCCATAGCACCGGCATGAATCCCAATGTGTGTATACAGGAATAACACATTCTGTAAATATTTATGTGGTGAGTAGGTTTCTAATTTTAAAATTTTGCCACGGCCTGATAGGCATACTCTTTACGATTTCAAGAAAGCCTTGGGATTTTTAATGTGTGCAACTTGCACACGGAACCTCTTATTTCTTTTCGTTCTTATCCGAGAAGGCTAGGCATCTGATCTCACTACCCTGGAGACCCGGGGGGAGTATGACATCACTAGGACCACTGGTTCTGAAAAAAATTTCCACATATTCCCTCAACTGGGAATCGAACCTGGGACCTCTAGAATTCGAGGTGGACGCCATCCCTTTTAGCCACTCTGACCCCCTTATAACCCAGTAATACAATGTATCTAAACCAAAAGAACAATGGATCAGTCCGAATACATTTAAGTCATAGATAAATAGAAAACAGCTGAATGATCTAGATTGTGCCCATAACGTAACTTGTCTGTCCGATAACTGAATTCATATGCAAGATAAAATGAGAATACTTGATGAGAGCTCACTGAAAATGGGTGAGAAAATTCATAGAGAAATATAAAGATTATGAGAATGGATGCAGCAAATGTTAGCTAGCTTGCACTTACAGAAACATTCCTTTAAGATGTAAACTCCAACATTTATCTTGACAGCAATATGGATAATGTTGATGAAACAGATAATGACATAAAAACAAGAATACAAATGGAAAGAGGTGCTGTCATTACATTTGGAAATACGTGGAAAGCAAACAGAAATCAAGCCCAACACAAAAATAAGAACCATCAACTTAAATGCAAACTCCGCCTATGCCGGTCCCAAGCCCGGATGAAAAAGGAGGAGGGCGGCCTGCATGGAGGCTGTAAGGAGGCAGCCCCTCCACCATGCAAAGGCACAACAGGCCAATCACCTGTTTGCTTTAAATCACGATTACGAGCAATACAAGAGAGAAAACTGGACTGATTCTAAAGGCGACGAACTGGAACGGACTACGACTTATGGAACTTGGAACACAAGAAGTATAAATGGGAAGGAAGAGGAGCTGGTGGAAGAGATGAGGAAAGCAAAACTAGAAATCCTGGCTATAACGGAAACAAAGAAAAAAGGACAAGGAGTCATGGATCTCGATGGCAACACGCTGCTCTACAGTGGTGTACCCATATCTGAAAGAGCTAAAGGGGGCGTGGGTTGCATTGTGGCCCAAAATCAAAAAGATAGTATCAAGGGATGGAACTTTGTCTCGGAGCACATTATGGTTGTTAAACTAAAAGAAGGAGAAACCATAGTCAACCTGGTCATAGTGTATGGGCCAAATGAGGATGAGAGAGCAGAGGTCAAGGAGGAATTCTTTGAGCTGCTTCAAAGGACAGTGGATGACTGCCTAGATGAAGTTATCATGCTCGGAGATTTTAATGCCAGAGTTGGAAATGACCATGCTAGATGGGGTGGAGTTATCGGAAGATATGGAGAAGATACTCTCAAGGACAATGGAAAGCGACTCCTTAGATTCTGCAGTGAGCAGAATCTGATCATTACAAACACAAAGTTCCCCCACAAGCGCATACATGCATACACTAGATGTGAACCAACAAAGAATGAGAAGTCAGTGATCGACTATGCCATTGTTCGGAGAAGCTCATTCAAATATGTCCGAGATGCTAGAGTCTGGAGGGGGCCAGAGATTGGAAGTGATCACTACCTGCTAACAATCAAAAGAACAACTGAAAGAGTTGCTCAGCCTAGGAACTGCCCAACATCATGCAAGAAACCAAGTAAACGAGCAGGAGAAATGAGCATTAGGACCTACAAGCTGAGAGAGCCAGAAATTAAGACCAGATATCAGGGGCTTATTGCTGCAGCGGTGAGCAACACAGAAGAACGACCTGATGACTTGGAAACCCTCTGGATTAAATTCAAGGATATCATAAAGACAGCTGCTGCAGAAGCATGCGGTGAAGTCCGACTTGGGAACAAGAGAAAGAGGACACCTTGGTGGACAGAGGAAGTCAAAGAGAAAATAAGAGAGAAGAAAATGGCATGGAAACAATACTTAGGAGCTAAAAACACAACAGGACAAATGGAAAAATGTAGAGAATATGTGACACTCAGAACAGAAGCAAAGAACAAAGTGCTAGCAGTAAAACAGAAGTCCTGGGAAGAATTTGGAGAAAAGCTAGAAAAAGATGCACAAGAAAACCAGAAATTGTTCTATAAGACCCTAAAGAACATGAGGAAGGAAAAACAATGCCCTCTCAAATTTATAAAGGACAAGCAAGGCAAATTGCTTACTGCCCCAACGGAAGTAATGGAAAGATGGAAAAAATATTTCTCAGAACTCCTGGATGGTGAGCATGGTGAAGCATCAGAAATGATAAACACTAGCACAGAAGAGAAAACCAATGATGGTGAAGATGACATAAAGATGGAAGAACTGAAGGCAGCACTGGAGAAAATCAAGATGGGCAAAGCAGCAGGGCATGATGGTATAACACCAGAAATGGTTAAGTTCATGGGAGCATCAAGCGACCTATTACTCTTAAGGGTTTTACAGGCAGCGTGGTACAAGACCATACCAAAGAATTGGGAGATTGCCATCATAACACCAATTTTCAAAAAGGGTGATTATCG
>JAMPIV010003178.1:144648-147148 GCA_024509875.1 Oreohelix idahoensis
TCACAATATGTAGATTACATCATGGATATATTATGGAACAGTAAAAAGCTAGGACCACACATAATTTAAAAAAAATATCAGTTTGATTTCGTACATTTTTTTTGTAACAACTGAAATTTGAGACAAAGTTCACCTTTCAACTTCCAAAGGAGTATAGGCCTTCAATAAATTTATCTCAAGTCTTCCTGTCCCATGCCATCAACTCAGAACCTTTCAACAATGGCTAATTCATCCCCTTCATGTCTGTCTCCAGTTCTCTTCTCTGTGTTCTTTTTAAATTTAAAAATTGTTAACACTTAAAATAATTTATTTCTTTTTAAATTTTAATGGCATGCGTCCAAGAACATGCAGCATTAAGCTAAGAAGACTACACATAAGGACTTGGAGGTTGTGCTGTGGAAGTTTCAAGATACCCTGAATGTGCTTGTAAAAGGAAGGGAAGAATAAAGAGTTAAAAAAGCTGCATGTGTGTGAATTCAACAATAATAGACATACTGTATCAAAGATCGCTTGAGAGCAGCAGGATACAGAGCATGTTTAAGAGTCAAGATTGCTCATATCTTACAGAACGGCCACTATGACTATTAGTATAAGGTTGCCACAATCAAATTATTCACCTACCTTGTTTCCCACAATGACAAGGGGGTGCATGTTTCCTATATACTTCATCAGGTCAGGTACAATGCTGCCATGTATGTCCATCACATCAACCACCATTACCACAACTGATCTTGTGGGCCTTATTTTAGAAATCATTTCTGCAAACTCTTCTGGCTTAGCAGAGACTTCAACAAAAGCATCACAATGACGGATGTAATGGCAACGCTGGCAAAGTGAAACTTTCAGTTCTTTCACTGAGAGAAGTCTGAAGTGCTCACTTGGTAAAAAACCTGGAAATGTGTTGTGCTGGCACTGCAAGACAGCTCCACATCCTACGCAAGGCACACTGCTTGGTGGAATGCTAGGATCTTCTGTTCCCAGGAGAGGTGAAGGCTTAACTGCTGTGATGGATTTTAGGTCATTTAGAAATATTATAGATTCAACAGAGTTATCTTGATCCTGGTCTCTGAAAATACCAAGCAATGGGTCTGAATGCTGTGAAAGAGTACTACCTTCCTTTGATTCACTTAATGTATCATTTACATCAGATGTTAAAGCTTGCAGTCTTTTCTTGAGTTCATCTACTGAATTTGAGGAATACACATTTTCAACACATTCTGCAGTCTTCAATGTTTCATGGTTTTCATTAACAGGCAGTTCACTATTTTGTTCTGACAGTCCCATAATTTTCTTTGCCAGAAGAGACAGTTCATATCGCTTTGGTTTTTCACCACTGTCAGTGCTGGGAAGTGCTGCGGTCTGTGTTACTAACTTCTTGTGCTTGTTCATCACAGAATAGGACATGCAAAAGCTGGGCTTGTTAATCCAATGAGACATTAGGGGCAAAACTAAAGGTTTCCTACACCAGCTCCTCCTACTACAAGCATGTATCAAATGCATCATCTGATCATGCATTATGGCAGTGTTATCTGTGAGTAAAAACAAGTTAAAGAATAAGAAAAGTGAGTTTATTATTAATATTTTAACTGTTTCACTACATAATTATTTTCTCCTCTGAACTGAAATATTTTCAGACCCTAGAAGTTTGCAAATAAAATATCTAATTATAAGTAAAGTATAACTTATGTATCACATTAAAGGAAAATGATTGGGCATTATGAATATATTAATTGTTTTTTTACTAAATTTATATTGTGTTAATTTTATTAGATTTAAAAGTACATACCAAAAAAAAAAAAACTGAACTGTGCAGTATTGCATGAAAAATACTTTCAAAGCATACACGTCTGAACATAATATGATAATATGCAGTATAAAAAATGTCATTTCTCAACCAGTAGTGCTTGATCGAACATCAATCCCCATTGCTATAAGTATAGTCAAAAATGTTGTCAGCCCATATAGAAGTAAGAGGTGTCCAGCTTGAATATGCAGACCTCGTTTTAAGTGGATTGTTCATCATGCATTTATATGATTCATAAGCATTTTTTAATCACACAAAAGTTGAAGAACATCATCTGTCAACAGAGCCTTGAGACAGTCCGGCGGTGGAGATCTGTCATTTAGATTCACATTAACACCTGGTGTTTTATTTAGCATAAATCTGAATGAATTAAAAGTGGCACCTTCGCTTACTTCTCTCCAAACAGATGTTACATGTTCATTTTCAACTTTCCAACATTTTATCTTACTGGGACCTGCCTGCTGAGATGCCCCCCTTCTCAGCTGCTTCAGAAGCACAGCTATCCATTTCAGATTCAGTATCAGAATCTGATGAAGATTACTGTGCAATTCTCAAGGTCTATCTATTCTCAAAACCTGTTCCACAGTTATGGATGAATTGCATGCCTGTAAATAATCTTCTCTTCTTCCGTCCTTAGCCAACGACCGACCAAGCAGTCTGTGGCCATTACGCCTAGCTGGCGTCTTAGGGCAACAA